>OY754304.1:9984674-10564740 GCA_963573255.1 Chironomus tentans
CATCAAAAACATTTAAAATGCTCATAAAAAATTCATTTTATCTTCAACACCGTTTTGGTCAATCACTCAAAGCTTTCATTTATTCAAATTCACAACAAAAAAAAACATGAAACAAAAATTTTCGAGATGGACAATCCGATAGCGTCGACCCATATCGCATTCCATCAATCATTGCTAAATGAAGAATAAGAAAATAACACATGAAATCGTGGTAGCAAAACAACTGATGATGAAAAATTGTATAGTCAATACCATTTCACACCGTTACGCTTCATGTAAATTACAATTAATTTATAATTATTTTTTTCGCACATTTTTTATTCTTATCGACATTTCGATACCACACACATATAATGAAAGGAAGCGAATAAAAACATGAAAAATTATGTCTCTCGGACATTTTATATTATTCTTTCCCATCTCAGACATAAAATAAGAAAACAATATTAGCGATAAAAGTGCAGCAATTAATTATGTTTTGATTTTAACTTTCAATATTCATGGAACATACACAATGTCTCTCTTTTTGAAAAATGAATTACAAATGTTGAATGAACAACAAACAAGCCAAAAAAGCTAAATAAATTGAAGCTGAATAAATTTCCGTATGTGTATGTTATTAATTATTTCTTTAACTAAAATCAGGCACGATGAATATCAATGATGCATGGATTCTAGCGACTGGAAGACTAACGATTGACGACGATGGAAGAAAAAGAGTTATAATTGATTTCCTTTTTTGTGTGACTTGACTATGTATGTTTTGAAATTTTTTTTGTGTTTGATTCCATGCCCACAAAATTTATTTGAATAGTTTTTTTGTTAAGTTTGGATTGGAATTTCTATAGTTATGCAATCAAGGCGCATTTTTCAATCACATTGACTGTTAAGAAATTAAACATCAGCAGCAATAGCATGTGTTGATAATAATATGGCAAAGCATGTCCAGATTTAATGAAATAAGACAGACAATGTAATCTTAATTGGACATTATAGTTGAAATTACCGATGCTGACCTCCAAAGGCCTTTTCTTTCTTTCGTCTGCATGTATGCTGAGTTGCACAAAAAACAAACAACACCACGGATATAAAAATCAATGGAAAAAATACACAATTCAGTTGCTGCCATTCCTGTTGATACCATATTGTTCAAAATTGACATGTAAAATTACAAACAAATTTTAACTTCCACGCAAAAGCGTGTAAGTTATTAGTTTCACGAAAAACACACTTTTTTTATTACGGTATTAAGACTTATTATTAAAAAAATTCTAATGATGCCAAAAGTTGTGTATCGCGAGGCTGCATTTTTCTGTATATAAATTTTTTTCACTAAGTATCATCTAAGGGTCCAAAACCTCGAAAAACGTGTTTTTTAGGGTCCACAAATTTGGTAATCAGGGTCACAGCCGAGCCATGTGCATATGGAAATTTGGTTTTTTTGCCATTTGGTCACACATATCAAGCGACCAGGGGAATGGAAAGTCATTTTAAGAAATTTTGAAATCTTTAGTGATTTTGAGGCTGTCAAAGTTGACAAACCTAGAAAAAATGACACTTTTCTTCAAACGCCTGACGACCCAGGGTTTTTTTCAAACTGGATATACCTTTGTATCTTATCTTACAGTACTCTACATGACGTTTACAAAAATACTCCACATGACTATGTTTGGACTTAATCTTGAGATTCTACAGCACTTTGAAAATCGAAAAAAATGGATTTTTTTAAAAAAAAATTAATTATCATAAAGGCTCTAGATGATTACTGGATCTTATATAGAGACTCTGGATGATTACTGGATCTTATATAGAGGCTGTGGATGATTACTGGATCTTATATAGAGGCTGTGGATGATTACTGGATGTTATATAGAGGCTGTGGATGAACACTGGATCTTATATAGAGGCTCTGCATGATTACTGGATCTTATATAGAGGCTCTGCATGATTACTGGATCTTATATAGAGGCTCTGCATGATTACTGGATCTTATTTTTATCGACATAGAGGCTGTAGATCATTACTGGATCTTATTTTTATGGACATAGAGGCTCTGGATGGTAACTGGATCTCATATAAACGGACATAGAGGCTCTGGATGTTTACTGGATCTTATTTTTAATGGATCTAGAGGCTCTGGGTGATAACTGGATCTTATTTTTATGGACATAGAGGTTTTTGTGATAACTGGATCTTGTTTTTATGGACATAGAGGCTCTGGATGTTTACTGGATCTTATACAAATGGACATAGAGGCTCTGGATGGTAACTGGATCTTATTTTTATGGACATAGGGGCATTGTATGGTAACTGGATCTTATTTTTATGGACATAGAGGCTCTGGATGATTACTGGATCTCATTTTTATTGGACATAGAGACTCTGGATGATTACTGGATCTCATATAAACGGACATAGAGGCTCTGGATGTTTACTGGATCTTAATTTTTATTGGACATAGAGACTCTGGATGTTTACTGGATCTCATATAAACGGACACAGAGGCTCTGGATGTTTACTGGATCTCATTTTTATTGGACATAGAGACTCTGGATGATAACTGGATCTTATTTTTATGGACATAGAGGCTCTGGATGATTACTGGATCTCATATAAACGGACATAGAGGCTCTGGATGATTACTGGATCTTATATATAGGCTCTGGATGATTACTGGATCTTATATAGAGGCTCTGGACGATTACTGGATCTTATATAGAGGCTCTGGATGATTACTGGATCTTATATAGATGCTCTGGATGATTACTGGATCTTATATAGATGCTCTGGATGATTACTGGATCTTATATAGAGGCTCTGGATGATTACTGGATCTCATTTTTATTGAACATTTTGAACTATTAATACTTTTTGAGTGCAAATTTGGGCATAAAAAATATTGATCCACTGTGCATCAATATTAATTTTTGGTTAAAATCATTACCATAAAATTTGTTAAATTTACTAATTATTTAGTTATTTTTTAACAAAAGTTAAATTAATATTTTTCGGATCATAACTATTATCCTAAAAATTAATAGTCCTTTAAGTTAACCAGAAATGTTAATTTTAACCAAATATGTTGTAAACGCTATTTTATCGATTTTTTGGCTAAAATTTGCATACAAATAGTTAAAGTTTGGTAAAATTATTTCTATGAGTATAAGTTTGCAGTCGCGCAAACGAAACTTAGGGCCTATAGATATACGTAAGATATAAATAGTTGAATTTACTTTAATATGGTATTAATGCTTCTGTTTTAAAAAATTCTAATGATGCCAAAGTTGTGTATCGCAAGTCTGCATTTTTCTGTTTATAAATTTTTTGGATTAAGTATCATCTAACGGTTCAAAACTTCAAAAAACGAGTATTTTGGGGTCCAAAAAATTTTCGCGGCCTCGTTACCTCGGCCGCATACTTTTACTACTTATTAATATTAATTAGTTTGGACGAAAACCGGATTAGGTTGAGCAAATTTTTACATCCTGAATGGAATGAATAGGAGTGAAGAATGTGGATGTACAAAAAAAACTTTATGGTATAATATTAGATATTGTTAAAACTAAAAGATCTATAAGGGTAAATCCACGAAAGATTTTTTCCAGTAGATTTACTTTTTCATAAAATTCTTCAAAACTATTTGATATTTACATTCGTTTTGTTATTTTATGTATAAAATGAAGCTTTAATTAAAGAATTATTGAAGTTTTAAAATATTTT
This sequence comes from Chironomus tentans, assembly GCA_963573255.1. NCBI lineage: Eukaryota > Metazoa > Arthropoda > Insecta > Diptera > Chironomidae > Chironomus > Chironomus tentans. The sequence goes on from OY754304.1 coordinate 9,988,395, forward strand.
AGGTATAATTTTCCAAAAACTGTGTTTTTTCAAATTCTTTTTTCTAACTTAAATTCTTTTTAATCTAAAACAAGACAGTGTGGATTGTAATATTTGTTTATACTCAAATCTAATATAAGAGAGCGTGGAAGTTTCTGGCGTGATCTGTACGTCGTGATTTTTTTTATTATATTCAAGTTCAATTTTAATTCAAACGCTGTATTAATTTTACTACAGCATTATTGACATGTGGGCGTGTATCAGTAATCAACAGAAGTCGTACAGGAAAGCAAAAATTATTTATACAAATTAAATGTTTGTATTTATTATTGACATTAAATAATTTGATCGTCATGACTGAGAATCTCCGAAAATAGAAATAATCAATTAGGTGTCTAAAGATAGTTGCAGCAGCCAGCAGCAACCTGTAATTTTTCTATCTTTAGTTCCAATGATTCCATTGTATGATAAAGCAAGTATTTTTATTCACAGTCCAACAATTTCATTCCAATTTCGTAAAATCAATTAAGTTGACTGAAAATAGTTCCACGAATAGTCATTCCTGCATTCATTCATTCACTCTCGTTTAAAATAAGCTCATTAAATCACATTAAAAATGCAAAAGATGCAAAGCAGCTCAACATAGTTGCTGACATAGATGCCTGAATGCCTAAAATATGTTTGCTACCATCCACAATGTTCAGCATGTCCAACTCATTCATTTGTTCAAATTGATCGATGGAACTTTGAAAGTTCAATTAATTAACGGCTATGGCATGTCAATTTTAATCACTTTAGATCTTTCATTTGCGCTACTTGCTGACAAAATGAATTTACAGGCATACCCGTATACGATTGTATAGAAGAAAAAGTACAAAGAAATTTCTTTGAAAGCAGAAGCTAAAATCGCAATTCAATTTAAAATTGATGATCGACAAAACAAGACACATCATCATCATCATCATGATCATCATGAAATTGAAGCAAATGGCAGATTGGAGATACTCCAAGTCACTTACTGTTAAGTTACTTCAAATAACATTGTTGGAATTTCAATTCAATCTCTGCTCTTTTTTATTATATTACATTTTCCTTTGATCTATACGCGAACGAGCGAGCCAAGTACAAGAAAGCTTTAAATTTTCATTCAATCAATTGATATACATTTAATGTTTATTACAATTTCTTGATATTCTTGAATTACATGACGTGAATGCTGAGAAAAATGGGATGCTGATGATATTATGTCTGTTGGTTTATTCTGCGGGGAAGTATGAGTTATGAATTGATTAAATTTTCTGCTCAGGAGTCTTTATTTTGCTTTGCATAGGGCATAAGAGCCCTTCATGATACACCCCCATGGTACGCCCCCATGCTACACCCCCATGGAGTGGCTTTATCGCATCCGTGAGTAAATCCCAAAGTAAACTTTAGGATATACCCTAGTGAATAGCGAGCAACCATCCCCAGACCAAAACTCATTCACCAACTACAATTCAACAATTTTTCCATTAATTAATTAATTTCACACTTCATAATCCATATATTCAATGAATCAAACAATCAAGCATTCTTTCCATAAAAATGCTCCACTTACAATGCGCCAAACTGAAAATATTTAAGCGATTAACTCATATCCAAAGATACTTCATCTCACTTCCACTTGATTTACATAAAAGCAAACATTTAATATGAAAATGAAAATGAAAAGAAATTTAATTTCAGCAATTAAAATCATATGAATTAAAATGAAAATTTATTGCTGATCATTCATACGAGTATGCTGTGCTGAGTTATTACAATGCAGTTTCTGTATTTACAGTCGTAATAACTATAATTTTTTTAATTCTGAATATTTTTTTGGGCACAACCTATTTTAATTCTCTTCCTTATTGGATTGCTGTTTATTTCAACAGTAGTTCGGTAGATGTCTTTTGTAGATTAACATCTAGCCATGAGCGCAAAGTTCATTATTACAAAATAATTCAACTTCCTTTTTGCTGCTGTGCATTATTGAATCCTTGTCTGTTTGATTCACAATTTAGCAAATATAACGAGTCAAACATGCTAGTTATTCGACAATGCAATAAGAGAACATTTGTAAGTGCTTCTTACTGTGCGCTCGCATATTTATCTCTTTCACATCGATATTAAATATCTCGTCACATAATATTCGCCGTTTAATTTATTTACGCTTTGTTTCTCTTCGCATTTATCTTTCCTTTACTGTGTGTGAGCATCATGTAATGCATAAAATTTATTCGAGAGAATTTCTTGCAATTGAATGAAAAGCAATCAAGAGATGAATAAGCTTTTATGCTTCTCTCTCCTGCAGCAGACATAAAAAAAATATTTGTTTCTTGTCGCTTCCTATGTTAATCGAATTTTTTACACACAGGCACCACATGACTCCACTCAATGATTCCCAAAAAAATAAATATATAAAAAAAAGTTCTGATCCTACATGAAGTAAGAAATAATTTTTTGATAACATTCGATATTTAATTTGCACATAATAATATGTTGAATACGACATGTCTTACAAGTATGGAGTGTTAGTAAAGGAAAACATGATATTTGGGGTCGTTTGGATATGAAGTGATGTCAATTATCTTCAATTAAGACCTACTTCCCTCATTTTCATAAAATTTGTATAGGATATTGAAAAATTAGTAAAAAGAGCCTGAAGGGGACCTCTTGGATTCCGTTCACAAATGAAGTCCACTTGAATATTGGGATTTCTGACTCTACTCTCCCTTCTGTCACTAAATTTATATTTTGTTTGACGTGCCACAAGACATCAACCTCCTACCCCCTAAAAAATAATTTTATCTCAAAAGTTAAGGACCCCCTTACCATCACGTAACATCCAAACGACCACCACAAGAAAGTGAAAAATGACATAAAGTTAAAAAATGATTTTCAATTAATTTATTTCTCCATATTCAATTAGAATTAATCTTTCTTCAATTATCGAACAATTTTAAATGAAATTTATTTTCCAATTTTCTTATTCCTTTCCATTTTAATTAAGTAATATGATATTGATGCAGTGGGTTGAAAGCGCCTTTATCTTAATTACATTTATATTGACTCATTTGTATAAAATTGTATCAACATAGTCTGAATAGAGCAAAGGGGTTATTCATAAATGACATCCAAGAGAAGTCTGAATTTTGGTGACACCTTCATACATAAATCTTGTGACAAAGGAGGAAGGTGGTCTCGCTTTTGTGTGACGTCATTCATGAACGGCTTCTAACGATTCTCAGTCCACAATGTGAAAAATGCTTCAATTCTCAGGACAGCCATCAAATCCAACCGATGCTTACTGAATTCGATAAAAAACCACGCTATAAATTCAACGACAATACGTTAGTATGTGCAGAGAAAAAAAAATTGAGGAGGGTAAAATATGTGGTAGTGAAAAATGTCTTTAAAACATTGATAAATGCTTTAGGCTCAAATAATTTTCAATTCGCATCAGATACTTTTTTTCTTATTTCTTATATTTTTTTGTGTGTTCAATGTTAATAATTTGTTATGTCTCAAAGGATATTCTTCGTTCTGCGCTGAACTTATTTATGGTTGTTTAAATATTTTCATTCAAGCATACCATTCGATTCGATTCTCCTCTTCACTCTCTTTTTTCTGCCATCGTTCGATATGAAGAAATAAATATTAGCGCTGCCAAAACGTTTCAACGTCGGGTCTTGAAAATTTTTTGTATGTTCTCTTTAATTTTTGATTTTCAGGAATTTAATAATAAAAAATTTGTTATTTTGTCAACATAAAATTCCTTCTGAAGTACATGATTGTGCTCAAGTTATTTTCTATATCTACAATGTCTGATACAGAAATGACTCAGACAATGTTCTAACAATACATTTTATATAAGTAAATCTGTCATGCATATTGCAAGAAGAATTTTCCGTCTGGTTTGACCAGCTTTGATACAAAACATATATGTGAATCTAAATTTCTTTTTTTCTTGTCTCAGATACATCAGACATTCATACTTCCGCACGTTTACAATGCCATAGGGTTCAATTTACTCTGATATTGTGAAAAATAGCAAAGAAATTTCTTTGAATTTTAATGCTGCTTAGTTTTGAACTGACAAAGTCGTCTGGTTATCTGACACTACATTGAAGCTTCACTGTATATGGTCTTATCAAGTGAATTGAGATAAATGCACAATTTTGCAACATATGACATTTGGATTTAGCAAGTAGTAATGTGTAACAAATCTAAACTTGATTTTGTTTTCTTGAACAGCTATGAGTTGAAACCAGTCAACAGTAGTCTGACCATCTGTTCGATTTCAGAGGACAGTTCTCTTTTTTTAAATACAAGAACGTTAAAAATCACACTTTTTACCCAAACAGAGCAAAAACTTTTTTTAAAAAAATGGGAGATGTCCTCTGATTTAGAGAACTATCAAGTCAACCCAATTTAATGCATAATATCAAGGTTTTGTCTTCTTCAGAAGAAACAGAGGTTCCGAAACAATCCACCTGACCCTAGTCAAACAATTCAATTAGCCTTAGCAAAGAAAACAACTCCATCCATGCCATTGATAAGCCAACAATCTAAAAAATCGATTAAATCTTTAAAACCGCAACCATTTAAGATCTAAGTGCCCTAACCGTAAACAGCAAAAGCATAACTATGAAGAACACAACAATGTATGATAATTCAATGTAAAAAATTAAGATAAGACCGACGACGCTGAATAATATAAAGGAAAATAAATGCAACAGCAAATTTTTTTTCTGTTAAATCTCTTAACCATGTTGTAACACGTAGTGAAACAACAAAATATCTCGTCACCGCAGAAATATGTAACGTCAGAGTGTTTGACTATGTAGATACAATTCAACTGATTATTGCAATATTAATGCACATATCTAAATGTGCTTGTGATGGATCTTTTTCGTTCTCCTTCATACCTGCCAATAACAGGCAGCAAGCAAGGCTGCAAAAAAAAGAACGACATACGGATGACTAAATATAGGTAGAAAGAGAGAAAGAAAGAGATTACAAGTCTATCATGTGTGTATCAATTTATTATTGCGAAAAGATTGTAACAATAACATCACCAGCATCGGAGCAAGAATGATGATAAGTCAGAGTGAAAAAAGGGGAGAAGGACAGAGCGATTGGTATTGAGAGAGTAATGTCATTGACTCAACTTAGCCATTAACTTACGTCTCATTCTTCTTCTTCTTCTTATCCATAATTCTCGTTGTCAATGTACATACGAACATTACAGCAAGCACATATTGCAACGAACGCGACAGAATCATAAAGCAATGAGTACAAAGATAACGAGAAATGGTTAAACACAAGATTTATCGGTAGACACACTGTGTGTGCCATTGCAGCTATATTTTTTTCATATTATATGTTATGTTTTAGGCTATAGCGACATGAAAATAATAGCTTTTCATACATGTAACAGCAATAGCCATCAAACCATAAAAGATCGATTGATATGAACATGAAAATGAATGAAAGGAGAGAGATCAGGGGAACGCAATGATGTTACTTATCTCTACATTTCCTACACTAGACCTTAAACTGATTACATCAACTTTCTTATTCTGTTTATCCTCCCCTGGGAAAAAATGTTCTTCTTGATGTTTTTCCTTCATTTTACGTGAATGCACAAGCTTATGCACATGGGCAAGATCAAAAAAGAATTGTTCGTGACGCTGAGCAATAATTTGCATTTTCCAGTTTTTAGTTCAAGTTAGGTGACAGTATGTTATATTTTTCTTATAGTACTCGCCGAGATCTACATTTTGGTGTATAACATGAATCACTTAACTGCTGCGTTGGAACTAAAAGTTAATTAAAAGTGTCTAGCGTCACGAACAATTTTTGGGAAATGCGAATTTGCACTATGTTGCAAATGCAATATTTCTGCAACCCATTTACCAATTGTAAAAATTTTTTTACTTGAAAATTGATCAACTTAAATAGAATATTTTAAGTGAAAAAATTTCAAAATGGCGATTTTATAAGTTAGTTTAATTAGCATTTGAAATTTTCAGGATAAAAATTCTATATGAAGGAAATAATTTAGGAACTGGTTTTATTCACAAAAAAGATAGCTTATATGATTATCTCTATGCTAAAGAGATAAATTTTTAAATTCTACTATAATTAACCAAGTTATGGCTGTATTTGTAAAATATGTCATGAGTCATTATTAATCAATTTTTGTAATGATTTTTTAATCTAAAACGACAGTATCGAGCCATATTTATCATATTCCAAAAGAGAAACTAGTAGATATTTAAGATAAAGCTAAAGAAGTAAATTTAATTAAAATATTCATCTAAAAATTTTGTAACGGTTTTTTGAAATTTAAATTTTTGAGCAAAACTAAGCAAAATTGAGCAAAAATTGTTGCTCATTGAAAATTTCAATGTTTCTTTAATTAAATTAACTCATTTTAAAGGCTTTATTGGTAAAAAACAATAGCCAAAGGCTTTTAAATCACTTGGTAGATGTATTAAAGTGATTGAAGATAATACTTTTGATAAAATAAGCAATTTTGCTATAAAGTTGGTTTTTGGTTAATTAAGTTAAATTTATCCAGTTTTCTATATCAAAAGTCAACAAATATTATAGAAAATAGTAAAATCTTCAACTTTTGTGAAGATTTTAACTACTTATCTTGTTTTATTCTAGCAAAAAAATCGATTTGAAATATTATTTTATTAATTAAGCTAACTTATTGAGGCGCCATTTTGAAAAATGGAATTTTATAATAAACTTCATGACGCTAACTATCAACCAGTAAAAGAATCATGTCAATTGAATGCTGGAAACCAGAGATATGCCAATTTCAATATTTTTTCCCTTTTTTTCTGATCTTGCCCACATATATTTTGCAATTTTTTTTATTATGTGTAAGTATGGAATGAAGTATAAGAGATTGTTTGGATGTTACGTAATGCGTAGGTAGGAAGAGGAAGGAGGATCTCTAAATGACTATTATTATCCATTAGGCTACTATATGAGATTGGGTGAGGTATACCTAGGGTATGGTATCCTAGAATAGTTTAGGTAGGGTATACCCTTAGATAGGGTAGGGTATACCCTAGGGGTACCATCACCAAATGATCGATAAGTTCATCATTTCAGCACTACATTACATCCACATAATCCCTAAGGTAGAAAAAATAAATGACAAATATGTAGCATGTATAGAAGGAGACGAAGAAGAAAAAAAACTAAATGGCCTTTCAGCTTATCATTAATTTCTTGATTCAATATCGAAATCTCTTAATGGATGGCAATTTCTTTGTGCTGCCAATTTAACCATGAGTGCAAGTTCTCAATCAACGTTCCATATATAAATATACATAAATAATATAAAAAACTCACCTCGACTAGACGTTGTGCTACCAACATGTCCAAATAGATTAATGTCTGGTTCCCAAAATACACGATCAAAGCACAGGCAAATTTTATTCAAATTTCCAAAACCGAGCCGTTCAATTGCCGTCTGTTTCCATTGCGGTAACGGTGGATCAAAGCGAACTGTATTCAACTGATTTGATTCCTTTGCTATGGCCACTTTCAATATACCAAGTGTCAATGTTGATAGAACAATGTCAGCTGTGGATTAAAAAAAGAGAGAAAAAAATAAATTTTTTTGTATGAGTGATTGAAATCAATTTTGTTGGATGAGTTGATTCATGGGAAGATGAGAAAAAATAGTAATGAAAATCAATCATGAGAATGCGAAGGCTTAACAGCAATTACAATTTTTTTACTATTATTCTCAAACATGTTGAAGGATGGAGATTATCATCATGAGAAATGGCTCCAAAAACTAATCAAACAAGATGATCAATCTTTCCCTCATTTTCACCCATTAGGGATATTTTTTCACCCCACCCACGAGCTTTTCGCAATAAACAGGATGTTGCTCCAATTTATGTAGGTTATTGGAGCAAGAATAAAGAGGAACTTTATGTTTTAATATTCACATGCGTCCATCAATGAACAGAAATCAGCAGGATGCTCTTTTTATATCCTCAGACAAAAGAAAAGTAGTAAAATTAGGTCAGAACTACGCAAACAAAAATCTTTCGCATGTGCTGTTGATAAGTTTATGCACATCCTCCCAATCTTATATCTTCTTCTATTTATCTTTTATACTTCTGCATCAAAAGCAAGGCTGGGTTGTTCGTAAATGACGTCCATTTAGAAGTTTAGGAGGCTAAGGAAACTGAGTTTGATACGAAAATATTGGTGAATACACCTCTGGTATTGATGCCGTGAAAATTGAGCAAATCCTTGTCATATCGCCAAAATTTTATGTAATTATTGCTTAATCGGCTTCTGATTGGAATCGAACCCACATTCTCAAGTTATGGACCTCAGGTCTACCAGTCATTACTCTCACACTGACAGATCCGCTTACATAAGGCTCGATACTCCAGACTTCACTTTGATCTGACTTGATAGACATTGTCTGCGAATGTGCAAGAATATGTTCAGGTGTAAGCAGTCTCTATGCTAGACAGCTAGTCATAAACACCAAGCACATATCTAGCAGATGGTGACATCACAGAATAACAATCCCCAAATGTATTAAAAGAATAAGAATGAAAAAAGTTTTTTCTCCTTTTATACGTCCATCGTATAATTAATTAAATGAATTTATCATCATCAGCAGTGATTGTGTGTGACTGTGGCAAACACACAAAGTGAAACTTAAAGAATGAAATTAAAAGAAAATAAAGACAAATAAAAAAGAGAGAAAAAGAATTCTTTATGGTCGCAAATAAAAGGACCATATGTGTCAAAGATAAACGCTTCATTTTTCTTTACCAAAAAATATGTATAAAAGAAGAAAATAACAATAATAATGAAGAAATGTCAATGTTACTTTTTGGCAAAAGAATTTGCCTTTTTGTCTTTTTGTCGAGTCTCTCTCGACTCGAAATTAATAAGGCTCTTATGAGAATTTTGTCAAAATTTTACTGCAAAAGCCATCAAATTTTAAATTACGTCTCAGTTTTTAATTTAAATTATGTCAACATTATTACGGATAATGTTTTAAGAGACATAACAAAACCCTGAGACTGAAATAAACCTAAATATTATGGCTCGCAAAAGTCTCACCGAGGAGAAATTTACACACAATATTTTTATAGTCTTTACTTGATTGAAGTATCATTAGTACTCTGCTGTGTGTGAAATTTATTATACAATCCATAACGAAGCATGTTCTGTGAATGAAACTATTCATAAATCAAGTTAAACTATTATAATATTATTATATTTTTCTTTTCCCAAAAAAATAACCATAATTCTGTGTATTAAAGAAATAGATAGGGTAATAAAAGAGGAGCAGCAAAACATTTACACAATAAAAACAACAACATAACGTATAACAATCTTATGGTCACAAATCTCATTAATTTCATGTGATTTAAAGCTGGTCATAAGATACACTTTATTGATGTTGAATTTTGAGAAGATTCATATTTTTTATTTGATGCTCTGTGTCTCAACATGATGAGACAGGGATGTAGCTAGAAATTTGTCAAAGGAGGGGTCCAACCTCTCAAAGGGTGGGGGGTTGGATTTTTTCTCATATATTTTCTATTTTTAAGAAGGATTTGAAATTTTCTCCATAAAAATTTCAATTTGGAGGGTTTCTGGGGGCCGGTTACTTGGTACCCTAGGGTATGTACTACACTAGGTAGTGGTTTAGGTTACCCTAGTCTATACCTCTGGGGTTACCCTAGGGGATACACTAGGGGTATAGTCTAAGGTAACCCTAGTGTATAGCCTAGGGTAAACCCTATACATAGCAACCAGCCCCTTGACCCTCCTGGCTACATCTACGTGATAAAATAATTCAATTCTATATGAAAAGGAAAACTTCTTTCATTTACAATGTAATAAAGTCAACATGAGTACCATGACCATTCATGTATCTACACAAAAGTATTGCTGTTATTAAAATTTCATATCTCGAGTTGTTTCATAGGCATAACATGAAGGAAGACTCTAATAATCCATAAACAGTGAAATTTAATATTTTTCTTTCTTCGTCGTCGTCTTTTCTCTACTTTAACTACCTCCATTCAAATAACTTTTTTTTATCAACACCACTTTGTGTGCCTTTTTAATGCTCCTCTTATTTTTCTTATTCTACATCCAGATTCTTTTGCTAAGCGAGCAGCAGCAACAGCAAAAAAGAATGCAATTTAAAATGAGAAAACGGGAACATTCTTTTTATATTTTTTTTAGTGTTTGTTCGTTGTGTGCCATACTCAAAGCCATGTAAAAAGTCTTCTCATATATAAAATAACCATTTTTTGTCCAATTAATGTCAAGTTACTTCAAAAGAGAGAGAAGATTAAAAACATAAAGAATAACAACAAAAAGTTACAGCAGCAGCAATAGAGCGGTTGATATTGAGAGTTGAATATGAAACATAATGCGATGTAAAGGATATCTGAAGTTTCTTTTCTTTAATATTTTCTGAGTTTTTTTGTTGTTGAAAAAACTATTGAATCAGGAATTTATTTAGGGACAGAGGAGTTGTGTAGTCTGCATCTGCTTGTCTCATGATGGACAAGTTACATGGGTTAAGAATGAATATTAAATTTGAACTTCCTCACCCGAAATATTTCAACCTTTTAATACAATTTCAAAAGGACTAATGGCTGAGCAAGGTTGCGGAACTGATCAATTGACTTTTGATAATTTTTGATCATTCAAATCAGTTTCACACTCTTGTGGATGAGTTGGACACGAATAAAACTATTTTATGACCTGGTTATCGTATTTCTACACAGTTCACGCGCGTTGCCAGGGGGTTGACCCCCCTTCTATCCAGGTTTCAAATATAAATAGCCCAAATATTTTAAGCAAAAAACTTTTTTTAAACCCTTCTGAATTCTGGTCACTGGACCAACCCTATCAGACTTCCCTTAGGGTATGCCCCTGCTGTACCTAAGTGCTTTCTAAAACATAGTCCATATTCTAAGCTAAAAAACACATTATTTTTGCAAGAATCCAATTTTTCCCATTACAAATCTTTACGTGTGCAATCATAAACCCAAGAATCTCACTTCACCTCATTCTGAAATGACTAACAACGAACATTACTGCACCATAAAGCAAGAAAAAAAAATCTTTTTTTATATAAAAACTGATGAACAGAACTGAAATAATGATGGTAAATGTTGCTCCGTAGAATGTCAATTTCGTTCAGCATCGATACAGTAACGAAAGAAACCTCAAGGACTTCAATAATCGATGAAGAAATTAAGTGTGAGACTAAATGATATTTCATAAGAGCATTACAAATCATAAAGTTTCAAGAACGTCCAATAGCAACATCACAATTTTTCTTTCTACCTTCTACCTGATTATTCTTATAGATTTTGCACGTCAAAAATACTCAGCATTCCATTCAGAGCATTCTCGTCGTAAGCATTTTCATTTTCCCTAAGCTTCTTGACGTCAACCTTTCATTTCTCGTCTTCAGCTACTTGAAAATGCTACGTATATACAAGGGGGTTTTTGATTTAAGATACAACAAGAAGAGTCGAAGAATGGAGCATTTAGATTAATAGATATTTCTTCATTTTCAACAGATGACATGGCTTATCAATTCTTAATCAATATAAAATTGAAGATGAAGAAGAAATTGTAAAAAGGAAGTGAAATTTTCACAACTTTTCGAAGCGATGATACAGAAATAAAGAGTATAAAGTTAAGAAAGATTGAAGGAGATAAGAAATAAAAATGTGCAGAAGTTCTTGAACAACCAAAAATATTTTTTTTTTCGTAAGAAAATAATAAGAAAAAAATCTATAATATATCTGTCGATGTCAATTCACGAATGAGATTATGTAGAAATGATAAGATAGAGAGAGAATTGGAATAAATATACAATAACACATGACTTGGTTCTTGACGTGTTACTTCCTACGAAACTGCAAAGGTAATAATTTTCAGAAAACATATTCCAATTGTTCGAAATTGTCACATATTTATTGGATATGCTTCACGCAAGTTGGATGAACCTTAAAAATTGTTCAATTATTTTTTTCCCAAAAAATAAGAAATAATCACCACACTTTCGACCCTAGCAGGATAACATATTGATACCTTAATGCAGAAATATTTCATGATTAAAAAAATACTTTATAAACTCAACCAGACGAATATATCAAGTCACTTGACTTCCAAAAAAATAAAATCAATTTAATATCATACAATTAATTTCACCGAAACAAGTTTTCTGCATTGTGTCCTGTGAACACACGAGAGAAGAAGTGAAGAAAAAAATATTTTACACTTTCGCTTGCATTTTTTTTCCGTCTCTTGATCTGTTATCAAGATTTTACGAATTTGCTGAATGTTGTCATGCATGTTACCTGTTTTCGTTTTCGTATAGACCAAAAAAAAGTATGTGAGTGCATGGACATCAGTGGTGGCGCAGAAAAGAAGTAAAATGAAAGAAATGAGACACCAGTTAACTATAAAGCACCTTAAGATTTATATTATGAATTAAACCTGAACAATTAAGAATCTCGCACAAAGAGTCGAAAGTGATATGAATCTTGGCAAAAGAGTAATTAATTAAGTCAACCTCACTGAATATATTCTTGCCTTTTGTCGCATTATAATATATACTGAATGTACACACGACATGACATAAAAATAAACAGAAAATTTATTTACAGCCCAAATCAGATGAGATGCAAAAAAAACTTTTCTCTCTTTTCTTCATTGCCGCTTTATTTGGGCTGTAGCATTTTTTTTTCTTACTTCTTCTCAACACTTTGTGTTCGTGTGTGGGAGTCATTTATTTATTTTTTCCTTCTTATTCTTCAGCGTCTTAACTGCCTCAATTCTTTCTCGAAGTTGTCACATTAAAGCGACATTTTTCTTTTTCATTAGCCTCTTTACTTTTTTTTGCGAAAAACTTCTTATCGTTTGGATATTACGTAATGCTGAGCCCCTGACTGTCAGACCCTCCTTGTCATTTATTAGATTTTATTATACAATTTTATAGAAATGCTTTAAAATTTTTCTAGAAATTTTGAGGTAGAGTAGAATTCTTGAAATAGCATTCAAAATAGTGCCTTATTGCGTCATGTGCCTGAGCTGAGCATTCGATCTTTATTGCTGTATCACTGGCATAGTGGATGGGAATTGATTTAAGACTTGGTTTCCATATAGTTAATTGGCTTAGTAAGCCTTAAGCCCTTAACATAAAATCAAGAGCGTAACAAGTAAGATTACCAGAGCCACGTCCTGGATACCGTCTGGAAAACTCAAAAAAATAGAGCCTCGGATGACAGAAACCCTTGTTACGTCACTGCATAAAATCTCAGAAATCTAGAAGATATCATGGACCACAATGGATGAAAATTTACGTAAGTAAAGAAGGATAGTGAGAACAGAAGTGTATAAAAATGCCATTCTAAATGTTACGTAATATCCAAATAACCCCTTATTGCGGAAGCATTTCTATGTGAGTGAGACATTGCAATAGAATTTATTTTAATTAGGATATATACGTCTATTGTCTCTTATTTTATGATAATCGCTACTGCTTTTGTGCATGATTAAACAAATAAATTGAAACACATTAAAGACTATGGCATTGTTATAAATTTATTATTATTTTAGGTGTAGCAAATACTAATTTTCAGAGAGGCAAATAAGAATTTTTTGTCATCTTCGTATTTATAGGGTTGGTCGCATGAATAAATATTACCAAAGGCAATACTCGTAGGCGAATAATTTTTCACGCTCCCGATTTCTCAATAAATTCGTTTCATTATTTTTCATACAATATTCTTTGCATAGCATAACAACATAATATGTGAAAAATTTCCCATTGCGAATGGGTTAATTAAACTGAAGAAAAAAAGAATTGAAGGCAAGGAGAAAAAAAATATGAGGGAGTAGGAAGCTCGCTTAACGAGACACGCTATATAAAAGAAATACACTACATTGTCTTATGTCTTTTTAATATGTTTGCACGAGAGAAAAAGTAAGAATGAAGATGGGATTGGAGCAAGTCTTGTCTTGTGGTTAAAGGAGGAAAATAACATTAATAAGCTCATTATAAATTGTTATCGTGATGTCGTGTACAATCAGCAATTCAGAACTCGCACACAAAACGTCTTCAAAAAAAAGTCTACTGATGAAGATATTTTTTTTGCCTACAATCGAATGTATGTAAATAAATTACATTATTGATGAATAATTCCCGTAGTCATATGAACAGATTGTTTTGCTTTCTTCTTCAAATAATAAGCTTGTTAAAGCCTTCTTCTTATTAAGGTTTTTGCCTTTTGTTCAAATAACTTTTTTCCCTTGTTTCTGTTCTACGTGCTATAATTCAACGAAAAAAATAAGTATAATAATACAATTATTAACCTATCGATATTGATGTTCTTGTTATGTTATCCCCCCATCCATTGTTGAATGCCTTCGAATGTTCTTCCTTCATTCCTCTTTCGTTTTTTTTTATTTTCATTTTAAAAGAAATTTTTACTCAATTTCTTTTGCACACAAAAAAGAGAGGTCTATAAAAATAACAATAACGACATACAATATTTTTTTTAATGAGATCATCTCTATCGTGCGTTTCTTCATCTTCATGACATTAACAAAAAGCGAGGAATGAAAATTTTTTCACGACTTTATAGTTACGGGATGAGACACTTTGATAACAACAAAAAAATATATGTATAAAGTGTGTCGGTTGTGCATGAAGTAACTGATTAAATCAATACAAAAAATAATTGAGGTATTTCACATAACAATGAGGATTTAGTTGCCAAACCTTTTAGTCAATTGATAAATGCGACTTTCTAATAGAAGCATTTTATATTGTGAAATACCAACATTTAATTAAGTAAAAAATAAATACGACATAAAATCTTATGTCATCGGTTGATAAAAAAAATTGAATTAAATGTCGCTATTTTATAAAATTTCAAGCATATCGATTTTTTACCTCCTCTTTCCTCGTTCATGTATTCATTTTTAATAACGATAATTACGAACATTTAGCTGAAATATCGGACGACGTTAATCTTAAACGCACGAAAAGACAATAAAGAATTAATGTGCTGCGATTTTTTGCTTGCCTTTTCTTTGCGCTCTACGTCTGAATAACGTTATAACAAAAGCCTTAGGATTTATGCCTTCTTATCAAATACAAGAAATGCAGCAGTGTAAAAAAAATATTTCCACAAAAGCCAGAAAGGAGGCTTTTTTTCTTCGATTGAGCATAGACAAGGAATATCGGCAAGTTAAACTATAAATTAGAGCTTATTAAATGAGAAGTGCTGAGTTTTGCATTAAAACAATAAAAAGAAAATAAAATCAAACAACATCGTAAAAATAAATGCACAAGTTTGGAGTTGCTTTGGATATCATTATGGTCTATGGCGCTTATTTTTTGATTTATTGATTTATTTTTGGTCAGTGGTGTAGCTAGGTCGTGGCTCGAGTCACACACCCCCTCCATTGATACATCATTGGACTGAATTGACTGAAATTGAAACATTTACGGTTGCGTTATCAATAGGTATGCTGACCTTCTTGGTTTTTCATAGGGTTATGCTCTGTTTTTTAAAAAAGTGTTTATTTCCGAAATTTAGCCACATCACACTAGATAAGATGAGTTTAAGTGCAGACCTAAAAAGACTTTAAGTTTTCCTAAATTCGTCTATAAACCCTACAAAATGGATCGAACTCTGTGTCAAATGAGATGTGAACATATAATTAACCTAGTCCGACACTCATAAACTTCCCAAAACATTCCCACAACTCAACGTGATAAAAAAAATCCGAAAAATACTAAAAGTCATAAAGAATACAATTTTTTTGCTGCCGTTGCTTTATATGTTCGCGAGAATTGTTCGATAAGCTTCTCTCCTTAAGAAAAAAAGCATTCAATTGCTGGTTATTGTTGCAGTTTTCGTACAAAAAATATACCGTAGAATCTTTGAATGGTCTTTAAGATGTGAAACGATGAGATAATTTTAATAAACTACGCATCTTTCATCCATTTCACATACATGCTTTTGTTCGAGTCCAAAGCAATCAGAAGAAGGAAGGAAAGTATATAAACGGATTGAGTGAGAGGTGTAAGCACCGAAAACATTATGAATAATTATTTTTTATTCTCACCTTTATGAATAACTTGTGAATTATTGGTCTTCAAATTTTCTGCCGTTACTTCAACGCCTCCATCCCAATATCGAATTTTCTTAACAGCTGTATTTAAGCGTATGTCGAGATCGCGGCTGAGTGCAATTGCAACACTCGAATATCCATTAAGAACTGTAAATAAAAGAATAAGAGGAATAAAAATATTTTATTACATAATCATTTCTAAATTGTTGAGTGCTGTCGACAGTTTGATAATAGCATGAGTAGGTAATGGGGGTGTTCATAAGTGAGGTCTATCAGAAATTTTGAAATTTTTTACTTGCTTCCATTTTTCTGTCACAAAATGTTAAAAATGTGAACCACAGGGAGGTAGTTGCTTGATATACTCTAGGGTATACCCATTGAGTACCCTTCAGGTAGAGTATATCAAGCAACTGGTTAGCATAGTATGTACTAAGCAACTGGCTACATGCTGTCAAAAAATAACTGATAGACGTCACTTATGAACACCCCCAAAGACTTTTTAATTTTATTTCACTCTCCTTTCTGCTCTCTCCTTCAAGCAGGCATTGCATGAACAAATTGATTAGAAAATTGGGTACAATCAACCACACCCAATATATTAATTTTTATTCATTTATTGTGAGCATGTGCTACTCATTGCCATTCACTTTTTATATTATTTTTTTCTACTTCAACTCATTTTATTTTATTTTTTGTTTTTATTATGCGCTCAATTTAAGTTATCGTGTGCATAGTTTTCCTTCCAGTGCATGATTGATGAAAAATTCATGCTGAAAAGCCACTACTGGAGTCATTTAAATGGAAATAATAATAAAAAAGGTGCAAAATTTGCATTATATATGCATGTAATTAAGATATCGTTTGTTAAGTATTTCTAGTTAGTTCTAATTCTTTTTTTATGAGCTGCTGATTTACAGCACACAATTCGTCAGCGACACGAATCTTTGGTTTACTTTGTATATGTGAAATATTCACGAAATATCATGCTATTGGCATTTTTAAGGATATGACTTATTCTTGACACGAGAACGATGATCATGCATGATTGTGTCACACCCTTGAAAATTCTTGATGTAAATTTATGGATAAAGGTTATATTAATATGTCAAGGAATCAACGAGAATCTAGACAAGTCACACAATTTGTGCAAAAACTCCCAGCCCCTCGTCATAGACAAATATTGTTGCAGATTTAAACAATTCAGCAATTTGCATGCAAGCAAGAAATTTTTTTGAATAAATTAAAATAGCAAGTCATAGATAAGGTAGAAGCCAATTACGTCATTTTCATTCCTTTGTACTTTCATTTTCATTGCAAATTAATATCAAATAAAACCTTTTTATTTATTCTTACCATAAAGCATTGCAGCTGACATAAAGTAAAAGAAATGCCGCTGAAACTGACTTCATAAAATTGCTATTTCTATATAAGAACAATGGATTTAGACTAATTGATTTAAAATAAAATAAAAAATATAACTTATTGAAATCATATCAGCAAATATTTGCCATATATGAACCTTTCATGATTTTGATATATATAAAGTTACAGGCATGAATTATGACAAAACATTTTGCAATTTGCTAATGACAAATTAATAAAAAAAAACTTTCAATTTGTTTTTCCATTTACAGCCACGAAAAGGTTCCAATAATGTTCCATAAGTCAACGAGCAAGTAAAACAAATAGAAACGTAATAAGAAGTGAATGTGTCTTGTGTCTTTGAGTAATCAAAATGACTAATTTACTTCACCGTCATGTAATAATTCTGATTGATTAATATAATTAAAATGGAGACATATTTGTGATGGCATGCAGCGGTTAACTCCACTGGAAAAGCTATTCATTTGAGTAATTACATCATAAACGCCATGGTAATGCAGAAGACACAACAACTAAGGTAAAAGGAGTCACTGCGATGAGTCTGATATTGCAAATGCTCACATCGGAAGCCATATCAACTTGAATGTCATTTATCATTATTATAATTTTTCATATTCTTATTTCTAAGCTGCATCATGTGAGAAGGAACAGAATGCATTCTTGGGATGATTGACGCAAGAGAAGAGAACAGCGATTCATTAAACAAAAAGTATGCATATGAGACGATAAGGAACAGGAAAATTAAAATCAATAAAGCATAAATTATATTTAACTGGAAATAATGCAATGTCTTAAGACACATCGGGTCTATAAACATTGTGTAGGCATTACAAATGAAGATTAAACAAAGATGATAAGTCCAAAGACATATAATAATTGTAATGATTGTCATTATTTATCATCTTATGAACAGCTAGCAGTAGCAGGATTTGAAATGCAATTAAAGAAATTTTCATCTAAAATCTTGGCACATCATAACATTCCTTAAGTCATCAGACTTGTCTGCAACCATTTGCAGTTGGACATGACATAGATTTTGTGTTGTTTGCTGTCATAATTTTTAATGTATCGTTCCATTCAGATCCATGGCTAAGAGGGATTAATTTGATTGCAGTTTGTACATTGTTGCAGGCTCAAGTTCCAAACATTGAAATGAATTTCATTTTAATATCATGTTGGAAATTTTAATCGAGTACAGGCTGATAAAATATCACTTTTTAAATTGAATAATTAATTATCGCATTTATTGCTTTGAATTTTTATACATTTGCACTAAATTCAAATGACTGTAAATTTATTGTAGCTTTTAATTTTTAATGTAGGAAGTCATGTAATGAGGTGGGTTTTGGGGCGCATTTTATGGGATATTGGCAAAGTTGCCACCTTAGTTATCATAAAAATTTCGATTTCTGGACATCTGATAGGGGTGTCTTTAGGATAAACTCAAGATACGTGGAGTAAACCTAGTAATACCACCCAGTTAGTGACGAAAAGTCAGTTCTAAGTATCTATACAAAGATAATCTGCAGACAAACTGCATCTAAATTATCTCAAATCTTTCAAACGAAACAACAACCTGAATAAATTATTGAGGCATATCATTGAACATGATTGTAGTGTAAAAAATAATTGAGAATAATTTATCATTATTAATTAACTTCACACTTTTTATTCGGCGAATTTTATGATCATTTTTAATAAATATATTTAAATGCCAAATATCAATTTTGAGGTTTTTAATGAAATTTTAAAGCCTTAATTGTTTACAATTCAATAATGATTTTTTGTTTTCGAAGAATCACTTAACAGAGACCAAAGATCAATGGCATCTTGCTTAAGACAACAAAGAGGTCATTGACAAATGCGATTTTTGGATGGGGGTTTTGTGTCTAGAAATTTAGTCGCAACTAGTTTGCATAACCAAATGATAAAATTGACTAAATAAATGTCTCATATTACTCGAAAGTTATGGGCTCGTAAGAACAATAAACATTTCAAGTAATGTTCGTCATTTTTCAAAAGAAAAAAGAATTTGAGGGCAATCACTTTTGGGGTCAATCTTAAATGAGGTCCATGAAAAAATGTAATTTTTTGGGGATCTGAGATTTTTCAGACTCTATCTTTCGTTGAAACATTTTTTAAAAATTCTGGGAACGCTACTGCCTTTTAGCTACAATAAATTCCAAAGTGATCGCATCCATCATACCCGTTCTTATTAATATATATTTTATTACTGACTCCCTTTAAGTATTGGACGTCATAAGTCAACAACCCCATTTCTAGATGAGCAATAAAATAAAATAAAGAAGTGTCAATTTTGAAGACATTATCCATATTGAAGTGAACGTTATTCTCTGTCTACATGATATAAGACAAGATGAATCAAACGACTAAAAAATGTAGGTGTGCTCGCAATTATTCTTCCCAAATAAACTTGAACTTTCTTGTTTATATATATATTTTCTTCTATCTATTTGAATGCCTAATAAGAGCCCGCATGCTGATCTTCATGATTAAAATAACAAAACTCACAATTTTGAGTAGAATTCAAGCTCCAAAATTTATTCAGTTTTTATTTTTAAAAACCAGTTGAAGAATTTCTTTCCTGTTTGCCGGTGCCGAATGAAGCAAAATTTATTTCAAATAATTAACCAGAAACATTTTTATTAAAAAATAAATTAATGTGTCTTCACACTTTGCTACATTAACGTTAATGATTTAAAATATATAAATTAATAACGGAATTTCTTGTAGAAATCATTATTGAGACTTTCCGTTACTTTAATTTTTTGGTCTGAAGGAACACGTCAGAACGAACAAGTTTATTCACTCAAAGCCGCACCCTTTATTGTTTCTTAATTATCATTTAAATTCAAATCTTGAACACTTAGAGAATTTGTTCAGCTACAAATTCACACACAGACCATAAAAAGTTAAGGAGGAATAACAATTATTCAATTCAAAATTCCTGAATAATTATCACAACACTTCTTTCTTGTGCTCTTAATCAAGTGTCACTTTGTACGGAAAGATCAAGTACCTACTTGGAGCACACTTAAGTGATTCTGCAATTTTTGCTTTTTCGTTTTGTTTTATACTCTCGGTATTTTTTTTAACTTTCCATTTTTTCCCTTTTCATCAATCTTACTATATGTATGACAATGATTCTTTTAAATATATGCACATAGATTTGAATTTCAATTTGGCAGCAGCAGCAGCATAAGGAGAGAAAGAAAACCTCAAAAGTGTAAAACAAAACGGAAGATGAGAAGTATCTGCAAATGGAATTTGCTGGTTGTTGTGTTTTTTTAAATAAAATAAAAAAAAGCAATTGTGACGAGATTATTAGGAAGTGTTAAATAGAAGAACAATCGCATGTTGAAACTCAAGAGTTCTTTTCATATTCGCTTTTGACATTTTTATTTAACATAAAAGTGACTGCTATGAGGCATAAATTTATGCATACAGAAATGTTGAAATGTACTTTTTTATTACAAGTTGGTATGAGAGGCAGTGGAGATGGTTGGAATAATGGTGCATTTTATGGAGATGATGATTTGTTTACTGAGGAAGTTATTTGTAAATTTGAGTGATCGGCGTGTTCTGAGGATTTTTTATGATTCTGAATAAACATCTCGTCAACAATTTTGTGTAATTTTTGAAGAAAAAAATCCATTATACCTTGGAATTATGGTCAATTTCTTAAATATGTGCTGTAGTTTATTGTTGGAGCAATTGAAAGCTTCATTGATACTAAAAAATTAAAATTTTCACCTAATAAACTCCATCATCTTAAAGAGTTCTAAAATAATAACGAGTAATCGAATGGTAAGGCTATCCTGATCAGTACACTGCAGGAAGTCTCACTTTTTTGTCGTCAGACAACCGTCACAGTACCATCAGGGTACCTATACGTATTTCTGATGTTTTACAGTTAACAAGGCTTGAATAAACTTGACCTTAAAGGTTTCTGAAATACTATTAGTATTAAATATGTAAAATTTGTCTAACTTAAACCCAGACTTAAGCCTAAGACTTCCCTGTCCAAGGGCGTAGTCAGAAATTTTTCAAGTGGAGATTTTCAATCTTTTTGAATGAAAAAATTTAGACCAGGAATTTTTTTGAAGCATTTCTCTCAAAAATCCAAGCAAATTGAAGAATTTTTTGGCAAGGGGGTGATTTGTACCCCAACCTCCCTCTCTGGCTACGCGCCTGTCTATGGGACCTTATAGATTCAGAAAGTAATTATAAAAATCTATACGACCCCTTATTTTAAGGATGGTGGTCCCTATGAGGAGTAGAAAGGTCCTTTACATCTAGAAATTTGCTTATTTTACAGTGTCTGGAATCCTCATCTATAAGCTTGCCCAAGAGATTCATAAATCACAATCCACAAATGTACCATACCCAACCAGACAAAACAAACACCAAACTACATTTCTCATACAAAATCCCCATCGAAAAAATTTAAATTATGATGCCTTCCATACTCTTCTATTATGCTACTAACTGACTTGCCATGTTTGGTTCATATTCTTCTCTCCTCTTTTTTCTTCATTTTTCCTTCACTCTTTTTTTACTAACCGTTGTTGAATGGAAATTGTCATTCAAAATATTTATGCAAAAAAAAGACGAAGAAGAAATTTCTTTATTTTCATGACTATTCTATTCATATTCTCTCTCCTTAACAATCATAAAAGTACATGAAGAAATGAAAAATGGGAAAAAAAAAGTTTCATTCTTATTCCACGAAAAAGAGAAGAAAAACTAGTAATGAAGCGATCACGCTTCATGGGCATATTCACACCGTTTCAAGTTTTTTCATTCATAGCTTAGTATTATGTTACTAACAAGACTTACGAAAAATCGTAAAGTTTTAGCTTATTTAGTCAAAAATATCAAAATTAGAGAAAAAATGAGTTTGACGTAGCTTCTAGCCCCTCGAAATCCAAAATGGCGTCGGTTCCATATTAAGGCACAGCTAAGGAACCTACATACCAAATTTCAGCTCATTTGGTCAAAGTTAAAGCAAAAATCAATTTGGCGTAGCTTCTAGCCCCTCGAAATCCAAAATGGCGTCGGTTCCATATTAAGGCATAGCTAAGGAACCTACATACCAAATTTCAGCTCATTTGGTCAAAGTTAAAGCAAAAATCAATTTGGCGTAGCTTCTAGCCCCTCGAAATCCAAAATGGCGTCGGTTCCATATTAAGGCATAGCTAAGGAACCTATATACCAAATTTCAGCTCATTTGGTCAAAGTTAAAGCAAAAATCAATTTGGCGTAGCTCCTCGAAATCCAAAATGGCGTCGGTTCCATATTCAGACACAGCTAAGGAACCTACATACCAAATTTCAGCTCATTTGGTCAAAGTTAAAGGAAAAATCAATTTGGCGTAGCTTCTAGCCCCTCGAAATCCAAAATGGCGTCGGTTCCATATTAAGGCATAGCTAAGGAACCTACATACCAAATTTCAGCTCATTTGGTCAAAGTTAAAGCAAAAATCAATTTGGCGTAGCTTCTAGCCCCTCGAAATCCAAAATAGCGTCGGTTCCATATTCAGACACAGCTAAGGAACCTACATACCAAATTTCAGCTCATTTGGTCAAAGTTAAAGCAAAAATCAATTTGGCGTAGCTTCTAGCCCCTCGAAATCCAAAATGGCATCGGTTCCATATTAAGGCATAGCTAAGGAACCTACATACCAAATTTCAGCTCATTTGGTCAAAGTTAAAGCAAAAATCAATTTGGCGTAGCTTCTAGCCCCTCGAAATCCAAAATGGCGTCGGTTCCATATTCAGACACAGCTAAGGAACCTACATACCAAATTTCAGCTCATTTGGTCAAAGTTAAAGCAAAAATCAATTTTGCGTAGCTTCTAGCCCCTCGAAATCCAAAATGGCGTCGGTTCCATATTAAGGCATAGCTAAGGAACCTACATACCAAATTTCAGCTCATTTGGTCAAAGTTAAAGCAAAAATCAATTTGGCGTAGCTTCTAGCCCCTCGAAATCCAAAATGGCGTCGGTTCCATATTAAGGCATAGCTAAGGAACCTACATACCAAATTTCAGCTCATTTGGTCAAAGTTAAAGCAAAAATCAATTTGGCGTAGCTTCTAGCCCCTCGAAATCCAAAATAGCGTCGGTTCCATATTCAGACACAGCTAAGGAACCTACATACCAAATTTCAGCTCATTTGGTCAAAGTTAAAGCAAAAATCAATTTGGCGTAGCTTCTAGCCCCTCGAAATCCAAAATGGCATCGGTTCCATATTAAGGCATAGCTAAGGAACCTACATACCAAATTTCAGCTCATTTGGTCAAAGTTAAAGCAAAAATCAATTTGGCGTAGCTTCTAGCCCCTCGAAATCCAAAATGGCGTCGGTTCCATATTCAGACACAGCTAAGGAACCTACATACCAAATTTCAGCTCATTTGGTCAAAGTTAAAGCAAAAATCAATTTTGCGTAGCTTCTAGCCCCTCGAAATCCAAAATGGCGTCGGTTCCATATTAAGGCATAGCTAAGGAACCTACATACCAAATTTCAGCTCATTTGGTCAAAGTTAAAGCAAAAATCAATTTGGCGTAGCTTCTAGCCCCTCGAAATCCAAAATGGCGTCGGTTCCATATTAAGGCATAGCTAAGGAACCTACATACCAAATTTCAGCTCATTTGGTCAAAGTTAAAGCAAAAAACAATTTAGCGTAGCTTCTAGCCCCTCGAAATCCAAAATGGCGTCGGTTCCATATTAAGGCACAGCTAAGGAACCTACATACCAAATTTCAGCTCATTTGGTCAAAATATTCCTTTTACTATGAAAAAAATTAAATGTGTTTTGCAATAATCGGCTATAATTTGACCAAAAACAGCAGTTTTTCGTTCCTTGTGCCTTACTGGATGCATCTCATGACTCCAAAAACAATACAGTTCTTGCCATACATGATATCTATCAGATACAAAAAACCAGAAGTCTTGATATTGAGTTTGAATCGAGTTATCGCACCGATTAACTTGCTAACTTGCTAACTTGCTAACTTGCTAACTTGCTAAAGGACAGAAAGTGTTTTTTTGAGATTTCTCGGCAATGGAAGCACCAATCGAGATGCGGTTTTCACTGTTAAATTGGTAATTTTAGGCACAGACTTTCCATACTGAACACTATGGGTCGATTCCGTAAGCCTGAAGCAGCAAGTCCAAAAAAGAAGTTTCACTGAAATACCAAAAACAATATATTCACACACAATTAAAATTGGTGTGAATATGAAATATGACATGGATCCAGATTCATATCAACAATGAGTCTTCATATTTCTCTCGCCGTCTTTATATGTCTAACACAACATAATTTTCATTTTCGCTATGTTGAGTGACTTCTCAACATTCTTCTCTTATTCAATACCGTGTCTGACCAATTTCTTTTAATGTAGAAAAAAAGGGCCCAAAGGCTGTTTTATTTCCACCTTCTTTACATTTCATTTAAAATATTATTTTTTTTATACTCTGCTCGAAAATACAAAATACATAAAGAAATAAGCGTGAAAATTATAACACTGAAACAAAAGAGAGGCGAACGAATGAGTGAGGAAGGCAGAAAAGAATCAAAAAGGTGTTTATTTTCAAACTTTTTATTCTTCTCCTCTTCTCGCCGTGCTTCACATTTCATTTCGTTATCTCAAGACAGGCAGTGTAATTAAATTGAAATGATTAAATGGTGATAAGTGGCTCGTAGCTCTTTTTTGATGAAAATTATGCGTTTAAAATTGATGTTGAGAGAATGAAAATGTTGTTTTTTTTTGTGTATAATACAAGTGTGAAGCTATACGCGCGTGAATATTATGATATCATTTAATAGGGTCTTAAGATCGTAAAAATGCCATTAAAATTGTGCAATTTCCTTCGAAAAAAATGTTTTTTTCTTCTTATTTTATTGAAATTGATTCTTTCTCACTTTTTGATTATGACTATCAAATAAACGATCAAGAATCTGTTAAAGCTATAATATTAAATATTTTTATTTCTAAAACATGAAATTTAAATATCCATTAATCGAATCGTGATGGTATAAAGGAAGCACATTGCACCTGCTTTTATGAAATCCACCTTCAGCAATATTTCCAGTTACTTTTTGATCTAATTTCATTCGCTCATTTTATAGCTTAGTATAAACAAATTTTTCTTCATCATCATCGCTTGAAGAAATTAGACACTCAACAATGCTGTTAATAAAAAAGGGTAAATTAATAATCTGTTGATGTATTACGGAGCATATCCCATAATTTATTTAAAACCCGTTGCATACATAAGGATAGAATTTTTTTAAATATCAATTTACTCTGCTTTTATTCTGGGGCGTATGTGAGACATCATGAACATATGCATTAAAATTCATCCTCCAATACCTTATTTCTCATCTCTTTACACTCTGTTGTTGCCACAACGAGGAATTAATTATCGAAAATAATGAAAACCTGTGAAAAAACAATTAGCGGTTGCCATAATCATTTTTCTTCGAGCATTAAAATGAAATTAAAGCCATTTTCAATTCATTACTTGTAATATAAGATAATATAAGATGAGATGTTTTTACAAAAGAGAAATGTTGATGAAAGGATTTTAACATCATTTTACAGACATCGTAATTCTTTCTTCTTTATTTTGCTTTTCTCAACGTACATGACTTTATGAGGAAATTTATCGAAAAATAAAGAATAAATTAAAATCATCATCCTCGTCAAAATAAGAGGAATGAGATAAAATGTAAGTTTCGGATGTAAGGTGCATTATTGGAGGTTTTTCGAGGCGCATATTATTAATTTAAGGTGCCTTGCCTTAAAAATATTAACAAAAATTAAATCAATTACTGTGTTTGTCCTATGAAATTGATATCTAGGTTAGGTTCCTTGAAGAATGTCGATTTTAATACTTTAAAATAAATTGCACTATTTTTTAGAAGTTTTTACAAAAATACAGCATTTTGTGACTTCAAAATGATTTTGAGTGTTTTTAATTTCTAAAATAAAATGATGGGTCTGTAGGAATTACTTAGCATCATTCGGATACTGCAAACTAGCATAGCGAAAGAGGATTAGCAGGAAAAGATAGATTTCAGGTAGGATAGTTACAAGAAACAGCTCTAAAGAACAAGAGTGCAGCGAATCATCTATAGGAGAGAATACCTCAAGTTCAAATGACATCTTACACGAATATTATTAAGTAAATAGTTAACTATAGATCTGTAAGATGGGTACATATCCAGAAGGAATTTTAAGGTCAAATCCTCTCCCCTAGATACAAAATTTTCTCCAATTTGCTAATTTTTTTGGAGAAAAATCATACAAGCCCCCTAACATTTCCAGAAGCCTCCGCCAAACTGCTCAAAAACTCAACTTCTTCACAATCCAGCTAAAAAGTAATTTCTTAAATCTTATGTACATCAATTAGTAAAATAAAATATTGACAAGGATGGAGCGAAAAAAAGAGAACTTGTGCGAATCTTCATCATCGTCTTTATTGAAGATTCACTGTTACATAAAATTTATGTGTATGGTGTGGTGTATACAACGTCATGTATATTATTTAGCAAGTTAATGGCATATAATTTCATATGCTAACAAATAAATTTTATTGCTGGCTATCGTCTTGTTGGTCTGCTTACCCGAGGACCCTTAATTTGTATGTATGTTTACATAAAGCAAGTTTTCATCGCTCAATGGCACGCTGTTATATTGCCAACGGTTTTAACATGAATGTCTAATTTATTTTCTTTATAGCAATACAGAAGAAGAATGTTAAAAAAAGAAGACATTTTTCTTTACTGGTCTGAATGATTAAACAGAATGGGAAGAAGCGCATTTTTCATTATGAATTGCTAATTTGAATTGAATAGAATTTGTAATGTCTTCGAATCAACAAAAAAAATATTTTCTATAAATACAATGTGATGAATTTGTTTATATGTTAATGTCCACATTAAATTTAATGTCGTGAACAATTTAAACCCGAGCAGCACATGTTGACCATACGGAGGATACTTAGAACCAAGTGACAATCAGCAACAACTTGATTATAAGCCCAATCGACACATGATAGTCACTAGGGCACAGTTATGTAGCCATACGTGTCAAAAAGACTTGTGGTTCCCAGACGATGCCATGACGGCTGTTTTCAACCCATTTAATGACAAAAAATTAGATTTGCAGCTTGAAAAGTATAAAATCCAAATGGTCACCACGTGGTCAAGATATAAATATGTGTAGATCGGGTATCAATATATTTGTTGGAGTTAAAAATTCCCTCAGACAATTTTCGAGAGAGGAATACAATGGAAAATATACGTGAATTTATCAAAAATAGGAAATGAAAAATTGATCAAATTAATCTACTAAATTACTTCTTAAATTGAGAAATTTTAAAAATCATTAAATCGACACAGACACAGAAGATTCATGATAGATGTGGAATGTCAATTAATAAATAACATAATTTGAATTTTACGTTTCAATAAAGCCGTGTGTCTGCTGTTATTTTTGTTAGATCATTATTGAAATGATGACTCGCCCAACCCAGGAAAACCAATTATCGCCTTTAATTAAATTCATCAATTCTGAATATAGCAAACGACGTGCATATATCTAAGCAATATCGTGTTTTCACCATCCCTGATGTTTATTTTTTTTCGCTCCTCTCTTAGGCATGAATAATAGAGTCATTTCCAACACACAATTAACATAAATTTTGAACAATTCGATTGTTTGATTTTACGATGTTAATGTTGTGAAATTTCACCACCTGCTTTTTTCTCATTCCTGACGACTCTTTTGAATAACAAATTTCTTTTATTTATTTCTTTCGATAAAATATGATATTCAAATTTGGATAATTTTACCATTGCCACGTACTTAGACGGTTTCAGCTTCGTGTTTTTTTTCGGGGGCATTTTTTTTTTTGTTATAGCTTTCTGTGGCTGAGTTATTTTTATTATGGAAATTTAAATAAACTTTTACGACTGTTTGATGCTATTTTGCCAACTTTATTATCTCTTTATCAGTCGACTCATATTATTTTTTATTAGATATTGCAAAACTTTTGACACATTCGTTGTTGTTATAACTATTTTCTGTCGCATTCGATTACTAATGAGTATCGTGTCGTCAAGAAAATGCCAATCAAAAATAATTTTCGATTTGTATCAAGGGTAAGCTTTAAAGGTTACCGATGTTGGAATTGAGACTGAGATTTCACAGGATGTCTGAATATGTATTGAGAATTTGTCGAGACTGAGACATCAAAAATCCAAAACGGATATTAAATTTGAAGTAAAGTAGCTCGTTGGTTGCAATGGCTTATTGTTTTGTTATCTGTAAATTGAGACTAGGATTCCAATTCGAACTAACTAAGAAAATGAAGTTTTGAGCCTCACATTGTTGCAAATCACAAGCGCTGAGGTCCACACAAAAATATTGGTCATCTGAACGATAAGTGAGATAATGAGAGACTGGAAGCATGGCAATAAGCTTCTTATGTCAGTAAAATTATCTAATTATTTATTTCTAAAGACACAAACTAACTGAAACACTCAAAATTCACTAAAAATTTAATTTATTTTCAATACACGAAAAGAAAAATCACAACCAAAATTGACTCAATCTTCAATGACAAAATGCAAGATTCTTATTTAATAGTGATAACTCTCAGGGAGAAACAAAACAAAAATATTTGTTTTTCGTCTCTGCGCATTTGAAATCAAGCAAAATTGTTCTGAACATGAAATGTTGTTTTATTTCATTGCACACAGACAATTGGCATAAATAAGAAGATGCAAAAAAAGAAAAGAGGAACAATTGCACAGGCTGAGCGAGAGAAATATCAAAAAGACACAAGAGAAGCCCTCAAGATTCTTGAAATAAAAATGCATGAAAAAGGAAGGAAAGAAAAAAAAATAATACAACAAACGCCCATCGCGTTAAGGAAAAAATTAAAAGTCTAATTGTTTTTGACATCAACGAATTATGTTAATTGCTCTCGTTTTTTTTTCCATTTCCATCGTCATTGCTCGCCTCGACCCTGATGATGTTGATGATGATGCCTAGCATATACAAGCTAAGAAGTCATTTAAGAAAAGAAAAAATAAACATTACGATGACATTGAGAGAAATCTAGTCAATGTTTCGTTCCTTTTAAAATGAATATTTATTCACATCAATATTGACTAAATTATTCTTCTCTTTCCTTTATTCTTAGTGCTTTATTTTCGCTTTTTGATTATCACATAGAACATAGTCTTGTTTCATGTCGTGACATTGCCGATAATAATCAATCTTAACTAGATAAGCATCAAAGGAAAGACGAGAAAAAATGCGGACAAGTTGAGAGGTGTGCAAAAATTCTTGGTCAAGATACAAAGCGCACTTTCGTGTAAATTAAGGTGTATTTAGGAGCACTTTAAGTAATATTTTCGTTAAAAATACAAAAATTGAATTGAAAATCTCACAAAAGAGAGCCTATAGATGGTTAGATCGAACTACTATGAATAGCAATTTTTTCGTTAAAAGCGCTTTAAAAAACTTACAATTCCAAAATTCAAAAACAAAAAAATTTGTTTTTTTAAAATTTAGTCTTCCAGGACATAATTTCTTGTCATTTTTATCATATCTTGTCATAAATTATTTGCTTATATTTATCGATCTTTTGCTAGTTTATATCACAAAATTTCGTGTTCAACTTGTTTTGAGCTTGTAAAATGTCCAGAAAGTACTTAAATTTGCAATTTTCCAGAGTAGTTGGGGTTAGATACCTTAGATTATACACACCATAGGCAGTTATACACACGCTGAATGGTCAATTTGGAATACAAACTCCAATGGGCTGTACATCTAGTGAAGATGCTTATTAGAGGAGTCAGTATAGCACTTGATATTGATGATTAGCAGACCGAATCCCACAGAAGAGCCATCAGTAGGTGACAACTGAGTGAAACCACAAATCTCAAGAAATCAGCTAAATCAGCAATGTAAATACGATCCCAAAAGTCCACTTACTCAGCAATAAACCAGACAAACTGCACCTAATACCCAAACCATTATCCTCAAAATCAATGCAAAGGCGACAAGAAATTATTCCAAAGCAGATAAATTCAGTTTGTTTTTCAAATTAAAGCCAACATATACACAATAACAAGAGCGATAAGTGGAGTGGTAATTTTGAATGAAATCTATTTAATGCAACAATTGTCTCGAGCCTCACAGCAATATATCCAGTGAATTATTCTCATTATTATCCTTGAGAAAATAAAATTTCTTCTTTACTTTAATCCACGTTCTTTGGCTGAACATGCATCGAGTAGCATTTTTTTCTCTTATGCATATTAAATATCTTTAAAATAGTAATTGGAGAAGCACGAACTTATTTTTATACATCAACGCGATCTTATCTATAAATTCGAGCATCATCATCTTTTTCGGGATATCTCTGGTTAGTAGCTGGGTCGAGTCATCAACATAACATAAGCATTCTTGGATGTTTATGTACACAGTTGACTTACTTACATGAAATTCAGCCATTAACCATTGGCATAAGAAGTATTAAATGGGCATAATAAATTATTATATTTTTTTATGCTTTCATTCAATTACATTATACTTATTATAAGATATGTGTACTGAACAATATTTTTTTAATTACAAACTTCTTTACTGCCGTTGCCATTACCATGAATGTGCGCAAAAATACTGAGCCAAAACACGAAAAAACAGGAGAAAGAAGAAAGAAAAAAGATTGTAATGGCACAAAGGGATACAAATATATTGTTACATTGAGTATGAGGGCATATACATATATGATCGTTGCACAAACGATATGTGATTTTCAAGATAATTTGATAACGAGCAATTTTATTTGTTTTTCCTCTTCGTGTTGTATTTTTTTTCTCTTCTCTTGTGTGTTTCTCTCGAATGCAATAAGATACTCATGGCTGTTGTTTCATGCAATTTTCTCTCTGTCTCTATCTCGTTTCATTCTTCTGTTAAAGTAAAAGCCCCAAAACTGATCTTAATCTTGATTTTTCATTTCATTCTTTAATTAAAACCTTTTTTTGACAACATAAGAAGGAAGAAATTTTTTTTTCGTGTTTGTGCAATTTCACTGGATTGGTAAAAAAAAGTTCCAGGCAGTGTTGTCAAAGTGGGAGATTAGGGCAGGTGGAAAATCATAGAGATCTGCAATATGGGTATGTTTCATTTTCAGCAAGACAAAAATTGTTCAAGATTATTAAAGTTGAGGTCAACTCATGAAACTATTTGGGTGTAGACATTCGTATTCTCAGATTCTGTTCAGATCGTGATGACTGTAGTATGTACCTTGACCAGTTCTTCTCAAACTTTTTCGAGGATGACACATTAAACCACGTTTTTAATGTAAAATTGTTTGGACGACATACTTTTTTCCACACCCCTGAAGGATTTTTCAACGCACTAGTGTCGTAGAACTCAGTTCGATTGACACTAGTTTAGACAGTTATAGTCATCAGAATTTGTCAGTGTGGTGCCAGTTTGGTTCTGTATTCGAAAACAAATCTGATCCCAAATTAGCAACCATCCCACCCCATCTACTCAAGCTTGCTCAATGTTAGAATTTTTACGCACCTTTCAAGAAGTCTTGGTATCCCAAAACAGTCTAGGTATTCAAAATTACACTAAGATAGACTATAACTAGGAATTTTGTTGTCTAGATACAGATCAAAAAATGATTATCTCAGTAAAATAACAACACTGATCTCACGATTGAGTAAGAGAGATGAAAATAAAGTCACATTGTTTAATAGATTATTGTTGAGGTTGTTATAAGTATATATAAAGAAGAATACTCGCTGACAACAGAGTTATTAACCAATTACAAACAATCCGTTAAGAGAAAAGAGCTACTGCAATTTATTTGACTTAACAACATGGCAAGCGAGCAGGCACAAAAAAAATTTTTTATATACAGACGAGAAGCAGCAGCAGCAGAAAAGAAGAAGGCGAACAAAAAAATGATTTGAAAACGAAACTAAAGGAGCATCTTGTTAATAAATTTACCAGAAATGCCCGTCAGCACAAAAAGAAAAACCGTTCTTTCAATTATGTTTTGAGAGTATGCGATTGTAAGAGTCAATATAATCAACAAAAAAAGCATGCTACAAAACTCTTTTTAATTAGCATGGATGCATGTACACATTTCATATCATCAACATTGTAATCGATATACTTTTTTGATTTATTATTTATTGAAAAATAAAATATTCATGCTATGGAAAAAATGAATGTCTTGAAACAATATCAGTGTAATGCCTGAATTTTTTTTAATCGCATTATTTCACCTCACGAACTTCACATTATTAGTCTAACAATCTATCAACATACATATATCAAATAACATGATGGTTTTAGCTTGAATTAATGAGCATTTAAATGATTCTTAATTTGCTCATTTTTAGGGTTTTACATGCTACATTGTTGGAATTTATTATTAAGTTTTTAGTGCAGTAATTGTGAATGAGTTGGAATAGGCAAGCACTTTGTCTTCTTGCAGTAAAAGTCTAGATGTTTAAGATGAATTCTATTAAGTCAACATATTAGCTGAATCTTGGCATGGGTATTAGAAATTGGGATGGTTTCAAGTAACTGGAATTCTTGGATCTATCAGATTGATGCCATTCCCCTTAATGTATTGAAATTTTGATGGTCGTACTACCAAAATCCAGAGGGGTGAGGGGTTTCGAGGTCAACCCCCCTCCCCTATTTTTTTTGAAAAACCAATACTAGTTTAAAACAAAAAGATCATAATTGGAAGAGATATCCCCAAAAAATGGTTATGATTTGAAAACCCTTCCCAAAAAAACATCCTGGATACGCCCCTGTGTTGCACTTCCAAAAGTCTGAAAACTCTAGAGCGAAATACATTTTATGTCTTCATTTAGATCACAAAAAACCGTACAGAATTTTAGAAAATCAATCAAGAACATAGGACGTCTTGTTTTGAGTAACAATAGGTGATGAAACAGGTCAAGAAGGTTCTGTTACCTGATTTTTAAAATAAGATCCAAAATATTCACTAAACTATGAAATCAATAGAAATAATTTATTAGAAATACTTGAAGTAATCTCATGAGCAAAATGAATTCCCACGAAAATTAGTAACACAACATAAGACTGCGCTTTAATACCCAATAACTCAATACAATTTCTTTACCACTTTCTTAATGAAAAGAGCCTTCTTTTCCTTTTTTAGTCTATGTATATTGTTAATCATAAGAGAACCGTGTGTGAACAATTCTTTTTTCTCAAATCTTTATGTCTCTCCTTCTTTCTCCGTATTAATATTTTTTTTTGTTGTTTAAGAAATTATTTCATTTTTGAATGCCCAGAGTTGATGAAAATTAGGCAACCGTAACGTAACGATCGCGAAACATTTCAGTGAGCTGAAGTAGCAGCATGTTGGTATTATGTTCATATTCTATTTCTCTTTTTTTAATTTTTACTTATTCATTCATGTGTCAGGTGAATGTTATACATTATTTCTCTTTTTATTATTATTTTTAAACGTTTGTTGAATACATACGGTGAACAGTAAACATATTTTTTTTTTGGTGGATGTTTGAAAAGGCATACATTTTGATTGGTCGGAATCGGTGCCTTCTTTTTTCCATCGTTTCTTGCTGTTCGTATTTCCTCTAGAAAAGAGAATTTAATTACATTTTCCTCATCTGTTGTTCAAACAAATGTTTTTATATTGCCATTATTGCTTTTATATTGCTACGTTCCTGATGAGCAATTTTTATTCTCGCTAGAACTTTAATTGCTGAATCGAATAAGGTCGGTTCATGGCCACTAATTGGTTAATACTTTCATGCGCCATTTTATTGCATCTTATACTTTACATATTTTTTTCGGGTGTGCTATTATTGTTATTGCTGAGGCACGAAAAAGAATGGTAAAATTTTTGCAAAATGTTTCATTTATGGTAAGGGAATAAATTGAGAGCCATATTTACCATCCAAAATGAATCCGGTTTTGCAATAATGCTATTAGCAATAAATATACATATCTATTAAAGCTTACAGATTTATCTAAGTGCTCACTTGATTGCTTTACATACTAATGCATTTATACCACTTATAGCCCATAAACAGAAATTAATTATTCCGCAAATTGTGTGCGATAATGTTGGGTGTAATAAAAAAAAATATTTTTTGACTTCAACATATAAATTTTATGCTAGTTGTAATAATAAAATAATAATGTAACGCAAATGTCTGACAGCAGCAGCAAATCACCACAGCGCTCGTCATACTCAAATCAACTTATTATAACGTACACCTATGACATGCTCGCTGATCATTTTAATTGTGTCGAGAATTGGCGTGGTGATATTGGCAAGACTAATAAAAATAGTCATAAAATACGTTCATGTGACACTTATAACAGTTATATTGCAAGTAAATTTATGATTATTGGCTTCTTTGTGTCGCTCATTTTATTATTTCCATTGCTTGCAGATCATGAACAGGAAAGAAACAATTCGCACATGCAATTCGAATGCAACACTGAACAAAAAAAAATACAGCAGACGCATGAATACATATTCAAGTGATAATGCTGAATTAATAAATTTTTTCGATAAATGAAAATTATCATATTCAGACATATTGAGGATAATCTCATGTTGCAATGAATAAAAAATAGATATGAATGTGTCGGACTATCTTAATAAGAGCGAGCAAAAAAAAATAACTGAAACTTAATTAACGGCAATAAAAATGCTAATGATGTGGGAAAAAAAAGATCAACAAGTTATGATCAATAAAAATCCATGGCCAATTAAAACTTATTAAGGTAGACATTCGGACAAAATTACCTCAGCTGACAAATTTATCTCAAGATTTGCATCAAAGAGATATAGTTATTGCAGATTAACGACAAATAAAGAGCCATAATCTCACACAATTTTTTAATCGACATGACGATAATAATACATCAAGTATATAAATATATTGCAGAAATATTTTTGCCTCTCATTTTATATATTTTTTATATTATTATATTTTTTTCCTCATTCATTCCAAATGAAATTTTTTACTGCATTCGACACTTAATTTATTGGCAGTGAAATAAAAATTTCTTGAATTTTTATATTTTTTGACACATTTAAACATTAAAATTGAATTTTGAATATATCACAAGATTTTTTTTCTTCGTCGTTGTCGTCTTTCTTGCACAAAACTCTTTTTTTTATCAAAAATAATTTTTCTTGTTGCATCGTCTGCGATTATCGTCATCATTAAATATTGTTCGAGGAAAGAGAGGCAAATTTTCTGTGCGAATATCGGAAGAGAAGGAAGATAAACAAAATTGAAAAATGTTCATTTTTTTAAAAAGAAATCGCAGGCATGTCATAATTTACAATGTTCTCCTTCTCCTTTTTAGCGGGAAATTTAGAGCTTTTAGGTTGATTGGCGATAGTTTGATCACTTTATCCATAGGCGACGTTCACTAATGACGTGCGGAAGAATCATGTTCTGTTCACAATCATTTAAACAGAGTTGCAACCTCTCAGTTATCTACCAAAGACAAAAACCTTTCGAAGACGTTACTTTTACAAAGGAAGACATGCCTAGGTTAAGAAAATGCCTATAAAAAGAGATAATCTAGCATGACACCTTTACAAAGACATCTATCCGATAACTCTGATTTTAAATATACATCCTTAATCATTCTGAAGCCCTCGACCCACAAAATTAAACTCCTAAGATTAAAAAAATTCCCATTAGCACTCTAAAATGCGCTCCAGTTTCTTATCAACACAAAACACTTCCCCATCACCATGTCTCGCTCTTTCCTTGTGCATGAAAAATTCCCAATTAATAAAATGTTGCATGACACCGAAAATCATTCTCATACGCTATCTTATCTTTCTCCTCCTTTTACAACAATTTCACCAATTACATGTAAGTCATTTGATTGGTAATTCACAGACATGACACAGTTATTTATTTACATGTATGTAAATAATGATCAATATATTATATATTTACAACATCTTTCGCTTCATTTTATTGTTAAAAGAGATAAAAAAATGTTTTATTAAAAAAAGGCTCTTGCCTTACTTGACAAATGTAAACACATTTTTCCCTTGTCAATTTGGAATTTCTAAGAAAAACAGAGCTTGAAAGATGAAGATAGGAATCTCATTTTAACACAGTTATTAAATTTAATTAAAAAAAGTGAGAACCTTTCTGGTCTGTTTGTTAAATATTCATTAATTAAGCTCTTTTGTGCAATTGATACTGCTGCGGAGAGGAACCGGTGATGCAAATGTTAATTAATAGCCTCTGAAAAAAATGGGGTTGATGAGATCGAAAAGTCTTAATTGGGTTCAAATGTTTTCAGTCAGAAAATGAGAATTATGTTGATTGGTGCTCATTATGTGAGTTGAACTGCGGTGTGTTCAGGGATGATTTACGATTTTTTGGAATTAAAATTCACTATTGAATGCATTAATCTAGTGATTCTTAAGCTTTTTGGAGCACGACATGCCCCTAATATTTTGTGTAATTTTTCTTGGTTTAAGTGACGTTTTTTAGTAAGGCATATCTAAGATAGCACTAAAAGTCTGTCGTGGAGTACATTTTAAGTATCACTGCTTTAGTTCTACGAAAAACAAACCAATTCCCACAAATTTTGCACAATTTCTTCTCAAAACCATCAAAAATTGACATAAAAGTCAACAAAATAATCCAGCAGACACAATACAAAATCCTTACCACATATCAGACACACTAATTAGCAGTCATTAAAGACGAGCCATAAAAAAATCCACTTGCTCAATAAAACGCTTCATAAAAAAATTATTTTTTGCGTAGTTGCTACAATTGTGGATCATCAATTAATTCCGTAATGATTAAGCTATCTGACAATCTCAATAATAAATTGGCTATAATTTCTCGCAAGCTATTAATTTTTATTTCATCAGAATGTCCAGCAACTGAATGGTCTCATTACTTCTTTTTTTGGCTCTGAGTCACAAAAAAAATACCAATTTTTTATGAAAAAGTAATAAATATATGAATATGTGACACCTACATCATGAACACAGTGAGGTGAAAAATGTGCACATTTACCCTCGAAAATATTTTATTGCACCGAAAAAAAAAATACAACAGAATATCCCATATATGTTAAGTAATAAACAAGTAGCTTAATAAGAATCCAGAAAGATGCGAGAGAAAACGACGGAGATTGAAAAGTTTTGATAAAACATTTGTTAATTATATTGTTTCACAATTTTCACAGCAGCAGTTTATTTTCTGACATGGCAAATATTACGAAATGATTATTACTGCTGTTTCCTCAAAAGTAAACGTTTTCTCTTAATAAGTCATTCTTCAGTGAAATATACAAATATAAATTAAAAGGGAAATTGCATGTTTGCGACTCAACACAATAAGGTCTCGTTAGTTAACATGTTCACTACTACTCAGCAGCTAAAATGATATTTGTTTGCCTTATTCTTGCATTTAATTCAGTTTTTCTTTTCTTTTCTTTAGAAAAACACCCACAAATTTACGGGTTTCTTTATGTGAGGAATTGTTCTCGTTCTCGTGTTTGTTGCATGGCTTATAGTTTATTGGGATGGGAACTGAGAATGCAGAATACAGAAGAGAGACTTAATTAACCGTGCAAAATTACATAGTCGAACGTTAATTACACATTTACATTGTTTACTTAACAGAAGTGCATATATTTCATAGTCCACAAACTGCAAGCTATCAACTGTAATAAATATTTATTATATTCGCTCGTTTCAAAGAGGACTAAGGTTCATCTCAGATCCCAAGTGTCATTTCTAATATTCATCACAGTGAAAATAATTGTTCACAATAAGTTGGCGATGTCAGTAACATTTACGCATTCCAACTAATCCTCATCGTTTTTTTCATTTCAACATTTATCCATTATCACAGTCACTCAAGCCAGCAAGCTCTTTTTTTCTATACATATATATTAAATGAATTCACAGCAGACTTTTAATTTGAATATCAATCAACATGAGCATCATGCTGTTTTCATATTTGCACGAATACGCTGCACTAGTGCTGATTATGCACACTCAATTGTGCTTACATGAATTTAAATATTTTGTTAAGCACAACTGACTAGAAAAGGAGAGAAAAAAGAAGAAACACAGATGATAATTTACAGATGGGTTTTGGGACTTCCATGTGATTGGAAGTGGGATGGTGTGGTTGGGGATTTGAGGAACTACTTTTTGTTAAAGTTTCGGTCTACAATTTTTATGCTGAAGAATATGGAGCTTCATTTCTAATAGCTATAGCCAGAGTTGATATCAAAATTTGATTCAGAAGGAATCAAAGTCTTTAAAAAAAATTTCCTGTACACATAGGCAGTACTTGTATTAGATTCGATATAGATCCACAGATGCTTAACTAGAGTTGCCTTTTTTCTTAGATAGGAAAAGTTGCCTGCTTCTATAATTATGTCTATGAACAGATACGTCTGGAGTAGATTTGTCTTCGACACTCAGATGCAGATTCATGCTTAACAACCCTGTCTGTGACTCAAAAAACAGTCTATTTCAAGTCTAGAATCCAATATATCTGGACTAATATCACTAGTTTTAGCACTTAACCACTGCGTCACTGAGTTATTTTAACCCAGATTCCCAAAACTACCTTAGAAACTAATTTAATTCTTGTCAAATTTAAGTATACATTAAAATGCCCATAAAATCATAATAATTTCACAATAAACCTTCAGACTGCAAATTTTAATTGCATTACAATGCACATTTCTGTTCCCATAAGCCACAAAATAAAATTCCACACCAACCCAAGTCATCCAAACATGGAAGTTGTAGAGTGCTGAAGAGAAACCTTGGATTCAAAATGCCGTGCGCTTACAGAGTATGAGCAATATGCGAGTCGCAAATAATATTTCATTTTTATGATTGCATATGAGTAGGAAAAACAGATGAAAAATCATTTTACATGATTACTATTTATTCTATAAATTTCTAAAAAAAATATTCTCCATTTTAAGTAATATTTTCACCGTAGGGTTGCAAAGCAGCATCTCATCAAATATCATTATTATTACGTGAATATTTTTTATTATTTCATGATTTTCTTTATAATAATCATAATTTTGTGTAGTTCCACAATCACCATAAATCATTGATCAGTTAACAGCGCTAACAGAAACGCTTTTAGAATTTTAAATAGAAAAAAAATTAATGTTGAATGAAAATCGATGTCAGCTGTTTAATGGCTTGACTGCACAGCTGATTATATTCTTTTTTTCCATTCTCTCTCGCAATTTAGCATTGACTATAAAAAGGTGTTTGTTTTATATTAATCATAATTGAATCCGCGCATTTTCATGCATTAAAATGCTTATGCTTTCTCAAATTGACGGAGACAAGAGAAAAATCTGACATTACTGGAGGCCATGAATGAACAAAAATTTTAATTTTTATTTTGTGTTGTGCTTGTTGCTTAAGAAAATAAATTTTTCATTTAAATAGTAATAACGTATGTGATCATGCAACATGAAAATCCATAAACTGTGAAAATCGTTTCTCGTTAAAATTCATTTATAAGCAGCATCTACAAGCATCATAATACAGAACAAGTTTATAACATTTGCCATGTCGGCAAACGATACTTTAAAGAGATTTATGTTTCTGCAATTCCCTCATTTCCTTATTCTTGATACCCATATTAAAAAAAATGATGTAAAATATACTTTTGAAAGCGAAATACGCGCTAAAAAGAAATTGCATTTCGGTAATAATTTTTTCTTTAATCAACAAGCTACGAGTGCACACACCGAGTGAAGGCGAAGAGAGCACATAGACATAAATCTCTCGCAAAAACTTTATTTTTTACTGAGCTGCCTTTTAACCTTGTCAGGATGATTAATTTTAATATTCGTTTTTTTATAATATTCATGCACCGATAGTTAGTCTTTGCTCAATAACTTTTTCACAGTCTTACATATCGAGAGGCACAATTTTTTAAGGGCCTTGTTATTTCATTCATATTGCCATTTCATTGCTTTATAATTTCTTCAAGCTTCTGGTTTCAAAAATTATTATATCATATTTTAATAAAATATTGTTAAATGGATGATGGCATTTCGTTGTTCATTCTTCTCCTCCTTTTTTTCATTCCTTCACGATCCATGCAGTTTCTCTTGTGCAGCTTCTTACCGAATGATTTTTAAATTGCGAATGATTGGATTTAACGGCTTACGCTTTATATTCCCTTTTTTTTTGTTGCAACTTCATGTTTACTCATCGACGACTTGAATTTGAATTTTTCTCTCACTTTTTTCCAACCATTGCAACTCAATAAGGCTGAAGGAAATTTTTCTGACAATTATTGATTTCGTTTCGTAGAACGACTTGAAGGAATAAGTTAAAATTAACATTTATATACGTTGTCGAGTTAATAAATTGCATTTCTTTTGTTTACTGAATGCGAAAAAAAAAATGAAAATTAAATTAAATTTAAAATGATTATAGAATGCAAATGCAGTAATCATTCATGTTTAATTGAAAGTTTTCTTTTCTTACTTTTATAAAATGTATAACCTGCTAATGTGATGGACATTAATCAATGATTTCATGAGAAAAGAATGAGAGGAGAGTGAAGGAGAAATGAAATTCTATCGTATGATGCCGTATGATGAATAAAAATACGGAATGGAGTTGATTTAAAAATTACGTATATCTTTCTTATACATGATACATATACGAATGTGAAACATAGAAGCAAGAAAGTAGGATTCGAACCCACGCTTTCTGAAAATAGAACTTTTAATTTCTGGTCAGGAACTTTAACAATTTGGACACTTGGCTACCCCAAGGGTACAACGTGTTAATGACAAAACGTCAAAAAGACGTGGAGGTGCTCTGATGATAGAGACTAAGACGATATTACAGACGAAAGAGTCACAAAAGAAAATTCAAATCAAGAAAGTAGCCAGAAATTTTCTGAAGGAGGGACTAGACCCCTTTGGACCCCTCCCTGGCTACCTAAAACTATAAATTTACAAAATAATTTAAGAATTTCTGAAGGGGTCAAATGGCTTCCAAGGGGAGAAAGTCCTCATCCTAAATATAAAAAACATCATTCTTAAATGATTCCCAAAAAATATCAAAATTGCCACTTATGCGCTGCTGATCTGAAAGAAGCTACACGCCAAAGCAATGAGCGATCACTATCGCGTGAAATCATCTTAATAAATGTCATAATTAAATAACACAAATGACGTTTAAATGAACTCATGAATGCTTCAATATTACTCAAAGAAAATTTTCATCAGAATTCATTATTATTCAGTAGATTTATCTCATATTGCATGTAACGGTCTTGTTATGAAAAGAATGAATGCTTTTTTGATCAATTCATTTTATTGGAAGAAATACTTGCACGAAACGTTAATATTCTTTTACTCCGACAGTTTTCATATTTTATCTTAACTCATCTCACTCTCAAACACTGCGCACATTTTTGGGATTACGGTTGTTTACTTCAATCATAACATACACGTAAGTTACATTTATAAATAAATAAATAATCAAAAAAAAAACTATAAGCTTAGCCATCATACGGAGAGGAGAGGATGAGAGACGAAGACTCACAATTCAACAATGTAAGAATGAACATGAACTTAACATACATTTTTGTTTATGTTAAAAGAAGAATATTAATATTATTTTGTAACATCGAATACAGTTAAAATGTACTTCAATCAATTTTTTATATACATATTTTTCATCCATAAGAAACATATCGTACATAACACATTTGATATTCTGTTCACCTTTAAAAGAATCTCTAGTTCGTCTATATTTAGCAGTTGAGGAAGAGAAGAAAAAAATAGCATTTGAAAAATTAAAGATAAATAAATAACATTAATCAAATAAAAGTCAATCAATCATTGAATTTTTAAAAACAAATACATTTATCGTGAATCTATTAAGCCATGATAGAAAATTGAAGTTTTAACACGAGCAGATATTTGTATCGAAGGATATTTGCTTTTCCAGGAATAACAATTTATCGATCAATAATTTATTATTTTTTTAAATTCTGTTTTGCTTTTCATTATTTATTGAGTTATGAAGAAGTTTAAATTCCAGACTTTTTTATTATTATTATTTTTTTAAATTTTTTAAAGGACTTTGAGTAATATCAACAGCTATCCTAAATATCAAATGTCTGGTGACTTTAAAGGACCTCAACGGCTAAATTTTCTAACGATTTTTAAAAAAGGAGGATGTTCAAAATGCTAGGAACTGTCGATATGGTAAAGATTCACACAATACTCAGTTCATTACATCCACTTGGGTATCATGACAATTAATAACCATTTAGCTAACATAAATTTCATAAATATTCGTGTCGCATTCACCAAATAAATCTCTCACATTCATTAGAATTGTGAGAAAAAATGCCAAATTAAAATTTTCATTGTAAATCCGAGTAAAAAATGCATTTCAATTAAATTCAATTTAAGCGGCTTGCATCACACGAGCAGTAATTGCAAAATTATATAATATACAAAATTATGCCACACTTTTTTATGCCTCATTGCAAGCACCACTGTCAACCAAACTAGATTTCAAAAAAATAATTCTTTCATTTTCACAGAATTTCAATTTGAGTCGCGCCGCGTGTATACAAAAACATTCAATTAGCGCACGCCAAAAATCCACATATAACAATTTAGATTGAGACCTTCTATTGAAATAAAATGTGTAATTTTAATACACTTAGAAAAATAACTGTAGCATGAAAATAAAGTAAATTCAATTTCGACAAATCAAAAAAGGCACAAATGGGAATTCAAAATTTCTCTTTCGTCATCGTACAAAAGGTGTGAAGAAAGAAAAAAAATCAATAAAATGGCATACTTTGGGCACATTCACAATATGATTTCATGTTCAATCTTATATTATTTTCGTTGAGAAGTTGAAGAAATAATTTTTTACAATCTCAGTTGCTGCTGTCAAAGATACTTTTATAAGAAACATAATTTTTTTTGTTAGAAGCAAACGAGAAGTAATCACATGTATATGAATTTATAAGAAGCGAGAAGGCATACGCACCAACATTCAGTAATAAAGAAATGAAAGCATCTCATAAAGTCTTCAAAAAATTTGATTAATTTGAACGCATTTTACATGGTGTTGATTTTGGAAGTGGTTTATTGAAGTTTTGAGTTCAAGGTTGATGTTTTTTACTGATTTTAATAAGGTTAGTGTGGATTTGAGAGCAAAGTAGAGCAGTATACTGTAGGAGAATGTTGATTTGGTGAAGTTTAGGATTTTAGACAGCTACTTAAGCAGGCTAGCTAATGTGTCATATGGAAAGGTACATCTGGGGCAGATTACTTGCTATACTTTAGGAAATTCACTAAAATAAGTGATTTCTCTTGGTAGAGAAGGGTATCCGGTAGGTAGGGTAAACACTGGGTAGATAAAGGTCCTATCCTAGAGTAGAGTGAGTGACTGAACCATGTTTAAAGTTTCTGAACCGTATCTCATGAGATTTATGATAAAAATTCGAGTTCCTAGATCTCTACATTCGACCTTGTGAGCTAAAATGGCTCAATGATATTGTGGTCTAATGCTCCGATACCTCTTAAGACTAGAAATCCTAGGTTAATGACTTGGAAGATCAACTTGTCATTTTTGGAATCATTGCTCCAAAAAAGATTCACACAGGCTCACATTCTGTGCTACAGACAGAAAAAAAATGTATCCAAAAAATAACTAACTTCTAAAACGACAAAACTAGTCCACATTTCCCAAAAATCAAGCTAAAAAGCGCAGCATTGGGTTAAGAAATCCCATCCATCAATCAAGTCCAATATGCAGATTGAAACAAACGATTAAGACTACATATATAAATGTGAAGAAAAAAAATCCAGAGCTCTT
This sequence comes from Chironomus tentans, assembly GCA_963573255.1. Classification (NCBI taxonomy): domain Eukaryota; kingdom Metazoa; phylum Arthropoda; class Insecta; order Diptera; family Chironomidae; genus Chironomus; species Chironomus tentans. The sequence continues at coordinate 10,032,972 of OY754304.1, forward strand.
TTTATGATGAATCGATTTAGTCGCACCCTCAGACTCACGAGAAGTAGGAAATTATGAAAAAAAAATTCTTCTCATAATATCTCCGATAAATCATTTAATAGAAACGAAATTGAAAGACAATTATTGGAAACTGGCAAAAAAAGAAAAAGAAGAAGTAGTTTGATATTATCAATATAATATGGAAACGAGTTGTTGTTCTATTATAACCAATTCCTCATCAACTTGAATTACTGGCGTTAAAGAATGTAATAAGATTTTAAATACACAAAACGAAATGAGATACTTGAATTTATTTTATTTTTTCATAGTGTATCTCAAACAGAAAGAAAGATGGATGAGTCACGATGACATTTTAAACGGTAAAAAGGCAATAAAAAAAATTAAAACGATCGTTCACATTCCAAGGCTAGTCATCGCACAATATTTATGAAGTGCTAGAAAAAAATTCTCCTTTACGATACAAATTGAATATTGATCGAAATTAAAAAGCTATTTAAATTTATAATTTGACGCGATGGGGTGTACGCAATGCTCTCTCACTTTAGAAAAAGGAGAAAAATGGCAAGCATATATGGCAGAAATAAACCTAGAGAAAAAAATATATATCGCAATGCATTTGCAAATGATCGTTAAAATTAATTGTGAAAAATTTAATAAACGATTCCGCTTAACACCAGGACATCGTCTTCATTCATTTATTTTCTGTTCGTTTCAAGTATGTTCAAGTTAGTGAGCAAATGTCAAGTGTCTCAATAATAAATAAGGAATGGCAAAAATGGTATGAAATGTCTGTGTGATTTAAAATCAAAAGCGCATAAGCGTTAACTTTAATGATCAACTTCTGTTCACTTAAATAATTATGCATCACTGATCATTTGCTGGCTAAATTCGGATGAGTGTCAAAATTTTGAGGGACGTCCTATGTCAAAGCTCCTTAACAAATAATAAACAACTTCTAAAAAATTCTAAAGAAATCTTTTGTTATTCTTAATTAAAATAAGACAAAAACACTTCTTATCAAAAAAATTTAAGATTTAATTCTTAACCTTTTGTATGTTGTTTTGATTAATGGTGAATTGAAATTGGATTATTGAAAAGTTAAAAATGGTCAACAACATGATTCTACATATTCTGGAGCAGCGGTGTAGCCAGAAATTAGGGATCCAAAAAATTTTACACCCTTATAATCTTAGTTTCTAATAAAAAAATATTAATTTTTTATTCCCAGTTTCGAAAATTGGACCATTTTTCTTAAATCTACTCTGATAAATTTCTATTTTGAGAACAACAATTTGCACATGAGTGGACCTGAATGTACACATGAGTCAAACTTTGAAGATAATTTCTCGAAAACAAATATTGTGATTGGCAAGAGTTGTTTATAAGGTTCATAAATTTCATTTCAGAATCATTAAATCACCAGCAGCCAACAAGAAAAGTTGCAAATTTCATCAAAATTTGGAAATTTTTATAAACGTTTTAAAAAAGATAATATGGCAAATAGTTTTTTGTGAGTTTTTAAAATAATAATAAATTGGAAAATATATTCTAATTAAAAATAAAATAATTTTCTTCCCCAATTAAGGTTAATCACATGCTTGGTTCTCACATATTTCGGCTTATCAGAATCAACAAACTTAGACTGTGAATATGAAAAGGATTATCACTATAGAATGGGAAAACATTATTATCAATGCAATGTTATAAACAACCCCAACATAACGAATTCGGAATCGGCTCAAATAACATCAACGACCGGGGTTCATGTCAAAAAGAAAGCTCATGCTAATGTTACCGGATTTAAAATTAGGTTAAAAACTGTCAATTACTTTCCAAAAAATTTAGGAATTTTTTTCGAGGATCTTAAAAGTGTTGAAATCAAGATCTGTCACTTGAGAGAAATTCATCAATCTGATTTGGCTGAACTGCAAAAATTAGAGGCTCTAGACTTGTCTAGTAATGATCTTGAAATTATCGAACAAGGTCTTTTTGACAACAATTTGCATTTACATGATATTGATCTGTATGAAAACAAACTCCTCCATATAGACCCAGATGTGTTTGACAACTTGCCTATGCTTCATAAATTAAATTTAGTTGACTCTGGTTGTAGCTTTCCAACCATCGCATACCGTTCGATCTTATCAATCGTCAAAGAAGTTAAGGATAGGTGTGTAAATTTGGATTATTTAACCCCAGAAAAGCAAGCTAAATACCTCAAAAATGAAGAATACAAACGGCAGCAAGAACTTGATTTTTCAATAATAAATAATACGATTGCATGTGAGTTAGAAAAAAAGTTTGGTGTAAACATATTTTGGTGTAAAACTAAATACAATCCAACAATAACGACACCTGAATCAGCACAAATCAACTCAGTTTTTGAAATTAATGACAAATATGAAGTAACCGAATTAACACCAAGAAATGATATAGTACGATTTGAAGCCAACGACCATTTAATCAACTATTTCCCAAGAGGATTGGACAAAATCTTCACAAATCTTCACCAAATTGCTATCGAAAATTGTCAACTTAAAGAAATACATCAGTCAGACTTAAAGCCTTTCACAGGATTGACTTTTATTAGTTTAACTAATAATTTAATTGAAGCTATCGAAGACGGTCTTTTTGACTTTAACAAGGAACTGACTGAAATTTTTTTGAGTCATAACAAAATTGTCCACATTGGTGCTGATGCTTTCTCTAAACTACCAAGACTTCAAATGTTATATCTCCATGGAATCCTCTGCCTTGATAAAGCACATATTACAGGCTGTAGGGATTCTTATGGTTTACCACATGTTATCGACATTTTACGACGCCAATGCTTCAATCCAAATCTTTTAACTTCAGATATAAAAGCTACTGTTTACTTGCTTTAAATGAGAGATTTTCAGAATTTTTTGTAACCAATTCAACTATGAGCTCTTGAATTTTTAATCTTGATCCAACGTGCAAACAAATTAAAATAGCAACAGAATAATAAATTTCAATTTGGCAAGAAATAATACACTCAGTTTCTCACTTTCTTTTTTTCAGGTTATCGTTCTGGATTAATTTTGAGTTTCCTCACCTTTAAAAAAAGATTATCAAAAATAACTCAGCAATTAAAAAACACATTTGACCTTTAAAAATTCTTAAGAAATCTTGTGAAATTCTCAATTATAATAAAATAGATTACTTCTTATCAAAAAACTTTGAGATTAAATTGTCAACTTTTTATATACTCTGTTTTGGATTAGTCCGCCTTTGGATTAGTATATAAGTTAGACTTTAAAGAGAATTTTGTGACTATCTCTCGAAAATAAATACTGAGATAGGCAAATGTTATTTATAAAGTTTTTAAGTTTCATTTCAGAATTATTTAATCACTAACTTTCATAAGGAAAAGTTGCAATCTTCATCAGAAATTAAAATTTTTCAATATTTTCTATTTGGTTTGAAAAAAGTAAGAAAATATGGAAAAAAGCTTTTTGTAAGTTTTTAAATAATATTAAATTAGAAAAAATATTTTAATAAAAAAATTATTTTTTTTGCTCTATTAAGGTTAATCACATGCCTGGTTCTCACATATTTTGGCTTATCGGAATCATCAAGCATAAACTGTGAATATGACAAGAGTTATCATTTTAGTATGAGAAAATATTATTACCAGTGCAAGGTTTTGAACGACCCAAACATAACGAGTTTGGAATCTGCTCAAATAGAATCGATAACCGGGAATCATCTCAAAAAGAAGAACAAGGTGTATAATGATAATAAAGTTAGCCAGATTAAGATTATATTACAAACTGTCAATTATTTTCCGAAAAACCTACCAACTTTTTTCAATAATCTTAAAAGTATTGAACTCGATAGCGTTCATCTAAAGGAAATTCATCAATCTGACTTGATGGGACTAAAAAAATTGGAAGCTCTAGACTTGTCCAACAATGATCTTCAAATTATCGACCAAGGACTTTTTGACAACAATTGGGAATTGCAATATATTCGTCTGTATAATAATAAACTCATCCATATCGACCCAGATGTTTTTGACAATTTACCTAAGCTCGAAACATTGAATTTAATTGACTCTGGTTGTACCTTACCAATTTACCCTCACCGTCCCATCCAATTAACAATTAAGGAAATTAAGAATAGGTGTGCAAATTTGGATTACTTATCCCCAGAACAGAAGGCTAAATACTATGAGCATGAAGAATATAAAAAGCAGCAGGAACTTGATTTTTCATCCAGAAATAATACGATCGCGTGTGTGATAGAAAAAAAGTTTGGTGAAACTCGGAGCATAATTAAATACAATCTACCAATAACAACACCTGAATTAGCACAAATCAACTCAGTTTTTGAAATCAATGATAAATATGAAGCAACAGAATTATCACCGAGAAATGATGTAATAATCTTTGGAGCAACCGACTGTTCAATCAACTATTTCCCAAGAGGATTGGATAAAATCTTCACGAATCTTCAACAAATTACTATCGCACGCTGTGAACTTAAAGAAATTCATCAGGCAGACTTAAAGCCTTTTGCAGCTTTAGATTTTCTTAATTTAGCTGGTAATTTAATTGAAATTATCGAAGACGGTCTTTTTGACTTTAACAAGGAGCTATCTCAAATTTATTTGAGCAATAACAAAATTGTCCACATTGGTGCTGATGCTTTCTCTAATCTACCAAGACTTGAAAGCTTGTATCTCCTTGGAATACCCTGTCTTGATAAAGCATCCTATAAAGGCTGTAAAGATGCATATGGCTTAAGTATTGTAATTGAAACTTTACGAAGCCACTGCTTCTATCCCGAGCTCCAAATCAACTCGACAGTGGCATGAAGTCGAGTTTAGTCGAATTTTCAGTAATTTTTTGTGACCAGTTCGACTACGAGATCGGAATTTTGAACCTTGTTCTAAAAATGTTAACAAATTAAAGTAGCAACAGAATAATAAAGTAAAATTCGTCAAGATACGATATTTTTATGACCTTTTCTTGTTCCAGGTTTTTGTCTGACTAGGGTTACTTTAATTCGTTGGCCATCCAAATCAATTGTCGTCCATGATCTCCCTTAAATGTCACCTGAAGTTGCCAGACCCCCATCTTACCCTCCAAATGTGAACATCATAATCGACCAGCAGACAAACCGGCAACACCATAATTTCTCCACAAAACAAGCTCAACAAATCATTAATGTGAAGCAATAAAAGATCGAAACTAGGTAGTAAGAAGTTGATTTCATCGACTGTGCATCGCAGTTCAACATATGAGTGTTGCATCAGGCGAGGCATTTTCTACCCCGCGAAAAGCAATAAATTATCACTAGAAATAATTCCCGAGTCGTTCGCATAAAAAATATAAAAAAGGACACCTTCTCTTCCATAATTTATATTTATTTATTAAATCAGAGAAGGCAACACAGCAGAGAGAAAGAAAACAAATTGCTAAAACGACATTGAAGAAAAATGTGATTTAATATTATATGCACTTTATATATGAAAGTGTAAATTATTGTTGAACACTGTCTTTATACCTTTTATGATCTGTAAGTGATGGGATAATAATTTCATTTCTTTTTTTCTGCAGATCATCTCATTTAAATATGTAAATTTGTTCTCTCCTCCAAGAAGCAGAACCGAGGGTATGAGAAGTTTGAAAGGATTATAAATATTATTTTTTTATCTTTTCGTGAATTTATTATAGGAATTTGCATAAGAATCCATATTTTATTATGTCATTTATATGAGGCTAATTGCCGATAATCACTGTATATTATTTAATCTCTCAAAATTCGGTAGCCTTATGGGAGCAGTTTTGAAAAATAGTTATAAAACAAATCATATATGGCCGCTTTTAAATCTTTAAATTTATATTTTGTTTCTTGAAAATTCAGCAGGTATTTGGCGCGAAATTAATGTGCTAAAGATGAATTTATGAAAATAATGTGTGATTTAATCGTTAATTTCCTTCCCATTTTAACTTTATCATATCTTATTCAAATTTTTAGCGGATTTACTTAAAGGGAAAATATGCTACTGTCCACATTTTGCCCGTCTTCCTCTTACGTTAATCCTTTCTTCCGCAGCTTAGTAATAGTTTAACTTCATTTTGAGCTCTTTCCCTATTTTAACTTAGGGGGTCAATAAGAATTTTTGGTTTTCTGCTTTTAAATATTTATTGGCTGTTTTTTTTTTCAAATATTTTTTGACGGTTTATTTCAAATAATTTTTACTGTTAATTTTCAAATATTTTTAATCGTTATTTTTCAAAATTCTTTTGACAGTTAATTTTCAAATACTTTTTAACCGTTATTTTTGAATTTCAATTTCCTGAGAAAAAACTGCGCTTTCGTCAGTCACAAGTGAGTACATCTATACTTGTTATTTTATTGACAATCGTGGTTCTAAAATAGTAATCAAATTCACTAAATTGTGATGAGTGAAATGCCAAAATTGAGACCGGCTTAAGAGCTTTGAATTGTTTTAAATTTTACGATCGTCAGTTTATCGATTTTTCTCAATTTATTCATCACAAAAATGGACATCGTATAGCTTTGACTTTTCAACTTGAAAATTTAATTCCAAAAAAAATTTACTGCATAACGGAAGTTGCTTGATATCGATTTAGTATTCCGTTGCTTCCGCTTTTATTAAAATAAAAATTCGACACAGAAAAAAGTACAGCAATAAAGTATAAAGAAAGAGATTTAGCGACACATTTAAATAATTGCTTCACATTTTTTATGTGACTGATATTTTTATTATTTCCATATTTTTTTTTGTTCCTCTCATTCTCACATGAAATGTACTTAATGTTATCAGTAGAAAAGAAAGGCCACAAATGACGAAAAGCACTAAAAAACATATCGCGTTATATTTTAATAATTCATTCACATAGCAAAGCAGGTATAACGACTTTATGTCTAAAAGTATTATGAGCGAGGTTTTCGTGACATGATCAATGATTGAAATGAACCCACAGCACGAGCTACATTGCCGTCAAATTATCAAGAAATTATACGATTTTATGCTGCTTAGCTGAAGAGAATTTCCATAAAATAGAAATTATTCTAGCCTTTTTTTGTTAATTTCATAAAAGAGGTAAAAACATTTGTTAATCGACGGACTTCAATCAAACTTCTTATTTACGTGATTTAAATTTCATTGCCTCATTCTGTAGGTCATAGAATCATTCCTGAAGTATTAAATGCACATTATCGAAAATATTCAATCTTAATTCCTTAAATAATGTTAAACTTTTATGCTAGGGGAAATTATTATCTAATTCATAATGGAAGTAATTAACATTTGCATGTCATATATGCAAGTGCGTGTAGCCATTGATAATTGCTTAATTATAAGCTTAAAGTAAAATATTTAATAAATAAATTCATTTTTGCCTGCAGTTTTTCAGCAAATTAAAAATAATGAGAACTTGTTTAGCATTATTTAGTCGTCAAATGTTTAACATTTCATTCATGCATCAAAGTAAGGTTTTCGTGCAAAATGCATGTGTATACATACTTAATGTTCACTTGAACATTACATAAATCACGAATGATCCCTTCTCATTTATTAAATAGAAAGAAGAATTATACATACATGTATATTCACTTGATGGAAACAAGAAAAAATAATAAAGATAAAGGAATAAGAAACTATTAGCAAAACTAGTCCACATTTCCCAAAAATCAAGCTAAAAAGCGCAGCATTGGGTTAAGAAATCCCATCCATCAATCAAGTCCAATATGCAGATTGAAACAAACGATTAAGACTACATATATAAATGTGAAGAAAAAAAATCCAGAGCTCTTTTTATGATGAATCGATTTAGTCGCACCCTCAGACTCACGAGAAGTAGGAAATTATGAAAAAAAAATTCTTCTCATAATATCTCCGATAAATCATTTAATAGAAACGAAATTGAAAGACAATTATTGGAAACTGGCAAAAAAAGAAAAAGAAGAAGTAGTTTGATATTATCAATATAATATGGAAACGAGTTGTTGTTCTATTATAACCAATTCCTCATCAACTTGAATTACTGGCGTTAAAGAATGTAATAAGATTTTAAATACACAAAACGAAATGAGATACTTGAATTTATTTTATTTTTTCATAGTGTATCTCAAACAGAAAGAAAGATGGATGAGTCACGATGACATTTTAAACGGTAAAAAGGCAATAAAAAAAATTAAAACGATCGTTCACATTCCAAGGCTAGTCATCGCACAATATTTATGAAGTGCTAGAAAAAAATTCTCCTTTACGATACAAATTGAATATTGATCGAAATTAAAAAGCTATTTAAATTTATAATTTGACGCGATGGGGTGTACGCAATGCTCTCTCACTTTAGAAAAAGGAGAAAAATGGCAAGCATATATGGCAGAAATAAACCTAGAGAAAAAAATATATATCGCAATGCATTTGCAAATGATCGTTAAAATTAATTGTGAAAAATTTAATAAACGATTCCGCTTAACACCAGGACATCGTCTTCATTCATTTATTTTCTGTTCGTTTCAAGTATGTTCAAGTTAGTGAGCAAATGTCAAGTGTCTCAATAATAAATAAGGAATGGCAAAAATGGTATGAAATGTCTGTGTGATTTAAAATCAAAAGCGCATAAGCGTTAACTTTAATGATCAACTTCTGTTCACTTAAATAATTATGCATCACTGATCATTTGCTGGCTAAATTCGGATGAGTGTCAAAATTTTGAGGGACGTCCTATGTCAAAGCTCCTTAACAAATAATAAACAACTTCTAAAAAATTCTAAAGAAATCTTTTGTTATTCTTAATTAAAATAAGACAAAAACACTTCTTATCAAAAAAATTTAAGATTTAATTCTTAACCTTTTGTATGTTGTTTTGATTAATGGTGAATTGAAATTGGATTATTGAAAAGTTAAAAATGGTCAACAACATGATTCTACATATTCTGGAGCAGCGGTGTAGCCAGAAATTAGGGATCCAAAAAATTTTACACCCTTATAATCTTAGTTTCTAATAAAAAAATATTAATTTTTTATTCCCAGTTTCGAAAATTGGACCATTTTTCTTAAATCTACTCTGATAAATTTCTATTTTGAGAACAACAATTTGCACATGAGTGGACCTGAATGTACACATGAGTCAAACTTTGAAGATAATTTCTCGAAAACAAATATTGTGATTGGCAAGAGTTGTTTATAAGGTTCATAAATTTCATTTCAGAATCATTAAATCACCAGCAGCCAACAAGAAAAGTTGCAAATTTCATCAAAATTTGGAAATTTTTATAAACGTTTTAAAAAAGATAATATGGCAAATAGTTTTTTGTGAGTTTTTAAAATAATAATAAATTGGAAAATATATTCTAATTAAAAATAAAATAATTTTCTTCCCCAATTAAGGTTAATCACATGCTTGGTTCTCACATATTTCGGCTTATCAGAATCAACAAACTTAGACTGTGAATATGAAAAGGATTATCACTATAGAATGGGAAAACATTATTATCAATGCAATGTTATAAACAACCCCAACATAACGAATTCGGAATCGGCTCAAATAACATCAACGACCGGGGTTCATGTCAAAAAGAAAGCTCATGCTAATGTTACCGGATTTAAAATTAGGTTAAAAACTGTCAATTACTTTCCAAAAAATTTAGGAATTTTTTTCGAGGATCTTAAAAGTGTTGAAATCAAGATCTGTCACTTGAGAGAAATTCATCAATCTGATTTGGCTGAACTGCAAAAATTAGAGGCTCTAGACTTGTCTAGTAATGATCTTGAAATTATCGAACAAGGTCTTTTTGACAACAATTTGCATTTACATGATATTGATCTGTATGAAAACAAACTCCTCCATATAGACCCAGATGTGTTTGACAACTTGCCTATGCTTCATAAATTAAATTTAGTTGACTCTGGTTGTAGCTTTCCAACCATCGCATACCGTTCGATCTTATCAATCGTCAAAGAAGTTAAGGATAGGTGTGTAAATTTGGATTATTTAACCCCAGAAAAGCAAGCTAAATACCTCAAAAATGAAGAATACAAACGGCAGCAAGAACTTGATTTTTCAATAATAAATAATACGATTGCATGTGAGTTAGAAAAAAAGTTTGGTGTAAACATATTTTGGTGTAAAACTAAATACAATCCAACAATAACGACACCTGAATCAGCACAAATCAACTCAGTTTTTGAAATTAATGACAAATATGAAGTAACCGAATTAACACCAAGAAATGATATAGTACGATTTGAAGCCAACGACCATTTAATCAACTATTTCCCAAGAGGATTGGACAAAATCTTCACAAATCTTCACCAAATTGCTATCGAAAATTGTCAACTTAAAGAAATACATCAGTCAGACTTAAAGCCTTTCACAGGATTGACTTTTATTAGTTTAACTAATAATTTAATTGAAGCTATCGAAGACGGTCTTTTTGACTTTAACAAGGAACTGACTGAAATTTTTTTGAGTCATAACAAAATTGTCCACATTGGTGCTGATGCTTTCTCTAAACTACCAAGACTTCAAATGTTATATCTCCATGGAATCCTCTGCCTTGATAAAGCACATATTACAGGCTGTAGGGATTCTTATGGTTTACCACATGTTATCGACATTTTACGACGCCAATGCTTCAATCCAAATCTTTTAACTTCAGATATAAAAGCTACTGTTTACTTGCTTTAAATGAGAGATTTTCAGAATTTTTTGTAACCAATTCAACTATGAGCTCTTGAATTTTTAATCTTGATCCAACGTGCAAACAAATTAAAATAGCAACAGAATAATAAATTTCAATTTGGCAAGAAATAATACACTCAGTTTCTCACTTTCTTTTTTTCAGGTTATCGTTCTGGATTAATTTTGAGTTTCCTCACCTTTAAAAAAAGATTATCAAAAATAACTCAGCAATTAAAAAACACATTTGACCTTTAAAAATTCTTAAGAAATCTTGTGAAATTCTCAATTATAATAAAATAGATTACTTCTTATCAAAAAACTTTGAGATTAAATTGTCAACTTTTTATATACTCTGTTTTGGATTAGTCCGCCTTTGGATTAGTATATAAGTTAGACTTTAAAGAGAATTTTGTGACTATCTCTCGAAAATAAATACTGAGATAGGCAAATGTTATTTATAAAGTTTTTAAGTTTCATTTCAGAATTATTTAATCACTAACTTTCATAAGGAAAAGTTGCAATCTTCATCAGAAATTAAAATTTTTCAATATTTTCTATTTGGTTTGAAAAAAGTAAGAAAATATGGAAAAAAGCTTTTTGTAAGTTTTTAAATAATATTAAATTAGAAAAAATATTTTAATAAAAAAATTATTTTTTTTGCTCTATTAAGGTTAATCACATGCCTGGTTCTCACATATTTTGGCTTATCGGAATCATCAAGCATAAACTGTGAATATGACAAGAGTTATCATTTTAGTATGAGAAAATATTATTACCAGTGCAAGGTTTTGAACGACCCAAACATAACGAGTTTGGAATCTGCTCAAATAGAATCGATAACCGGGAATCATCTCAAAAAGAAGAACAAGGTGTATAATGATAATAAAGTTAGCCAGATTAAGATTATATTACAAACTGTCAATTATTTTCCGAAAAACCTACCAACTTTTTTCAATAATCTTAAAAGTATTGAACTCGATAGCGTTCATCTAAAGGAAATTCATCAATCTGACTTGATGGGACTAAAAAAATTGGAAGCTCTAGACTTGTCCAACAATGATCTTCAAATTATCGACCAAGGACTTTTTGACAACAATTGGGAATTGCAATATATTCGTCTGTATAATAATAAACTCATCCATATCGACCCAGATGTTTTTGACAATTTACCTAAGCTCGAAACATTGAATTTAATTGACTCTGGTTGTACCTTACCAATTTACCCTCACCGTCCCATCCAATTAACAATTAAGGAAATTAAGAATAGGTGTGCAAATTTGGATTACTTATCCCCAGAACAGAAGGCTAAATACTATGAGCATGAAGAATATAAAAAGCAGCAGGAACTTGATTTTTCATCCAGAAATAATACGATCGCGTGTGTGATAGAAAAAAAGTTTGGTGAAACTCGGAGCATAATTAAATACAATCTACCAATAACAACACCTGAATTAGCACAAATCAACTCAGTTTTTGAAATCAATGATAAATATGAAGCAACAGAATTATCACCGAGAAATGATGTAATAATCTTTGGAGCAACCGACTGTTCAATCAACTATTTCCCAAGAGGATTGGATAAAATCTTCACGAATCTTCAACAAATTACTATCGCACGCTGTGAACTTAAAGAAATTCATCAGGCAGACTTAAAGCCTTTTGCAGCTTTAGATTTTCTTAATTTAGCTGGTAATTTAATTGAAATTATCGAAGACGGTCTTTTTGACTTTAACAAGGAGCTATCTCAAATTTATTTGAGCAATAACAAAATTGTCCACATTGGTGCTGATGCTTTCTCTAATCTACCAAGACTTGAAAGCTTGTATCTCCTTGGAATACCCTGTCTTGATAAAGCATCCTATAAAGGCTGTAAAGATGCATATGGCTTAAGTATTGTAATTGAAACTTTACGAAGCCACTGCTTCTATCCCGAGCTCCAAATCAACTCGACAGTGGCATGAAGTCGAGTTTAGTCGAATTTTCAGTAATTTTTTGTGACCAGTTCGACTACGAGATCGGAATTTTGAACCTTGTTCTAAAAATGTTAACAAATTAAAGTAGCAACAGAATAATAAAGTAAAATTCGTCAAGATACGATATTTTTATGACCTTTTCTTGTTCCAGGTTTTTGTCTGACTAGGGTTACTTTAATTCGTTGGCCATCCAAATCAATTGTCGTCCATGATCTCCCTTAAATGTCACCTGAAGTTGCCAGACCCCCATCTTACCCTCCAAATGTGAACATCATAATCGACCAGCAGACAAACCGGCAACACCATAATTTCTCCACAAAACAAGCTCAACAAATCATTAATGTGAAGCAATAAAAGATCGAAACTAGGTAGTAAGAAGTTGATTTCATCGACTGTGCATCGCAGTTCAACATATGAGTGTTGCATCAGGCGAGGCATTTTCTACCCCGCGAAAAGCAATAAATTATCACTAGAAATAATTCCCGAGTCGTTCGCATAAAAAATATAAAAAAGGACACCTTCTCTTCCATAATTTATATTTATTTATTAAATCAGAGAAGGCAACACAGCAGAGAGAAAGAAAACAAATTGCTAAAACGACATTGAAGAAAAATGTGATTTAATATTATATGCACTTTATATATGAAAGTGTAAATTATTGTTGAACACTGTCTTTATACCTTTTATGATCTGTAAGTGATGGGATAATAATTTCATTTCTTTTTTTCTGCAGATCATCTCATTTAAATATGTAAATTTGTTCTCTCCTCCAAGAAGCAGAACCGAGGGTATGAGAAGTTTGAAAGGATTATAAATATTATTTTTTTATCTTTTCGTGAATTTATTATAGGAATTTGCATAAGAATCCATATTTTATTATGTCATTTATATGAGGCTAATTGCCGATAATCACTGTATATTATTTAATCTCTCAAAATTCGGTAGCCTTATGGGAGCAGTTTTGAAAAATAGTTATAAAACAAATCATATATGGCCGCTTTTAAATCTTTAAATTTATATTTTGTTTCTTGAAAATTCAGCAGGTATTTGGCGCGAAATTAATGTGCTAAAGATGAATTTATGAAAATAATGTGTGATTTAATCGTTAATTTCCTTCCCATTTTAACTTTATCATATCTTATTCAAATTTTTAGCGGATTTACTTAAAGGGAAAATATGCTACTGTCCACATTTTGCCCGTCTTCCTCTTACGTTAATCCTTTCTTCCGCAGCTTAGTAATAGTTTAACTTCATTTTGAGCTCTTTCCCTATTTTAACTTAGGGGGTCAATAAGAATTTTTGGTTTTCTGCTTTTAAATATTTATTGGCTGTTTTTTTTTTCAAATATTTTTTGACGGTTTATTTCAAATAATTTTTACTGTTAATTTTCAAATATTTTTAATCGTTATTTTTCAAAATTCTTTTGACAGTTAATTTTCAAATACTTTTTAACCGTTATTTTTGAATTTCAATTTCCTGAGAAAAAACTGCGCTTTCGTCAGTCACAAGTGAGTACATCTATACTTGTTATTTTATTGACAATCGTGGTTCTAAAATAGTAATCAAATTCACTAAATTGTGATGAGTGAAATGCCAAAATTGAGACCGGCTTAAGAGCTTTGAATTGTTTTAAATTTTACGATCGTCAGTTTATCGATTTTTCTCAATTTATTCATCACAAAAATGGACATCGTATAGCTTTGACTTTTCAACTTGAAAATTTAATTCCAAAAAAAATTTACTGCATAACGGAAGTTGCTTGATATCGATTTAGTATTCCGTTGCTTCCGCTTTTATTAAAATAAAAATTCGACACAGAAAAAAGTACAGCAATAAAGTATAAAGAAAGAGATTTAGCGACACATTTAAATAATTGCTTCACATTTTTTATGTGACTGATATTTTTATTATTTCCATATTTTTTTTTGTTCCTCTCATTCTCACATGAAATGTACTTAATGTTATCAGTAGAAAAGAAAGGCCACAAATGACGAAAAGCACTAAAAAACATATCGCGTTATATTTTAATAATTCATTCACATAGCAAAGCAGGTATAACGACTTTATGTCTAAAAGTATTATGAGCGAGGTTTTCGTGACATGATCAATGATTGAAATGAACCCACAGCACGAGCTACATTGCCGTCAAATTATCAAGAAATTATACGATTTTATGCTGCTTAGCTGAAGAGAATTTCCATAAAATAGAAATTATTCTAGCCTTTTTTTGTTAATTTCATAAAAGAGGTAAAAACATTTGTTAATCGACGGACTTCAATCAAACTTCTTATTTACGTGATTTAAATTTCATTGCCTCATTCTGTAGGTCATAGAATCATTCCTGAAGTATTAAATGCACATTATCGAAAATATTCAATCTTAATTCCTTAAATAATGTTAAACTTTTATGCTAGGGGAAATTATTATCTAATTCATAATGGAAGTAATTAACATTTGCATGTCATATATGCAAGTGCGTGTAGCCATTGATAATTGCTTAATTATAAGCTTAAAGTAAAATATTTAATAAATAAATTCATTTTTGCCTGCAGTTTTTCAGCAAATTAAAAATAATGAGAACTTGTTTAGCATTATTTAGTCGTCAAATGTTTAACATTTCATTCATGCATCAAAGTAAGGTTTTCGTGCAAAATGCATGTGTATACATACTTAATGTTCACTTGAACATTACATAAATCACGAATGATCCCTTCTCATTTATTAAATAGAAAGAAGAATTATACATACATGTATATTCACTTGATGGAAACAAGAAAAAATAATAAAGATAAAGGAATAAGAAACTATTAGCAAAACTAGTCCACATTTCCCAAAAATCAAGCTAAAAAGCGCAGCATTGGGTTAAGAAATCCCATCCATCAATCAAGTCCAATATGCAGATTGAAACAAACGATTAAGACTACATATATAAATGTGAAGAAAAAAAATCCAGAGCTCTTTTTATGATGAATCGATTTAGTCGCACCCTCAGACTCACGAGAAGTAGGAAATTATGAAAAAAAAATTCTTCTCATAATATCTCCGATAAATCATTTAATAGAAACGAAATTGAAAGACAATTATTGGAAACTGGCAAAAAAAGAAAAAGAAGAAGTAGTTTGATATTATCAATATAATATGGAAACGAGTTGTTGTTCTATTATAACCAATTCCTCATCAACTTGAATTACTGGCGTTAAAGAATGTAATAAGATTTTAAATACACAAAACGAAATGAGATACTTGAATTTATTTTATTTTTTCATAGTGTATCTCAAACAGAAAGAAAGATGGATGAGTCACGATGACATTTTAAACGGTAAAAAGGCAATAAAAAAAATTAAAACGATCGTTCACATTCCAAGGCTAGTCATCGCACAATATTTATGAAGTGCTAGAAAAAAATTCTCCTTTACGATACAAATTGAATATTGATCGAAATTAAAAAGCTATTTAAATTTATAATTTGACGCGATGGGGTGTACGCAATGCTCTCTCACTTTAGAAAAAGGAGAAAAATGGCAAGCATATATGGCAGAAATAAACCTAGAGAAAAAAATATATATCGCAATGCATTTGCAAATGATCGTTAAAATTAATTGTGAAAAATTTAATAAACGATTCCGCTTAACACCAGGACATCGTCTTCATTCATTTATTTTCTGTTCGTTTCAAGTATGTTCAAGTTAGTGAGCAAATGTCAAGTGTCTCAATAATAAATAAGGAATGGCAAAAATGGTATGAAATGTCTGTGTGATTTAAAATCAAAAGCGCATAAGCGTTAACTTTAATGATCAACTTCTGTTCACTTAAATAATTATGCATCACTGATCATTTGCTGGCTAAATTCGGATGAGTGTCAAAATTTTGAGGGACGTCCTATGTCAAAGCTCCTTAACAAATAATAAACAACTTCTAAAAAATTCTAAAGAAATCTTTTGTTATTCTTAATTAAAATAAGACAAAAACACTTCTTATCAAAAAAATTTAAGATTTAATTCTTAACCTTTTGTATGTTGTTTTGATTAATGGTGAATTGAAATTGGATTATTGAAAAGTTAAAAATGGTCAACAACATGATTCTACATATTCTGGAGCAGCGGTGTAGCCAGAAATTAGGGATCCAAAAAATTTTACACCCTTATAATCTTAGTTTCTAATAAAAAAATATTAATTTTTTATTCCCAGTTTCGAAAATTGGACCATTTTTCTTAAATCTACTCTGATAAATTTCTATTTTGAGAACAACAATTTGCACATGAGTGGACCTGAATGTACACATGAGTCAAACTTTGAAGATAATTTCTCGAAAACAAATATTGTGATTGGCAAGAGTTGTTTATAAGGTTCATAAATTTCATTTCAGAATCATTAAATCACCAGCAGCCAACAAGAAAAGTTGCAAATTTCATCAAAATTTGGAAATTTTTATAAACGTTTTAAAAAAGATAATATGGCAAATAGTTTTTTGTGAGTTTTTAAAATAATAATAAATTGGAAAATATATTCTAATTAAAAATAAAATAATTTTCTTCCCCAATTAAGGTTAATCACATGCTTGGTTCTCACATATTTCGGCTTATCAGAATCAACAAACTTAGACTGTGAATATGAAAAGGATTATCACTATAGAATGGGAAAACATTATTATCAATGCAATGTTATAAACAACCCCAACATAACGAATTCGGAATCGGCTCAAATAACATCAACGACCGGGGTTCATGTCAAAAAGAAAGCTCATGCTAATGTTACCGGATTTAAAATTAGGTTAAAAACTGTCAATTACTTTCCAAAAAATTTAGGAATTTTTTTCGAGGATCTTAAAAGTGTTGAAATCAAGATCTGTCACTTGAGAGAAATTCATCAATCTGATTTGGCTGAACTGCAAAAATTAGAGGCTCTAGACTTGTCTAGTAATGATCTTGAAATTATCGAACAAGGTCTTTTTGACAACAATTTGCATTTACATGATATTGATCTGTATGAAAACAAACTCCTCCATATAGACCCAGATGTGTTTGACAACTTGCCTATGCTTCATAAATTAAATTTAGTTGACTCTGGTTGTAGCTTTCCAACCATCGCATACCGTTCGATCTTATCAATCGTCAAAGAAGTTAAGGATAGGTGTGTAAATTTGGATTATTTAACCCCAGAAAAGCAAGCTAAATACCTCAAAAATGAAGAATACAAACGGCAGCAAGAACTTGATTTTTCAATAATAAATAATACGATTGCATGTGAGTTAGAAAAAAAGTTTGGTGTAAACATATTTTGGTGTAAAACTAAATACAATCCAACAATAACGACACCTGAATCAGCACAAATCAACTCAGTTTTTGAAATTAATGACAAATATGAAGTAACCGAATTAACACCAAGAAATGATATAGTACGATTTGAAGCCAACGACCATTTAATCAACTATTTCCCAAGAGGATTGGACAAAATCTTCACAAATCTTCACCAAATTGCTATCGAAAATTGTCAACTTAAAGAAATACATCAGTCAGACTTAAAGCCTTTCACAGGATTGACTTTTATTAGTTTAACTAATAATTTAATTGAAGCTATCGAAGACGGTCTTTTTGACTTTAACAAGGAACTGACTGAAATTTTTTTGAGTCATAACAAAATTGTCCACATTGGTGCTGATGCTTTCTCTAAACTACCAAGACTTCAAATGTTATATCTCCATGGAATCCTCTGCCTTGATAAAGCACATATTACAGGCTGTAGGGATTCTTATGGTTTACCACATGTTATCGACATTTTACGACGCCAATGCTTCAATCCAAATCTTTTAACTTCAGATATAAAAGCTACTGTTTACTTGCTTTAAATGAGAGATTTTCAGAATTTTTTGTAACCAATTCAACTATGAGCTCTTGAATTTTTAATCTTGATCCAACGTGCAAACAAATTAAAATAGCAACAGAATAATAAATTTCAATTTGGCAAGAAATAATACACTCAGTTTCTCACTTTCTTTTTTTCAGGTTATCGTTCTGGATTAATTTTGAGTTTCCTCACCTTTAAAAAAAGATTATCAAAAATAACTCAGCAATTAAAAAACACATTTGACCTTTAAAAATTCTTAAGAAATCTTGTGAAATTCTCAATTATAATAAAATAGATTACTTCTTATCAAAAAACTTTGAGATTAAATTGTCAACTTTTTATATACTCTGTTTTGGATTAGTCCGCCTTTGGATTAGTATATAAGTTAGACTTTAAAGAGAATTTTGTGACTATCTCTCGAAAATAAATACTGAGATAGGCAAATGTTATTTATAAAGTTTTTAAGTTTCATTTCAGAATTATTTAATCACTAACTTTCATAAGGAAAAGTTGCAATCTTCATCAGAAATTAAAATTTTTCAATATTTTCTATTTGGTTTGAAAAAAGTAAGAAAATATGGAAAAAAGCTTTTTGTAAGTTTTTAAATAATATTAAATTAGAAAAAATATTTTAATAAAAAAATTATTTTTTTTGCTCTATTAAGGTTAATCACATGCCTGGTTCTCACATATTTTGGCTTATCGGAATCATCAAGCATAAACTGTGAATATGACAAGAGTTATCATTTTAGTATGAGAAAATATTATTACCAGTGCAAGGTTTTGAACGACCCAAACATAACGAGTTTGGAATCTGCTCAAATAGAATCGATAACCGGGAATCATCTCAAAAAGAAGAACAAGGTGTATAATGATAATAAAGTTAGCCAGATTAAGATTATATTACAAACTGTCAATTATTTTCCGAAAAACCTACCAACTTTTTTCAATAATCTTAAAAGTATTGAACTCGATAGCGTTCATCTAAAGGAAATTCATCAATCTGACTTGATGGGACTAAAAAAATTGGAAGCTCTAGACTTGTCCAACAATGATCTTCAAATTATCGACCAAGGACTTTTTGACAACAATTGGGAATTGCAATATATTCGTCTGTATAATAATAAACTCATCCATATCGACCCAGATGTTTTTGACAATTTACCTAAGCTCGAAACATTGAATTTAATTGACTCTGGTTGTACCTTACCAATTTACCCTCACCGTCCCATCCAATTAACAATTAAGGAAATTAAGAATAGGTGTGCAAATTTGGATTACTTATCCCCAGAACAGAAGGCTAAATACTATGAGCATGAAGAATATAAAAAGCAGCAGGAACTTGATTTTTCATCCAGAAATAATACGATCGCGTGTGTGATAGAAAAAAAGTTTGGTGAAACTCGGAGCATAATTAAATACAATCTACCAATAACAACACCTGAATTAGCACAAATCAACTCAGTTTTTGAAATCAATGATAAATATGAAGCAACAGAATTATCACCGAGAAATGATGTAATAATCTTTGGAGCAACCGACTGTTCAATCAACTATTTCCCAAGAGGATTGGATAAAATCTTCACGAATCTTCAACAAATTACTATCGCACGCTGTGAACTTAAAGAAATTCATCAGGCAGACTTAAAGCCTTTTGCAGCTTTAGATTTTCTTAATTTAGCTGGTAATTTAATTGAAATTATCGAAGACGGTCTTTTTGACTTTAACAAGGAGCTATCTCAAATTTATTTGAGCAATAACAAAATTGTCCACATTGGTGCTGATGCTTTCTCTAATCTACCAAGACTTGAAAGCTTGTATCTCCTTGGAATACCCTGTCTTGATAAAGCATCCTATAAAGGCTGTAAAGATGCATATGGCTTAAGTATTGTAATTGAAACTTTACGAAGCCACTGCTTCTATCCCGAGCTCCAAATCAACTCGACAGTGGCATGAAGTCGAGTTTAGTCGAATTTTCAGTAATTTTTTGTGACCAGTTCGACTACGAGATCGGAATTTTGAACCTTGTTCTAAAAATGTTAACAAATTAAAGTAGCAACAGAATAATAAAGTAAAATTCGTCAAGATACGATATTTTTATGACCTTTTCTTGTTCCAGGTTTTTGTCTGACTAGGGTTACTTTAATTCGTTGGCCATCCAAATCAATTGTCGTCCATGATCTCCCTTAAATGTCACCTGAAGTTGCCAGACCCCCATCTTACCCTCCAAATGTGAACATCATAATCGACCAGCAGACAAACCGGCAACACCATAATTTCTCCACAAAACAAGCTCAACAAATCATTAATGTGAAGCAATAAAAGATCGAAACTAGGTAGTAAGAAGTTGATTTCATCGACTGTGCATCGCAGTTCAACATATGAGTGTTGCATCAGGCGAGGCATTTTCTACCCCGCGAAAAGCAATAAATTATCACTAGAAATAATTCCCGAGTCGTTCGCATAAAAAATATAAAAAAGGACACCTTCTCTTCCATAATTTATATTTATTTATTAAATCAGAGAAGGCAACACAGCAGAGAGAAAGAAAACAAATTGCTAAAACGACATTGAAGAAAAATGTGATTTAATATTATATGCACTTTATATATGAAAGTGTAAATTATTGTTGAACACTGTCTTTATACCTTTTATGATCTGTAAGTGATGGGATAATAATTTCATTTCTTTTTTTCTGCAGATCATCTCATTTAAATATGTAAATTTGTTCTCTCCTCCAAGAAGCAGAACCGAGGGTATGAGAAGTTTGAAAGGATTATAAATATTATTTTTTTATCTTTTCGTGAATTTATTATAGGAATTTGCATAAGAATCCATATTTTATTATGTCATTTATATGAGGCTAATTGCCGATAATCACTGTATATTATTTAATCTCTCAAAATTCGGTAGCCTTATGGGAGCAGTTTTGAAAAATAGTTATAAAACAAATCATATATGGCCGCTTTTAAATCTTTAAATTTATATTTTGTTTCTTGAAAATTCAGCAGGTATTTGGCGCGAAATTAATGTGCTAAAGATGAATTTATGAAAATAATGTGTGATTTAATCGTTAATTTCCTTCCCATTTTAACTTTATCATATCTTATTCAAATTTTTAGCGGATTTACTTAAAGGGAAAATATGCTACTGTCCACATTTTGCCCGTCTTCCTCTTACGTTAATCCTTTCTTCCGCAGCTTAGTAATAGTTTAACTTCATTTTGAGCTCTTTCCCTATTTTAACTTAGGGGGTCAATAAGAATTTTTGGTTTTCTGCTTTTAAATATTTATTGGCTGTTTTTTTTTTCAAATATTTTTTGACGGTTTATTTCAAATAATTTTTACTGTTAATTTTCAAATATTTTTAATCGTTATTTTTCAAAATTCTTTTGACAGTTAATTTTCAAATACTTTTTAACCGTTATTTTTGAATTTCAATTTCCTGAGAAAAAACTGCGCTTTCGTCAGTCACAAGTGAGTACATCTATACTTGTTATTTTATTGACAATCGTGGTTCTAAAATAGTAATCAAATTCACTAAATTGTGATGAGTGAAATGCCAAAATTGAGACCGGCTTAAGAGCTTTGAATTGTTTTAAATTTTACGATCGTCAGTTTATCGATTTTTCTCAATTTATTCATCACAAAAATGGACATCGTATAGCTTTGACTTTTCAACTTGAAAATTTAATTCCAAAAAAAATTTACTGCATAACGGAAGTTGCTTGATATCGATTTAGTATTCCGTTGCTTCCGCTTTTATTAAAATAAAAATTCGACACAGAAAAAAGTACAGCAATAAAGTATAAAGAAAGAGATTTAGCGACACATTTAAATAATTGCTTCACATTTTTTATGTGACTGATATTTTTATTATTTCCATATTTTTTTTTGTTCCTCTCATTCTCACATGAAATGTACTTAATGTTATCAGTAGAAAAGAAAGGCCACAAATGACGAAAAGCACTAAAAAACATATCGCGTTATATTTTAATAATTCATTCACATAGCAAAGCAGGTATAACGACTTTATGTCTAAAAGTATTATGAGCGAGGTTTTCGTGACATGATCAATGATTGAAATGAACCCACAGCACGAGCTACATTGCCGTCAAATTATCAAGAAATTATACGATTTTATGCTGCTTAGCTGAAGAGAATTTCCATAAAATAGAAATTATTCTAGCCTTTTTTTGTTAATTTCATAAAAGAGGTAAAAACATTTGTTAATCGACGGACTTCAATCAAACTTCTTATTTACGTGATTTAAATTTCATTGCCTCATTCTGTAGGTCATAGAATCATTCCTGAAGTATTAAATGCACATTATCGAAAATATTCAATCTTAATTCCTTAAATAATGTTAAACTTTTATGCTAGGGGAAATTATTATCTAATTCATAATGGAAGTAATTAACATTTGCATGTCATATATGCAAGTGCGTGTAGCCATTGATAATTGCTTAATTATAAGCTTAAAGTAAAATATTTAATAAATAAATTCATTTTTGCCTGCAGTTTTTCAGCAAATTAAAAATAATGAGAACTTGTTTAGCATTATTTAGTCGTCAAATGTTTAACATTTCATTCATGCATCAAAGTAAGGTTTTCGTGCAAAATGCATGTGTATACATACTTAATGTTCACTTGAACATTACATAAATCACGAATGATCCCTTCTCATTTATTAAATAGAAAGAAGAATTATACATACATGTATATTCACTTGATGGAAACAAGAAAAAATAATAAAGATAAAGGAATAAGAAACTATTAGCAAGTGCAGAGCGAGAGCATCTTCGGTTCTATGCATGCATCTATTGGGGCTAGTGAAGATTAATTACACAGCAAAAGTAGCGAAATGGAAAATTTATTCGTTATCTTCTTACATTAATTTTATCTATATCTATTTATAAGCGTTTGTTGCTGATACTTTTTACCAGATATTCTTCTTCTTCATTCTTGTTTCCTGAATGGATAATTCTGTTAGTTACTTTTTGTGGAAGAAGTGGTTTCGTTGTGGGGTCTTTGGTCTGATTGAATGATTTAACTGGATTTACCTTGTTAACATTGATATTGGTCTATGATGTCGTAATAGTTAAGTACCTTAAAAAAAAGTACCCCTGTGGAGTGATAATGATAATTTTAAGGTCTTCAGTTTAAAACTAATCATTGAAAACTTTGTGCATTTTTTGAGAAGATTAGACTGCTTAGTGTTCGAGATCAAGTATTCTTCTTACAAAACCATAGCAACTTTAATTAAATTCTCTATCGAGGGGAGCTTGGACTGCCTTAACCCTTCTTAAGAGCGTATTTGAGTTGTTTATAACCAACAAAATGAAACTTCTATCAAGTCTTGAACCCATTATTGAAGTATCAACACTACAAGCTCCAATATATCCAGAATGTTTTTTTGGGAGGGGCTTGTCACATCATGACCTTTTTTTGCTAAGAAGAAGAAATCATTGCCTACAACTAGTATTGGTTTTATAAAATTAGAGGAGGCTTTTCGACCCCCAAAGCCCTCACCCCACCCTGATTCTCTCTTGATTCTACTTGATCCCCTGGTGACTACTTTTAATTTCTTCTGACCACTTGGTAACGGTGTGGTGCCAGCTTCATGCTACAAAATTCAAAATCGCTCCATCCACAAACCTACTCACAATCATCACCACACTTTCTTATATCATCACTCTCAACTAGTTTTTTTTAACAACAACAAAAACAACTCACTACTAGAGCATTGAGTTATAGAAAACATAGTAAAACTGTAGCTAGACGTTAAGACTATGGCTTAAAGTCATGCATCGTAATTTAATTGAATAATTATACAGAACGCAGAAAGAACAAAATGAATTGGCTTAAGAGTTAAGACAAGTACAGAAGGTAAAAAATGAAACAGCATAAGAGTTATTGTTGTGACAAAAAATAATTTTCATTATTAAACGAGAGCGCGCGAGTTAAAGAAGGCAAGATAAGAAAAAAGCTAACACGATGAGAGAGAGGAAAAAAGAATGAATATTGTTGAAAAGACATACATAAAGTAATGATAAATGTCGTGTGATCATAAGCATAAGATAAAAGGTTCTAAAATATAATAGAAATTATAATTTGTAGTAAGTCGTTATGCTCCACATTAATTTCTAAGATACAGAATAGAGATTTGGTAAAGGCAATGAATATAATCAATAAATACAAATCTCTAATTATAAAAAAATTCTTACACAATGGAATATTCGTCAATGAAATAAAATTCGCAATTTAAAAATTATATACATTGTTAAAATGGAGCATGATTTCATCATATACAGCAGTAGAAATTGGTTTAAAGGCTCCTCACATCGTGATATATCCAAAAGCACAAGCATTAGCTGGAAGAGGAACGGAATATGTTTCTTTTTTTCATTCTTTATAGCTTTTGTATCCAAACGATCACTTAATGTTACTTTAAGAAAGTAAGTAGAAAATCAATACAATTTGAACAAACAAATCTCTAACATGACTTAGAAGAAATGATTATGAGGTCAACAAGAAAAATACTCTTCGATATATATTGAAGCATTCCAGCATAAAGAGAGAGAAAGATATCTCGTCGTATGTTAAAGTACTTCACATGTTTTTCCCATATTGTAACAGTTGATTGAAATTGTTTATGTTTATTTCAATGCATACAGTCAAGATGTACATTTTTTTCCAAACAATATACAAGAGATCACCTCAAACAGTCTCAGCCACAACAACAGAAAAAAATGAAGTTTTTTTTGTTACTCGTTGCGTGTTATGCTAAATAAAGAAAAGAAAGAAATTTTAAAAAAGAGAACTTCTTTTAATTTAAATTAATTTTTCTTGTCAGGAATTTTCTTCTTTCTTTCTCTCCCTCGTATTTCCTTAAAGACTTTGGCAATTAAACAGATTTAACTTCGTGTGCTCGTAAAAAAAGCAGAGAAGCAACGATGGAGGAATGTCAATTGGTTGAATTTATAATATTGGCTTTTCAGCAACTTTGTATATTGATTAGCAGATGGAACGGAATCAGAAGTTGTGGGTAATGAGATGGAGGTTAATATTGCTGGATATTTGATATTTATAATGCAATATGGAATTTTTTGAGCCATACTTTTCGAAAAATAATTGGAATTTTAAGAATATTGTTCGAGAATTGAGGTTTATTAAAGCAAGGAGATGGAAGTAGTTATAAAGAGTCATATCCTGAATTGATTGAACTGAACTCATAATGATGTATTAATACTCATGTATGATAGATTGCAAGAATTAGTCAAGTACCTTGGTGGTCGAGAAGCATTAGTATTCAGGTCAAGATTTATATTAATTTTTAAAGGCCATGAGTTCGAATCTCATTAAATTCGACTTTTATTACTAATTGTTTGACTACTACGATGCACATCAATATAATGGAACAAATCACACGTTGTGTATGAAAAATACACACAAACCAAGCTAGCAGGCTGACTGGAAAAGATGAGAAAACCAGGCCTAGAAACCAGAGCTCGAAGTTGATTTAAATTTTGTATGGTAAAGTCGATTCGACTCCAAAAACAAAGGAATACCAGGGTATCATATAATTTTGGATCCTTGATTATACATTCAAACTTGGATGTATATCCTTTAGTTTCCATGCTTGTTTGAAAATGCACAAAAATTCGACTAATTTTATCTGGAACTGAACCTAGGATTGGTGGTTCAGAGGACGGTTTTTTGGGTATACCCTTAGATATACCCAAGCTATTTTTTTAGTATTAGAATAATATACCAGAGAAACCAGCCCAACACACTTAACCTCTGAGCCATTCTTACTGCTAATATTTTAATAAGCTAGAAAAACTAATAAACAGCTAATTCATATGCCAATAATTTCAAAAATCAATCCAGGTCTGACTCAAAACTAAAAATTAATATAAATTTCCAAATTTTCCAAGAACTCCAATTCATCAGCATCATATCTTCCCCATAATAAAACTCTCAAACCAGCCTTAAAGAGATCCACCTTAAAGTCAAGAAAAGAAATAATTCAATATTAAATTTATCTCACTTGACATCCCTCCCCAAAGCAACAGAGTTCAAAGGAAATGTCCATAAATAAGCAACAAAATCATGCCGTGAAGAAAAAAGTTCTTTATTCAAATGCGAGCGACATCAAAAAATGTGATGAAAAACTTTTGTGCTATTTGATTGCATGATTATCAAAACATTTCCTTTCAAGTTGTAAATCTTAAAAGAAATTTTACATTAAATTCTTGTTTTGTAGTCGTTAATATTTTCCGTTTTTTTTTTTCAAAAGATTCTACCGCAAATCGATAAAGTAGCACGCAATGCAATGAATCTTTTCTTTACTGAGTCTTTATTTCAATATTAAAGTTTCCTCTTTCTTTCTTTTATATTACTTTTTTGAAAAAGAGAATAAAAAGTTTGCCTACATTTAAAAAAAATGATCGATTCAATAAGTAAAATCGTTGTTGGCCATAAAGGCAAAATAGCACAACATGGAAGCCACAATCGCATGTTTATTTTTTTCCAGGGCAAATTCTCTTTTTTTGGGTACATCAGAAGGCAGCAGAGTAAAGAGTGAATGGTTCCTAACAAAAGAGTATAAATAATTAATCATACAAGTTGATTGGCTTCAACAATGATGGAGGTCTATGCTAGTTTAGTTTCTTTAAATGTCTGCTTGTCTCTAATTGAAGACATCGCACGATACTTGAGAGCACATTTCAATTACCACAAATTCGAAGACATGTATGAAATATTTTTTTGATCTTTATTTTCTCAAAAAAAAATTTTTCTATCTTCTTTTTCACTCAATTGTCAAATTAACATGAGAGGTTTTTGTATTATTTTATTATTATTGCTACTTGTTGCTTGGCTTGATGGAATTTGAATATGAATATTTCATGTATAATAGCATCAGCATATATGAATAGTTGTCTAAATTGTTTCTCTTTACTGTCATTCTGCTTTTAATTTTTTTTTTCTTTCTTTTGTAGATGAACCGTTATGGAAATTATCTCGAATAGTTGGACATCATTAAAATTTCGCAAATTATTTTCTGACTTTTTTTGCGATACTCTTGGGGAGAAAACTGTGTCTACAAGTTCTACTTTTGATATTTTCTATTTAAAATGTGGATATTTTTTTAGTTAAATGACCATGATATATCTAATTTTTCAGGATTCTTCGTACGCTTTGGGTGTTTCTTGGTAGGGTAACCACCTTAAATATAGTGTATACACTATCCCTAGGGTACAACAGGTATACTTAAAGTTTAAATTTTTTCAGAGTTAAATAATTCAGCCTGAGATATTCATATAGCCTAGTGTATACCGTATTGTAGCTAGGTGATAGTTTATGGTATACCATATGGGTACCCCAAGGGTATGGCATGGTATACAAACCCTACATAGGGTATACCGAATAGCCTGGTATCGTTTCTACTTCGAGATGCCTGACCAATGCAATAGCAATGCTTAATTGAGAAGCTCAGCCCCAAAAAATTAAAATCTGCTCCAAAAAATCTAAGAACACCCAAGAAGCTCTAATGTTCTAAATATTTCGTGTCTTAAAAAATCACTCCTAATAACAATAATCAGAAATATCATTTTTCAAGCAATTTTCATTCAATTTTTCATGACTTTGTGTTTTAAGTCAAGATTCTCTCAGGCTATTCCAACAGAACTCAATCATTTTAGAAACAAAACACACATTTTTTCATGAGAACATACTTAACGCTTCGAGTAGGTGTAACGCTATATGCCAGAAATTATTCAGGTTCGTTAAGTCTTTTCTAGCACAAAAATGTATATCCGACCGTTAAAAATTGTAATGCTTCTTATAGAATTAAAATCAGATAGTTGAAAGTTCATTTTCAAATATTAACAAGAGGAATGAGGCGAGAAAAATGGAATATATAATCATTTCATAAATCTTGAAAAGAAAGACTAACAATGTTGATCATAAAAAGAAAGCATGAAAGCAAGAAAATCAATTATTAGAAATGAATGTTTGCCCGCATTGAATAGACGAAATAAAGCACAATGAAATAAAAAAAAAGAATCTGTCGCTTCATGCTGAAATTGAACGAATGATTTCTTCCATCTATATAAGCTTCATTTCTTGTCTCTCTGTGTTGTGATAATGCCACCAATTTCTAGTCGTCTATCGAGAGCAATACTCTGCTGGTTCAGCGAAAATGAGCCTAATCAGCATTACTCAAGTATTTTTCATTCCATCTTCTTACACATCAGAGACGAGGCGAAGATTTAAAGTATGAAGTTCAAGAAGAAGAAAAGATATTGAAAGAAATTATGATTTGTTGTTGTTGTTGCTTATTACTCTCGTTATCGTTATTTCTCTCATCTTTGTTCACTGCATTGGTCATAGATGTATTAACGAACCTATCTACAAAATATATAAAAATATATATGCGGGAAAGAATAAGTGTGATCATCAGAGAAGTATAAGAAGAAGTTTTTGACATGAGGGACAGTGTTGGTACCTTGGTGATAGGATGGAGATATAAAAATTGAGTCAAATTTGTTTACTTTAAAGGTGTGACTTATTTAAACAAGAAATTTACTATCTGTGACCAGACGTAGGTTATGACCATCAGCTTAGGTTTTCAGAGGATTTTTTTGGAGAAAAAGAGAG
This sequence comes from Chironomus tentans, assembly GCA_963573255.1. Classification (NCBI taxonomy): domain Eukaryota; kingdom Metazoa; phylum Arthropoda; class Insecta; order Diptera; family Chironomidae; genus Chironomus; species Chironomus tentans. The sequence continues at coordinate 10,062,144 of OY754304.1, forward strand.
AGAGAGAGATTTTTTCAGAGGAAAGTTTGGTTTCTTTTGCCTAAAAATGGTCTAAATTTGATGATAACGTGAAATGTGCTTTAGTTTTTAGAGAAATATCAAGCCAGCCTACCCAGACTCATCTGACTTACTCACTTGACAGCTTAAAGTACACCTAAGAACTTAAAATACAAATTTAAGTTAGATTAATCCAAGTTTGTTTGAATATTCTCTCTAAAACTACGTCTTGGTAACTAGGCATCACAGAAGAGTGACAATTTTTTTAACGCTGTCCTGTATAAAATTGGAAAAAAAATTCTAGGTCCCGTTTTTTCATGAAAATTTTCATTAATTTTCAGATTTTTCTTTATTTTTTTATTTTTGAGAAAATTTATCATCCTGTATTTGAACTTCTTCAGTAAAGCCTTGATCCATATATTGTTTTTGAATCTTAATTTGACTTCCTGATACAAAATAAACTCCTTAGAAACATCGATGACCTTGACTAACCATAACATCTAAGCCAACAACACTGACCTGAAGAGTTCGATATTTCCATACTCAAAAATCGAAGAAGAAAGCTTATAAACCAAAAATGTTCAAAGAGAAAAACGAGCTAGAAGAGTATAAAATATTTTTAATGAAAAATGATTAATATCTTTCTTCTCTTCTAATGTTCGTTACTCGAATTTCTGTATTTTTTATTTTTTGTTGATTACTTCAAGACAGAAAAAAAGTGAGGGAATCAGAGACCACGACTGTTCTATGCCATAAATAAAATTCATTTCAATGTTGTTACTTTTTTTTGTGGGCCGCATACAAAATTAGAAATGGTAATATTCAGTCTATATAACGTCCAATTTTTTTGAAATAAATAAAGAATGGTTCATTTAAAATGTACAAGAACATCCTGTACTTCTCGCTTTCAATTATATTACGGTTGAAGGTATTACGACTACACCAATTGTGTATTAGCCTTTGTGCAATGCCGCACTATCATAGATTGAGAATAACTAAATTGATTTCCCAAGTCAACAGTTCTAATTAACTGTGAAAAATTTTATAAATGAGTTTTAAATTTTTAGCACGTAATCAATAGAGCAAGGAAAAGAAGAATTGAAAATATTTTGATCTTTAAAAATCTCCTCGTTAAGCATTTTCGTGGAGATCAAACGAGTGTGCAATCAAAATTAATTTCAACATTTTTTGGATGTTCCGATCACACGCGTATGAAATGATTTGATTTTATTTTTATTTTATTGCTTTTTACATAATCTATATACATTTTTATTTGCCCATATGACAAAACAACGACCAAAAAAAATTCAGAAATATTCCATGCGAGTAAAATATATCAAATATCCGCGTTGGATGCGATACAAATGCTTTTTGATTTAATTTTTAATTAATTGTAGATAATCAAAAAATAACATATAAATTGTGTGTTATGGAGAATGTGCCTTTTAATATTCATAGATTGTTTCAATCTTTTATGGACACCGTAAATCACATTTAACAAGAGAAAAAAATGTCTTCTTTTTTTCGTTTGACTGTTTGATGCTGTATCATATTTTAATGGCATTTTATTCGAAACTAAAAGATAGCTTGTATGGAAAAGCAATTTGGATGTGGAAAAATTTGGTTTATAACTGCAATTAAAAATGAATGAAAATCTTTTTGGAGTGATTTGTGCGCATTTCGATCAATAAAATTTGAAATTTCTAGCATATATCTCTGACAATGTTGAAGCTCATCTAAGCACAGTAAAAGCAGACAAAATGAGGATGAAACCCCATCATTTTAAGTCAGCAGATGCGTTAAAATATGCTCTAAAAAGCTCGACTTTTATGAGATCAATTAATCATGACATCTCGAGGATTTCAATTTATTTTCTTTCAGAGTTGATTTTGGGAAATTTGACTTCATTTTCTAACGTATTTTCTAGAACTTTATGCAAAAATTTTATAGATTCTGTGGTTAGTGCACATCTGTGGTTAGAGCAGTGATGAAGATTTAGAGTACAATTAAAATTTGCAATCCATTATTTGTGATTTTATGCTTATTCTTATACATCCTGGCCACGGTTCTTAGTATTCTCCCTTTCCTTGCTATGACACTGCACAAACTAACGAATGAAGCTGTCTAAAATTCATAATTAAAATATTTTTTTGCTATTTTTAGATCCAAAAATTGAAAAAATAGAAGATTTTACTTAAATTTCAAGCTAAGTAGTCAGGAACTAGGATTATATGGACAATAAGTGAAAAGTCCTTAACACACAGTCAACTACATCTTTGTTTCACAATTCAGAGCTCGAAGTCATGTCTCGAAATCATGACCTTTTTTGAATATCTTTTCTAATTATGACATTTGTTTGTTCAACAAAATAGGTTTAACCCTACAACCCCCCCCCCCCCTCTTGGATACACTCCTGTCGAGTTGAATAACGAAATCGATTAGATTTGATACACTAGAGTATATCCATCACAAAAGGCTGATTCCTTTAAAGTGTTAACTTTGAGCTCAGTTATTTATCGCTAAGAAGAACCAAAACTGACATCATAGGCACAGAAATTCCACAACAATGTCATAAAATCCATCGAATCATTTTGCATTCAAAAACAAACAAAAAAGATCCAAATCGTCAATAAATTGAAAACTTTTTTTTTATATCACTATAAAATTTCACTAACAACTCTGCGATCAAAAAACCCTTATTTATCCATTTAAATTCATTTTATCGCATAAATCCAGCAACAAAAATCATTCAAAGCATTTACATGTTACACGATTATATCACTCAGAATGTCATTTTAATAAAATTTATTGCTGTATCACTGTTTATTGCGAAACGATATAAACAGAGAGGAGATCAAGAAGAAGGAGGGAAAATAACATAAAAGATGAAACAAATTTGTCAAAAAAAGAGCAAAAGTTATCAAATGACATCTATAGTTGTGCCGCCAGATTGACATAATATGAAGCATAAAATTACAATTAAATTTATTTAAATTCCCGTCTCTCTTTCCATTCATCAATAAACGATGATGTTATGAGGAGGCATGGAGAAGATAAAAATGACATTTCTGTCCCGTCTCATTGACATATTGTCGCAAAAAAAAGGCAGCACACAGAGACGAAAGATAGTTTGACAACATCTTTTCAATAGTATTGTAAAACAGAAGAGAATAAGCAGAAAAAGGCAGTGGCACGAAATGGAATGAATAAAATCAGTCACATATCTTAATATATCTTAATTTAAACTTCACATGGCTTGATGAGAAGTGACAATAAGGAGCCGTAAAAAAAAGTTCACTGGAAAACGAAGACAGTGAGAGAAAAGGAACAAAAGAAGAGAAAAAAAAATCAAATTTAGCATTTTAAACATGCTTTCTTTGCAATTTAAATTCACGGCACAATGTTGACAATACACAATGTTATAAGGAACTGAATATGTACAACAGATATGCATTTTACCATTTTTCACAAGTTGATCAGCACAACACAAAAATTTATTTTTCTCGATTTGTTTTCTCAACTTTTAAATGCCCATATCGTCTGGCGAGCAAGCAGTTAATACAAGCAGTTTGTTTAACATTCTCTCAATCTCGATTTCTCGTCAATTTTTTTTTTATTTGCTTCTTCGCTTCTGCAATCCTTTCTACGATTATATGGGTGCGCAAAAAAATTTGTTACAAGTCTAACCTTAACATTAAACTTTATTTCTTGTTCCTCAATTGAATACTGGTACAAGAGGAATCAAGGGGGGTCGACTAATAGTGACGTGGTAAGGGTTTTTAGCGCCTGGAAGAAAAATTGAACAAATTTTTCACTTTAGAGGAGTATTGACCACCAAACCACTCGCCCCTAACTATGCCTCTGTCAGTGAGCAAGCTCATCTGTCAGGGTTATTGGGACAATAAGAAACTAAAGTCAAAAAATACAATTTTTCATTAGACATCACTTCCAAACTCCCCACAACAAATAAAGTCTCTTATTTTTTTTTTACAATTCACGATATTCAAATTTAAGTAACAAACTGTGCATTTTGAATTGAATTTAAAGAAAAAAATGTACAGCAGAATAGAAGGTGAAAAAATGGAACAAATAAATGCTTTGGATAATCCATTATGAACTCAAATTACATTAACTAAACAGTTGTGCCTTAAGAGCATCATATCAATGAATTTCTCCACGCTAGCGAGAAAAAATATTTCAGAATAAGCCAGTGGGAAGCTTTTTATGCTAATAATGTGGATTTAGATGAAAGTTTGGAGATTTGCAAACAAACTTGAGAGATTACTCACCAATAATTTCTAGATTTACGAGATAAATTGCCAAAAAAAATGTAGAATTAAAATAAATTGCTCACACTATAAGAAATACTTCAGCATTGACTACAACTAAACAGCACGATCTTAATACCATTTTGTATTCTGCAACCCTCGTGAGCTCATTTAAATTTTATACAATAGAAACGTCATTCTCCACTGGTTCATACAGCATGAAACTGTTTGCTTTATTGCTACAGAAAAGAACTGTAATGATCTTATCGCAATTGCCCATTTCGTGTGTTATTTTCAACCTTTTTTTGCCTCTCAACTCCTTCTCCAAATCTCACTTTGTGCTCTTTGTGCCTTTTAATTTGTTCCAAAGCACCATCAAACTAATTTAAATTAATTTTCTTAATTTATTTTATTTTAATTTGAATTTAATGAGAAGTTCGAGAGAGAGACAGAAAAAAAAGTAATTTTATCATCTCACCTAACATATAGATCAGAATGAATTTGTAGCTTTCTCATGCCGCTCACAAAACAATGGGAAAATTTTTTTTTCAATCAATTGTGAACGAAATTTACTAAACAATTGATTATGTTCCTCGAATTCACACTAGAAATTGTTGTGTGTAGTTAGTTAGACAAAAGCATATGCTAAACAAGCAGAATGTTAATAAATAGATGCAGGAGAAAATTGTGAACAACACACGAGCAAATAGAGTACAAATGGAAAATGATTAAAATCTATTTTGAGGAAAGGAAGTGAAAGAGAAATGATTTTTTGTTATTGCTTAGGGTTCGTTCGCAAATTAGGTCATGTATAAAAACGACTTTTTCGAACCACGCTCCCCCTTGTCACAAAATTTTGTATTTGACTGTCACAAATTCTTGAACCCCTCCTCCTAAAGCGTGATGTAATTTGCGAACGACCCCTTTCTTGTTTTTTGCATTTTAACTTAAACAGACTTTAACATACAAAATTTTGAAGTCAGCAAAAATATGAAATTTATGAGTAATTTTAATAAACTTTTAATTCGCATAGCATAAACATAATATTTATAAAGCTTATCAATATAAATGTTATTTATAGATTAAAGACCAATCGCACCTGATTAAATATTACGAAATATTTTGCTCTTTAGAATGTTTAAGTACGTAATAAGGGCTTTTAGCGCACTGATCTAAATCATAAATATGCTGCCATTTTTTTGTGATTTGAACCCCGTTATGTGGGATTTTTGCATAAGATGCCTGAAAACGTGGTTCCAGTCGCCAATCCCTTACTACACCACTGTAACTTGTTACCCATATGAATTTGGCTATTAAGGTAACCGGAAGCCTGAATAAATTTTTGATTTTATATGTGCAATTTATGAATGAAATTCGATTATAAATCTTATCTTATTTTCTCTAAACTTCATATTATTCGTGATTTTCTTATCAAAAATTTATTTAAAATCTTATATAAGGATTTGCAAAAAAATTAATCTAACAGTATGTGCGTTGATTCAGTGACATTTAAGTTATTTTAGAAAGTTTTGTTGAAATAATTTTTAAAATCGAGATGGGATCCTCTGGTATAACTATCTTACTATTTTATGTTTCAGGATCATCTGTGATCAAATTTTGTTCCGCGGTACACAAGTGCTACGTCAAACCATTTCAGTTGCTCCACGAAAAAATTGAAACAATGCAAAAAAATGAGTTTTGAAAAGTGTGCCGCTGAATAATAAAGTTCGATCCGCAATAAATATTCATATTTAAAACATTTTTTTTTAATTCGCTTAATTTCAGAAAAGATAAAGCTTAACGAAATACGTCCAATGGATTTGACGATTAGTGTCACAAATGAGTTTTGTTTCATAGAGGATGTCTCAGCAAACATAAGTCGTGATTTAAGAAAGAGAGAAAAAAAAGGATTTTGGAAGGAGGATTACCAAAAATACGTTTTAAAATTCTATGCTGAAAATCCAAGTGCCCACTTTAAGAATTTGTTTAGCATTTTAATGTACGACTGGCATGAAAAAGATGAAAAATCATCAAAAAATTATTTCTTGGTGGATAAATTTTTGCACTACCAACAAGTATCTCATGGCACAACAATGTTTGAAAAGCTTTTCGAAATAATTGAGAGTGAAGAAGGAAAGATTTACTTCAGAATATGTCTTAAGATCCTCTATTACTTTGTAAAAGAAGCAATAGAAGGATGGGATTTAACATCAATTGTTACATATATAATACCAAAAATCAGGAAGAAAATTAGCAATGAGGATTTTAGAAATGAGATTTTTAAAATTTTCATTATGTTTTCAAAATATTCAAATGATGAAGAGTACAATAAGGTGAAAAACTATTTTACAGAAAAAGGAAATGAACGGAGCAATGGTGAATTCAATTTAATATTAAATACTGTTTTAAAACTCTAATTTTTTAAAAATTTATCAATAGGAAACGATAATAAGAACGAAAAATCGTCTGTTTTGGAACTATCTTTTAAAACAATGGCACAAAAATGTGATGATAAATATTTTCAACTTGCTTTTCTTCTAAATGAGAATTTAATAGCAAAATTTAAAGTTGAATTTAAAATTTTTATTTCGATGCATAAAAAGTATTTTGGTGAATATTGGACAACGGCTATAAAGTTAAATTCTCAGCTTCTTTATATCAAAGCGGATAATCAGGAGCTAGTAGATGTACGAGAATTCATTCTTATTGAGTTGGAGGATCCAGATATGAAAAAACCGATAACAATTACTTTTGAAAAAGTTGCGAAATTTCAAACTATTTTTAATGAACAACTTCAAGAATGCGATGAAACTATTTATGTAAAATTATAAAATTCTCTAATTAACATTTTTCAAATATTTTTTTTACAATTTTTTACAGAAAAATCTTTCAGATTTTGTGGACAAATTTTCAAAAGTTAAGGTGAATGAAACTGAATGGAAGTCCATCATTACAAATGATCCAAAAGTAAAAAGAATATTTTTTGGAAGAAAAAGTGTTGATCAAGAAAGCATTTTTGAAAAGCTTTTTAAAGGTCCATTTTCTAGTCTTGAAGTAATTTACCTACAATTTCCAAAACTTTTAAATCATGTGTGGACTACTTTTCAATTCAAGGATCAACCTGAAATATTAATTTTGGTAGGTTTTTGATATAAAATTATACTTGAATTTGAAATATGACATGATAGTAATTGTGGGGCCTCCACAGGGGTACACCCTAGCCTAGGGTACCCCAAACCTACCCTAGGGTAGGCCGTAGGGTACACCGGGTAGCCCTAGAAACCAGACCAAGAGTATTATTAAAATCTTAAAATTAATTTTTTTTTCTATTTCTAATTTTAGAAAAATTTTAAAAACAAACGCTTGATTGATTACATTGCAGAATCAAATTCGGATGAAATCTATACAAATCGTCTTCTAACATTATTTTTCTATCCAGAATCGAAGAATAAAATCAATAATCGAGGTAAAACGATGGAGTACATGATGCTAAAAAATGCACTCTTTAGAGACATACATGAAGCGAATGTAAGCAATCAGAAAGATTCGACCTTAATTCACTTCCAAATCAAAATGATCGATAAAAATCAAAACAATGATTATAGGAATTTTAATAATTTCCTGTATTTGCTTGAGGAGTTTCGTCAACATAGTTTTGAGGACTCAGAAAACAACAATAATAAGTTCATGAAGAATTTGTTAATTGATATTTTAAATGAAGAACCTGAAGAATTTGACTCCGAAAACGAATTAAAATTACCAAGAAAACATGTGGTTTTTGGCTTATTAATGGTCTTTCTGAATTATTATATGTCCAAAAATGCTCTTTATAGCTTATCTGACGAACAAAATATAATTTATCAATTCGGATCAAAATTTGTACCATTTTTTAACCTAATTTCATTAATAATGACACGAAAAGAAGATCTTTTTGTTGACACATTTGCTGTCGAATACATAAAAATGGAAGAATCTTATAAGAAAATTTTCAATCTACAAAGCACATACAATCACGATCCAAAGGTCGACCAACAACATTTCTACGAAAAATTCTCAGCTTGGTTCTGTGTAATTCTTATTTATGCAGCAATTAAAACAAAGCAAAAGAAAATCGTAGATAAAATTTTTGAATACAACAATTTTCTTATTTTCAATTTTGAATTTCCATCAAATATGAAAGTTGAAGACATTCATAAATATGTATTTTTAAAAATGCTCCAAAACAAATATGAACTTAGTCGAGAAAATTTACCAAAAACTTGGATATCATACGAAGTGATGAAAGAATTTTTAGACTCATGTATAAAATTTCAAAATAACTTCTACAAAATAGATTTTCGATTCATGTTGCCATTGTATAATTATGATAAAACAATATCTAACGAAGAAGAAAAGGAGAAATTTATATATAAGGAAAATTATAACACAATCAAATATATTTTAGATGACAATAATTTGAAGCCAATAGTTACACATCCAGTAATGGAAATTATAATAAGAGTCAAGTATCAAAAGTATGCGAGAATGTTTTTCTGGCATTTTCTCACATTTATAACTTATTATGTATTGCCATCAATAGGATTTGCATGTTCCTATCATACAATCGATTCTATATGGTTTTCATTAGTCTTTATTACAATCGCCTTCATTTATATTTCTATCAGCACAAGCTTCATTCGAGTTGTTAATAGTTGCAGTAATCAATCTGTAAGAATGTCCGATATTATTGATAAATGCTTAATTTGGGTGTCGTCTATATTCTTGCTCTCACTTTTTTTGATGCTTGTGGCATTCATGAGATGTTAAATCGAAGTCAAATCTTTGGCTTACAATTAAAGGGCACATCGACAGTTAGCAACTTTTTAGTCACAAGTCTTGAAGCTATAAATATTATTTTTATAATTATATCTACAACATTTTTTCTTCCATTCTTTAAATTTCCCATCTACATGAAAAGCTTCCGAAAAGTGTTAACGACACTTTTCCAAGTTTTCACAGTTTTTCTTCCATTAATAATCAGTTGTGCTACCCTTTTATTCATAATTTTTAATAAAAATTCCGGCTCAGAAAATGAAGATTTTCATACATTTTCAAGCAGTATAATGAATTATATTAACATGTATTTGTTAGATATAGATATTGACACAAGTAATACTTTAAAATGGATTGTGGTAACATTAGTTATAATTCTCACAATTAGTCAAACAAATCTTATTTTTGCGATAATTATTGGCGATATTGAAAAGCTAATGGAACAGTCTGAAAAGTACAATTTGATTGTTCTGGCTGAAAAATATGCTGAAGTTGCCAAAATCATCAAAGAGTTTAAAACAGGGGATTTAACGTAAGTATTATTTGTATTAGATCTCTTTTTTTTGATATTTACGTTTTTTTTATCACAGACAAAATTTAAACGATAATTCAAAGCCAAATGGAAAGAACCAAAATCAAAACAAAATTCAAGAAGAATTGCCCGAAAGAAGAAGAAGAACTTGTTCGATAAGCGCATTATTATTATCAATTTATGAGTGGATTATCAACAATGTGATTATAAAAATGTCAATGAAAAGTTTCAGATTTTTTTTGGGATCTGACGAAAAAAATTTCGTTCATCAAATGCAAGCTATTTATGTCGATAAAGATACTGGAAATTGTTATCACGATGAAAATAAGTCAGCATATGAATTTGATTTATCTGAAAGTATATGCATCAGAGAAGTGCATAAAGGAGTACTTTCAAGAACATTTAACAAATTTTTTGAAAATTTTACGGGAAATTTTATTATAAATGACGAAATCATAGAAAAAGTAAGAGAAATAGTGGAAAAGGATGATTCTGGTGAAATATGACAGTAAATTAATAAATTTATTATCAGTAATTATAATTTTTTTATATTCAAAACATTTACTTTTATAACTTCATAAATAAAATAGTATAAAATAATAATTTATTTAAACAATAATTAAACTTTAATATACTGTTCTCAATCTATCAAATTTTCAGAAATTCCATTCCAGTTTCTAATGTTCAATATTTGAGTGTTCAAATTTTCTACTTCATCTAGAAGTGAGGAGACGAACTTCTAGATAACAAACCAACAGAAAAAAGAATAAACACAAATAAAGGATCCCAAATGGAACTCGAACCCACGTCTTATAATTTCTGTTCGCATGTTAGTGAGTCAAAAATGTAACTTCTCGTTTTAAACCGTTGCATTTTTGGGATTTCAAAAGTGAGAGACGCTCTCTCATTAAAGTACCTGGACATCAATACCCAAGTGCAAATGTGAGTACGTGCAGAGGACTGAGTGGTATGAGGGTATTCAAAGATGCCATATCGCTAACGTACAGTTTTTAGGGGCAGGTTGGTTCTCTGACTATGTGGCAAAATTTTGCACACTTTTCTGCTAACCTAGCACTATCCTTAGTGGCATAGCAATGGGGGTTGCTTAAAAATGTCAAAAAAATCCAGTAAAAAATATTTAAGGGGTGCTATACTTAATTCACAGATGCTAAAAATTTGGATTTATCCCCGGGCGACGGAAACACTTGATGGCACCTGATTTATCGTTGACAGGCGACTTTATAAGAATATATATTTCCAACATATTTTTCATTCATATTTTTAAATATTTTAATATGCAATAATAAATTCAATGATCAAAGAAAGCTTCAATTTAAAACTATTTGATATACCTAGTAAGACCATCGAACTATGCCTGCAATTGTGGAATTTATTACGTTTTTGCATGGAGCTACCGACTTTCTGTTGCAAGTTACAGATTCCTCACAGACCCTTTGTGTTGGTCCGATACATAACAGTTGCTCTTTTTACAAATCTTGTGAAATATTGTTACACCTTATCAAAATTGTTTATTCGACTCATTTTTAAAATGAATCATCCTTAATCAATATTTTTATTTGTATTAAGTGAATATTTTCAGTATGGTTTTATTTTTCTTTGTTTTAGTGGATATATTTATTGTTTTTTATTGTTGATAACGAGTTAACGAACAGGTACATAGCCAGAGAGGATGAGAGGAATAAATGCTTCTAATTTAAAGCAGTTATTGTAAGCTTTTCCAAAATAACTTAGAATAAAAAAGCAGCCTAGTGATGAAAAAAAAATTTGGACCCCGTCTGACTACGACCCTGCAGCACACTAACATATCTCAATTAAATGCGATAATTACTATCAAGCTTTTGTTTTATACTCAATATATTGAATGAAATAATTTTTGGAAGTCAGTCTTTTTTCATTTCTCAAATGGTAAATTTCAAAAAAAAAATCTTATATATTATTTTTAAAAAAATTTAATGTAATTTAATTAACACCTAGGGGACAAAGTTGACAAAAATGGATGGAACAAAGGAAACACCACCAGGTAGTTTTGTTTAATTATTTAGCTTCTTTGTGCTGTATTTGTTCGCTAATTTCTGAAGCTAAGTTTAAAAAGCGTTTAAATTAATTCAATAATATTTAAAATTTAAAGGAGAAACACCCACAAGTGAATCTCCAAGCCCAGATGTAAAGAAAATAGATAACTCTTCTCAGTCTACAAATCAAGAAACAGACGATCCAGATAAAGTGAAGGGACAAAAGGAACAGTTCCCAACTCCAAAACCTTAATCCAATCTAACAGAAAATGAAAACTAAATAATTTGATCCATTACATCTTTTGGTGTATTTTTGAATGATTTGTGATTATTGTTTTTTATTTATTATTTTGTTTGTGTTTTTTGGGTTACAACCCAAGAATAAAGTAAAAAAGTTTATCATCTTTTAACAAATCAAATATACTTAAAAATATTATTTTTTAAAAAAACTCTAAGAAAGTAATTTCTACACTTTTTTAAAAAAATTTTATTAAAATAAATTACGTTTTTTTTCAATTTCGTCTAAAAATTGCTTAAAAATTGAGATTCTCGACTTTTTAGAATATGCATAAAAAAATTTCAGTTTTAACCTTTCTAGAAAAATCTAGTGACACACAGTTTGGAGTATTACCTTAGTTGAAGTATTACATCGGTAGGAATCATGTTGAAACAAGAATTGATTACAATGAAAATAATTTTTTAAACCTAAATAGAATAATGATAAAAGTGTGATGCATCATATTTGGGGATTTGTTATTTTTATACTATGACCCATATCGCAAAATAAAACAAAAGAATGTATAAGATTATCATGACTGGTATTACGAGAATTGAATTTTTCAATCGTTACTAATTTTTTAATTATTGTTGTACTTATCTAATCGGACTTTTGTTTTTGTGATGATTAAAAGTTTTAATAAAAAAAATGAATCATTAATTTTTACACGTTTTTTTAAACATATTCTTACGATTTATTAAATGACCCCCTTTCCCAGGTCTGAGAAGTCAAAAATGTTTACTTTTACCTTACTTAACATCAGAACGTCCCCACAAGAAAAGTATTGTTGAATTTTAGATCTCTTTCGAGAGTTCATGTTTCATTTTGTTGCAGAAAATACTGAAAGAAAACACCTTTTCCCCCTATCTATAAATTCATCTTTCTCGGTAACTTGTATCACTTAGCAATAGAGTGGAATATGGTAAATAAGTAGGTAAGTAACATAAAAAAATGAAAATAAAGCAGCTCGATCATATCGTTTTCTCCATTGTTTATTCCCTTTTACTCCCGAAAATGATGAATTGAAATTCTATTGTTTGTAATGTTACACGAAACGATCTCTTCGCGGTATTAAAGAAGAGAAATAATAAAAAACGGAAAGAAATATACAATGTACACGATATTTTAATGCCCCGCAAGTTTTCAGGGCATATCATAAAACAAGTATACGGTGTAGTAAAAACTACATAGAGGAGCAAAATTCACCAAAAAAAAATAAATGTATTAAAAAAGAGAAAATACGAAAAAGAAAGAAAAATTTTATAGAAATCGTGCTGTGACGAATAACATCAAATTCTTAAGAACAAAAATGTTTAGAAATTTAAATTTTTGTTTCCTATTCTTTGCTATGAATTTTTTTATATATATTTTAATGTTTTATTAGATCTCGTTGGACGAAGCAAGCAAGGGGAAACAAAAATTTTGAAGTCACACGAGTTTCAGTGGTCATCGTCCACTTTCCCCTCCCCCTGCGTGTATAAAATACAACCAGCGATCTAAACAAATAGTCAAGGAATTTTTAGAGGCATCATAAAGTTAATTTACAATTATTGCGAGAATCACACGCCGTGCGCATTTTGCTGTTTATTTTTTTGTTTCTATCTTAGATTGTAGATTCATTTTTAATTAAAACATAATTTTTTAATATTCAAAAAAATTATTAAAATGCATAAAAACGAGATAAGAGAAATTTGATCGAAGATAATGAAAAATTGCTGAAGAGAAAAGTTATAATTTCTGAATAAATTAAGAATTAAATTTTCTAGTCAAAGGTGCCTGCTAAAAGATTCAAAATTAAACTAATGAGAAGACATGTCATTTGATTAAACATCTTTAAATTATTGAATGTCTCAGAACTCACATAACTCTCATCCTCGAGACTATTCAATTATGGATTTCTTTTTCTTAACAACTTGATTTTCAATATGAGACAAACAAAAATAATATTGTGAATACAAAAAATCGATACTTAATAAATAACATCAAGTTTGCGCACAATTTGCATTATTTTATCATCAAATTTTATTGACATTCACACAACACTCACTCAAAAATTTACATGAAATCTATTTGGGGGTCATTCTTAAATTATGTCTGATGTAAAATTGAAATTTTTAGAAATTCTGGGTCTGGTCCCTCCACGAGATTAAGATTTGAAAAAGAACCTATCCTTAGAAACCCTGACAAATTTTCAGTCGACTCCCCTGGTAGACATCATTTCCAAACGACCCCCAAACCTCCAAAAAAACAAAAAAAATTCCTCTTTCTTTGTGCCTATTTTTCTCTAGCATTTTATCTTTTATTCCCCTTGCTCCAAACAGCGTGCTCCGACAAAATACCGGACAATGATCTAAAACACATCTAACAGCCATCTAAATATGGAATTGAAATCGATACCGCGAAATTATATACACACATATATTTCTTTTCTGTTCATCATTCTTAATGCTTACAAGGTACGGGAATATAATAAAATAAAAATCATTATTGAAATATTGAATGTGTGGCTCTTTTTTTTGTTTCTTCATCATCATCAAACATTTATCGTAACGCTTCGTTTGTTATCTAAAATACGAAATCTACCTGTCTCCAAAATTAAATGCTCATATACACGTATACAGCCTCATATGTGAAGCAGCACAGAAATTGATAGAAATGCGAAAATAATAAAATAACAAAAAAAAATATTCTCAAAGGAATTTAAAAGAATCAAAAATGAGAAGGTTGAAAGACAATTGATTAAGAAAGAATTCGAGAGATGATGATCATTAAAATAAATGGTATATTTTTTATAGCAGAGATATATAAACTAGTCTGGATGTCCGATAAGTACTACGACAGACAACAATAACTCTTAATAATGATATTTCACCTCATACAAATTCCCATATCCACTCGTTCCTCCTTTATCATTTTACAACGATAGTTTACATTAATTTTCATTCAGTCATAAATTCATATCAATGTTATGTACATGTTTGATAAAAATATATTTATTCTCATTCACAAGGATTAAAAATTATTTTTATTTCTCATTCAATTAACACCTTTTACTCGTTTCTTGATGGTGAGTTATATGCACATTTAGTTAACGCTACTGTCATCAGCTTGATATTAAGAGAAACTTATTCTCTATCCTACATATCCATCTATATCACCTTCTTTATTAGCCATTTATGTCAGCGATTATTTTAATTTCTCTATTTCTACATGTTTTTAAATGTCAGTTAAAATTCACATCATATCAGTTATTCATTCACTCACAGTTCGTCTGTGAGACTAAACGGTATTACTGAGATGAAAATGGAAGCTGTTAGCCACACTTTGTCGATTCGTCACGTCTCTTTTAATATCATAGCTTATGACTTTTTCTGGACATGAGAGCAAAGAAAAAAAAGAGTCTAATTTTGTAATTTATTCAGTAGCTGATTTTCATATTTTTGCTTACGAATTTGTTTATCAGATTAAACTTTAACTGGGCACATAAATTCTACCTAAAATGAGTCTGGCTTTTATTTTGTGAATATGTAAAATTAATTCAGATTTACAGAACCATATTAAGCAAATAATGTCGAACACGTGGTCAAATAAAAATGCGCTTAAGTCACCAATTTGCGGTGTCTTTGTGTTCCTTTTATCTTCATATCCAGCATTTGACCCGACACTTAATAATCAAGAACACGGAATAAGTAATAATTTCAAGAAACTTAATAATAATATTATAATCAGATTAAAGCATTTCATTTTCTTGTTATTTTTCATCGCTAAGGCTTAAGATATTTTCGTTCAGATAAATAAGTTTATGCGGCTTGACGGACGGTGAGCAACGAGGGAATTAGAATTGAAATTTTTTGACTTTACGAATTTTATTTTTACGTTCACGACAGTGTCTAATGTTCATAGAAATTAGGCTGGTTGTTCTCTATTTATCAATTTTTGGCAGAGTTGAAATTCTTGAGCAGTGTATCTCAAATTTTGTGTCAAGACATATTTGTGTGCTGTGAAAAAATTAATATGGCAACTTCAACGTGATATATTTGATCTAAAAGACCTGAGAAAAGTCAGTTGCTTGATCCTGGACAGCTTTATCAGGCAGCAAATAGCTTTTTACTTGAAATCACGTGTTAATACTAAGCAAACTCTTGTTGCAGACATCAGAGGCACAGGATATACCAAGATTAAAATTTTTATAAGCCAGTAAATATCTTCAAAAACATCATGGTCCAAAAAGTGCCTGGAGTAGATTGAAAAATGACACGAAACCAGAAAATTCAAGCTGACCTAAGCAAGAAGTGCTTCCAGAAAGGCAGAACTCAAACTCGATTCAGATTTTGTATGGAAAAGTCGATTGAACCATGACCCAGTCGTCCATGCTTCAGAAACCCAAATTCTCACCTCTGAATCTGTACGTACACTTCATAAATGTAATAGAATTAATAAATCTCAAAAGAAGGAAGGCGAGAGAGAGAGATAGAAGGAGAAAAATTGATTATAATCTTTATGGTAAGAGAGAATTATTATTTCTATGTAATAAGATCTAACGAAAGAATTCAATATTATAGAGTTTGAAGTAATTAATTTAATTTTTTTTGTGGTAAGGCATCAACTTTCAATAATTGCAATTAATTAATAAAGTGGATTCGATGAAATTTAAGCTCGTTAATTATCGTCAGCGTAAAATCTTTGCAAAATGAGATAAAATTTCTCCAGTATTTTTTTTATAAAAATTAAAATTCCTGAGCATGAATCTAACATTTCAGTTACGTTGTGAGATTAATTGTAGTGGAATTCAATAGCTTTGCTAATTTGTTGCTCAATTTTTTATATAGAAGATTTATTTTTTTGCGGGCAATTTTTCACGAAAGAGATTTCAAAAAAAATTTGTATAAAATTAAAATAATTCAATCTCCCACAACAGAAAAAGAGACAATGTAAAAATAAATATAAAATTAATTTATGGCGTGAAATTTTTCAAACAAGAAATAAATTTTATTAATGACATTTAATATGTGAATGAATGAAATTCTCTTGATGTCTGTCAGAAAATAATTATCAATTATGTGATAAATCATTGATGCCAATGGCAGGCAGAAGTTAAAAATAATCAATTTTTCATTGTACCATTTCATTATGAGCTATCGAAAAATTCAGGACGGCGCAGACAACAACGAGATAATTTCTGCGTGTACACAAAAATGAGCCATCACCTGTCAGCCACAAGCCATTGCACACCATTCATAAATAAATGAAATAATTTGAATATCTCCGCTGATGATTCTTTTATTTGTTTATCATGATTTTCATTATTTTTTTGGTGAACATTATCGTATGAAGGAATAAGGAATTATTATTCAAATAACATATACTTATGGGCGATAACTGCGAATGTTTTGTTGGAATTCATACTAAATTTAAGTATGAAATTTTGATTAAGACATACGAAAAATTGCTGATTAATACGGAATTGATATGGTAATTTGGAGTTGATTTCCGAAGAAATCTCAGTAGAAGCGTATCCAGTGGAGTCCCAAGTACCCTATCTAGAAATCAAAAACGCACACATTTTTTTCCAAAATAGTGAATTTTATAGGATTAACTGAATGATTACTTAAAGACCCCCCCCCCCATTGGACCCCCTCATAAAAAAAGTCTGGATACGCCACTGAATCACAGTTAAATGCAAAAGAATAATGAGAATAATTTTTCTGTAGAAAACAAATGCGTAATTCAATTCAAGAGAAACAAAGTAGTTTGAGGCATCTTCATGCGTTTCAATGAACAAATTGCTCATTTTGCAATCAAATGAAGCTGTGATTATTGAATTGATTAGCCAAGAGCAAATTTTGTGTATCACAATAGCCATTTGTATTATCAAATGTATCGAATTGTATTAAAATCTAGTAAATGCTGGAAATGCTGTGAATATGGGTCATTTAAAAATGACGTCCATCAAAAAATGGAGGGTTTCTAAAATCATCTCGTTTCTGGAGCCCATTTCTGTTCGTGGTTCCTAAAATTTCACGAAAGATGGGATTTTTACAGACCCTACCCCATACCCAAATTATCATATCACTAAACTTTCACACAAATTCTGAATCACCTATCAAAAATTCAACAGATGGTCACTCTAAGACACCTCATAAAATCCTCTATAATTTCATACAATATGATTTATTGCAGGATTTATAGCACAATAGAAAAGTTAAATAATTCCGATAATGCCACAAAAAAAATAATAATTTAAACAAATTGTACATTATTGGCTTCAAAGAATCTATGAATCAGCAAAACGACCTTTAGGATTATTTATTGTACGCCAACGAATTTAATTTCCATGTTCAGAACAGCCGCAATTCATCTCATTCACCCCATTCATTCATTTCAATTCACCTGAAACGTATTCAAATGATTTGAACACTCCATTATGAATTAATTCACTCCTAAATAATAAATAAATCTGCATCAATATTCGAAAATTGCAGATATGAGCTGCATTGCATGTTCAATATTTCATTTTAACGAAAAAAAAGCTTCATCGAAGTTGACTGTATAATAATAATGTGAGCAATAAATCAAACAATCACTCCCAGATCATCCCAAATCAGGTGCGTATATTCAATCACAATCGAGTACGACTCGTAAGTAAATGCCATGCAATCACTATTGTCTGGTCTCATTGTTGGATGAATAATAAGTACGAAAAAAAACAAGAAGTTCGGTAGAATAATGCGAAATGTTTGTTTATTGAATTTATACAAATGTCAAAAAATTGACGATGCGCCGCGATTTCCGTGAAGTGAAATGTAAAAGTATAAAAAGAAAAGATTGAATATATAGGCGGATTATAATACAATATAGAAATGTCATCAAATAAACATACACGCGCGTGTATATATGTGTAAAAAAAGCAACAAATGAAGTGAATGGAAGGATAGATATGTATGATGGATTTATTCGAGCAATCAAAAATGTCAGAAAATCGTATCATTTAATAAACTGATAAGTAGCAGCGATATGAATAATCTTTTATTTCATATTGATTTTTTATTTCTTATTCCTTTTTTGTCGAGATGAAAAAAATATATATTTAACATCGTCTTATCTTCGAGCCATTGTGTCTGACATATTCGCACAAGAAAAGATAAAGTGGATTTTTTATTGTATACGATTGGCATAAATTCATGATAAATGGATGATGACAATTTTATATCATTTTACGATTTTTATAATAAAATGTTATTTCTCTCTTTTTTTTATTCGATTCATTAGTAAATCTAATTATTTACGCAAAAATATTTCATTTTTATGTGTTTTTCTTAATTATAATATGCAAATTTACAGCATTGTCACATGAGAACTCGTTGAATTTATTGACTTTTTTGATGAATTTGACTTTTATGGGGTACCAATTTTAGTGCCTTTAATAATAATAATTTAATTTTGTATTAAAATCCCCTTAAACTCACTACAGGATAGTTCGATGTAAAAAAAGAGTTTATATTTTATTGAAATCTATTAGATTTTTATCTGATAAACTAGCTTGCAATATTAAAAAAAATTTACTACGAAATTTATTACAAAATTTTTTACGGTGCTCAACTTTATCGAATATAATTTTAATTGCCGATAAACTTTTAAAATTAAGAACTTAAAAATCAAACTGAGACAATATCTTGCTGTTAACTACACAGGCTAGACAATTAAATATTCGCGAAGACAAGAAAGTAATCAATTGGTTGAGGGGATTGTTCACTTATGATGTTCAGGAGGTTGGAATGTGGGTTAAAAAATAATCAAACGGGGTCTGACAAGTCTAGGATACAGCCAAATGAATCTATTATGCAACTGAACATTATTATTCCAAATGGAACCATATAAGGTCAGAAACTAGCCAGACGAGGGTCAGATTCATCTAGGGTAGACGAGGTAAGCCTATAACGTTGCAAGATGAATTTAAAATGGACCCAAGATGCATCTTGACGAGACTTTTGAGAACAGAACCAAGTAAAGCCAGTAAAGACCCAGTCAATTCTAAAAATGGAGCCAGGTATAGGTAGAATAGGGTCAGATGATTCTAAGGTGACGTTAAGCAAGTCTAGGATGGTGCCAAATGAGTCCAGGATGCAAAAAGATGAATTAAATTTGAATCGAAAAAAGCAAGAAGTCAGACAAGTCTAAGACTAAGCCAACGAGTGAATTACTGTTTAAAAATCCAGAAAAAAAATACATCACTTGTAATCATCCCCAAAACTTTCCTCTATCTTTACTATAAATTATAAATTCAAGAGTGTCACAATCACTTTATTTCAAGCTCATTAGCTCTTTATTTTCAAAACATGATGATGATACAATTCACTCCATACTGGGCGCGAAAGGCTCACATTCTGTTTATCATTGTCATACAAAAGCACTGTTGTAAAAATGTTCCATGTTGAAAAATTTATTGTTTAAAAGTATATATCCAACATTACACCATCATCATTCACTATGAGAAAAATAAAAGTTTTTTTTGGTTAATTTATGGCATCATGAAAATGAGAACTTGTTGATTTATAGATGAGAGGATTTTTTTTTGATAATTAAAACAGCAATAAAGTAATCTGAATTTAATCAACTTTTTTGCCAATTTTACAAGACTTTTCGTTTTATAAAAAGTTGAAATATTTTGTAATTTACAGGAAATCAAAATTTATTCTTGATCTAATGTGAAATATTTGATTGAGAAAGAAGAAAAGAAAAAATCCGTTAGGTAAGATTATGGATTTCATCTCAAATATGTTCAACCTGACTAGGTCGTTAAAAAGAGCGTGAATTTGATTGCATGTGACAGTGACTCCATAAAATACCGTCGATATATCGTTTGATTAATAAATTAATCCTCCACTCATAACTGGGTTAAGCCCTCATATTTTTTTCTGCTTCAATGTTTCGTACCAAATCCACCGCCAGTTGTTATTCGCATTTTTATTTAACTCGAAATTCAATAATGCGATCTCGAGAAAAATATCCAAATCATAAATTTAATATTATTTTCGTTTAACAACTGGTAGAAAGTCCACACTGTCTGTCGATAGTTTGTTTAGCATCGTCATATTTTTTTGTGTGCAAAATTCTTGTTAACTTCTTTCATCTCTCTCTCCTTCTCCATCCAACCATTATTATTATTTTGCCAGATTTTTTTTATTCTTTTATAGCTCACAAGCAAATATAATTTCTTTTCGTTCTGCCTTCTCTCCTTTCCTGTACCCAATTTTTTTAACTTCATTTCTTTAACTCTTTTCCTTGCGTCTCGATGAGTGAATAAACGAGGCAATAATCATATTTATTTATTCAGTAGGTAATAAAGAGACGAATAAAAAAGGAAAAAACAAAATTGCAAATTTCTTATATGCAGCTTCATTCCTTAAGAGAAATGAAGAAAGAAAAAAAATCTCTTTTGCATGTGACGTAAATTTCACAATAAATTCACAAAATTTATACCCTTTGCATTCCTTAATGACCTAAGCGCATGAGATTTCATGGAAAAGAAAATTTTAAAGAAAATTACTAATGTGTAATGAAGATTCTTTTTTTAACGCTGTTTTATCCAGCAAGCTGCTGTATACTAGGTATTTTTATGACTGTCTTGGATTGGATGTGATCGTGAGAACTTGGGAATAAAAAATATCTAATTTTAAAAAGTTTATGTCATTGAATTCGTATGGTATCTATTGAATGTGGATATTAAATGATTTTTTTCTGAATTTTATAAACTAAAGAGTGTATAAGGGTCAATTCATAAATAAAATCACGCAGAAAATGGGATTTATATGTCAGCGACAGACCCTCTACTATCTACAAATTGGAACGTAATTTATTAATGAATTTTAAGTAGACGTACCAAAGGGGGTCTTATAGGGTCCCAAGGGGGTCTTATAGGGTTCCAATGGGGTCCTATAGGGTCCAGACCTCTCGTCGAAGAATTTCTCTTACGAAAAGGTTTTTTAGTGTTTCTGAAGCTCTAATTTGTTAGTTATTCAATCACATACCGTTAAAATTAACAATAAATTCTAAAACTTAAGGAAAAGAATGGCATTGTAAGGTTGTTTTTGCATTGAGAACGAGAATGGAATTTTTTGAAAATATCTAGTCTCGTCTTGGATTCTTCCATATCTCGAAAACCTTTCGAGACCAGAAAATAGAAAAAGACTTAGGTATAAGAGGGTTCTTTCACTTAACTGACTTAAAACTGAATCTGAATCTTCTAAGCTATCAACCAGAGCAGTAATTAGGTCTAAGTTGACGTAATAACAACGTGGTGACGCAAAAAACTCTTACTTAATACAAGATCAGACAAAGTAAAGCATTTAAGTCTCTGGATGAGAATTACCCGCATAATGACTACTATTTCTTCTTTGACTGACTTGCCTCCTCCTTTTATTTTCCTTTTCTCTCTCGATAATGATCGCGATGAAATTGAAAAATATTCAAATGCACTATGTAAGAGAAGAAAGAAAAAAATTGAAACACTTTTAACTTTAAAATTTATGATTT
Organism: Chironomus tentans; assembly: GCA_963573255.1. Classification (NCBI taxonomy): domain Eukaryota; kingdom Metazoa; phylum Arthropoda; class Insecta; order Diptera; family Chironomidae; genus Chironomus; species Chironomus tentans. The sequence continues at coordinate 10,084,596 of OY754304.1, forward strand.
TTCTTCGTTTTCCGATCATTTGAGTTGAGGCAAAAACCAGAGGAGAGAAGGCAAAAGAAATTGGTGCATAAATTTTCATTTTATGACTGTATGTTTTTTTTTGTTAACGAGTTCAATATACATAAATTTGTTATTTATTACGCAAAATGCCATTTAATTTATCTTTTCAACGATGGAGACAACGATTGCGAGGAGAGAGAAAGAAAGATTTTTCCGGTTTGATAACTAACTCCTCTTCTCAATTCTATCGCAATATCTCATGCAGATACTGTTGACTCCTTCGCCTTTGTAACTTTAAGAGGTAAAAAAAATATAAATAAAATATATAAAGAACAACGTTGCATTGTGAAATGCATGTTAACAAACTATTTGCATCAAGTTATAGTAAAAATAAATGAACTTTTTACATTTTATGTTTCAATTATTAAGTATACACAGATTCAGAGACCTTCTCGTCGTCTCGTTTTGCTTATTTGCTTGGGTTGATGGTTGATATTTATTTTTATATATTCCTAAAATGGCCTCATATCGAGATTCACCCACCATTTTCAAATAAGTAAATCAACTACGCGATACAATTTAAATTAAAATGATTTTTCTTTTAAAAACGAGAAAGATTTACGCAAGATATGTTAAGATATGTAAGAACTGTTCAGCTTTGCCTAGAGAAATTATTTCAATTTAGATTTTTTTCTCTTGATATTATTTTACTTCTATTTCTGGCTGTGTCTCTTGCCTTTTATTTTAACGGTAAGCCTTTTACGAAAAGCATCAATCATTAAAGAGAAAGATAGTTAATGATTTAACCGTCAACAGACCCTGTTGCGTGTACACTTCTAATCATCCCGAATCGACTGATCTGATGTTTGTGTCTAGTTTTTGGATTGTTGCTGGGATTTTTTTTATTTTTTTTGGATTGAGGAAGTCGTTTTGTCGATTAATTGGATTTTTTGATATTGTTTTGGTTACTTTTTTAGAAGAAATTTTGTAGATTTATTGAGATTCTTAAAATTTTGAGTATAATGCTTGAAGGTACAACCTTATAAGTAGGAGGCACTGTGATTACAGATTCAAGATTACTACCAGATTTTGAGTAAAGCTTGTAGGAAATTTTCGAAAAATGTAGGAATCGAAGCAAAACTGTATTCCTACTCTAGTTTCAGAGACAGGAGGAATGCAGCTGGCCCAGATGGCATATTGCATTGAGAATGCCAAAAATCTGTCATGATAAGGGTCATGATGCCAGCGTCGTGCTAGCTTGATGCTAGATTCACTAATACTATTCCAGGAATACGGATACTATCCTGGTGACGGATATAAGATGATTCAGAACTTTATAATTTACGTAGTAACTTAAAGACCCTAGCAACCCTGAGTCAACATGAATTTTCATAAATCAGCTCTTCAAATTTCATTTTTTTGCAAATTCTAAAATATTCTCAAAAACCACCAACAAAGTGATGATTTTTACAATTCTTTCCCAGGATTACTTAACCTAAGCATTATTTTCTCACCAAAACAAATCCAATCAATTACTCATAAAATGCTCCATAATTCCTCATTCATCATATCATTTCGTAACTCCCCAATATACATATTATTTAAGAAAATCTTCAATTCAAAAAAAATAATCATCAAAATTGAAGACTCTCCACACAGTGATGAATAAGATTGAAATAAATTATGTGCGCACAATTCATACCTTTTGAGATGTTGAAGTAGAAAAATATAAAGATCATGAGCAGCATCATCTTTGTAATGTATATGAACCTGCTTCTTTTTATTATCGTATTTTTTTAAGGAGAACATTGTTTAACTCACCTGAAAATAGAAAAAAAAGAGAGAAGAATATTAAAAAAAATGAATACAAAGTATATTAGTAATAAAATGAGAAGAGTAAAAAAATATAAAATAAATCATAAACTTGTTAAAAATGAATATATGTGAAGAAAAATATCCCAAAAAAAATTATATATCGAACGGAAATTTATGGATGCAAGAAAACTTTTTAATGAGCGAAGAGAAACGAAAATTGAGTAGTCATTTGCATAAATGGACCAATTGATCTCGCACAAAACTACATAAATTTGAAAGATTGTTAGAAAACTTCTAAATATAGAACTCGTGATTAGCTAAAATTTATATTAATATGTAAACCTTAAATTTGCTTTAATTCTTTTTTTGCGGCAAAAAAAGCAGTTTTAAGGCCATTTCTGAAAATGAAATTTTATTAGTCTCATTACTGATTCCATATCGGTGATTATCTTTGAAAAATATTTTCGCACGATTTTTCGAGGCATTTTACCACTTCTAATAATAAAATGTGCTTGATTTTAGGAGTAAGATAGCTAAATTTTTACTTCAATCTATTAAAAATTCTTACTGTGATCATCTAAAATTTGTTTATTTATTGATTTTCTGATATCTAAAGAAATTAAAAATTTATTATTGTTTTTCTGTATGAAATCAGCAAAAACAAGATTTTCCAGTGTTGATATGAGAAGGTTTTGTCTAGGAATAGGCTTTGGAGATGTGTGTGCTAAACTTTACTTGATTTGCGGCACATTTTTGAGTTTGGTATATTTTTTTAACATACAAGGGGATAATTGCTCGGTATACACTAAGGTATACCCTACCTAGAGTGACCTCAAGGGTAGATACTAAGGTATACCCTACTTATAGTAACCTCAAGGGAGGATACTAATGTATACCCTATCTAGGGCTACCTATTGTGCTCTAGGACTATACCAAGGGTATGGTCTAGGGCAGTGTTACTAAAACTATACTTCACGACACACTAGACTATACTTGATAAGTGGATTAATGTGTCGTACTCTAGAAAATTTGAAAAATGGTGACCTAGGGTATGCGTGAGGTTACCCAAGGGTATTATGAAGTATACCTTAAGCTGTATTCTTGATATTCCTTGAACTTTTAGGGTTTGCAACAGAAAATGCTCAAAAATGGACCCCAACTATAATTTTTTAATTTTTCAAACTTTTTTAGTACAAATCTAACTTTTTTGCATCTTTTATGGTAGCTAACTATATTTCATAATAGCACACTTGAGACACAGTCGACCTTAAACCCTCTTAAATCTGTAAAAAGAATTTTCGACTCTACTATCTTCTCATTCATATTTATTCACATGCAACGCCACAGATATCAACACTGGGATTTACAATAAAAATCACGACGTACAGATCACGCCAGAAACTTCCACGCTCTCTTGTGTTAGTTTTGAGTATAAACAAATATTACAATCCACACTGTCTTGTTTTAGATTAAATATGATATTTGTATTTAGTTCGAAAAAAGAATTTGAAAAACCACAGTTTTTGGAAAATTATTCGTAAAATATTTTAAAACTTCAATAATTCTTTAATTAAAGCTTCATTTTAACTAAATTAAGTACAGAATGATAGCTACTGACTTATTTTATACATCAAATAACAAAACGAATATAAATATCAAATAGTTTTGAAGAATTTTATGAAAAAGTAAATCTACTAGAAAAAATCTTTCGTGGATTTACCCTTATAGATATTTTAGTTTTAACAATATCTAATATTATACCATTAAGTTTGTTTTGTACAACCACATTCTTCACTCCTATTCACTCCATTCAGGATGTAAAAATTTGCTCAACCTAATCCGGTTTTCGTCCAAACTAATTATTATCAATAAGTAGTAAAAATATGCGGCCGAGGTAACGAGGCCGCGAAAAATTTTTGGACCACAAAATACTCGTTTTTTGAAGTTTTGAACCCGTAGATGATACTTAATCCAAAAAATTTATAAACAGAAAAATGCAGACTTGCGATACACAAGTTTGGCATCATTAGATTTTTCTAAAACACAAGCATTAATACCGCATTAAAGTAAATTCAACTATTTATATCTTACGTATATCTATAGGCCGTAAGTTTTGTTTGTGCGACTGCAAACTTATACTCATAGAAATAATTTTACCGAACTTTAACTATTTGTATGCAAATTTTAGCCAAAAAATCGATAAAATAGCGTTTATAACATATTTGGTTAAAATTAACATTTCTGGTTAACTTAATTAATTTTTAGGATAATAGTTATGATCCGAAAAATATTAATTTAACTTTTGTTAAAAAATAACTAAATAATTGTTAAAATTAACAAATTTTATGGTAATGATTTTAACCAAAAATTAATATTGATGCACAGTGGATCAATATTTTTTATGCCCTAATTTGCACTCAAAAAATATTAATAGTTCAAAATGTTCAATAAAAATGAGATCCAGTAATCATGCAGAGCCTCTATGTCTAATAAATAAGATCCAGTAATCATCCAAAGCCTCTATTTCCGTTTATGTAAGATCCAGTAAACATCCATATCCATAAAAATAAGATCCAGTAATCATCCAAAGCCTCTTTGTCCAATAAAACAAGATCCAGTAAACATCTAGAACCTCTATGTCCGTTTATATAAGATCCAGTAATCATCCAGAGCCTTTATGTCCAATAAAATAAGATTCAGTTATCACCCAGAGCCTCTTTATCCAATAAAAATAAGATCCAGTTACCATCCAGAGCCCCTATGTCCATAAAAATAAGATCCAGTTACCATCCAGAGCCCCTATGTCCATAAAAATAAGATCCAGTTATCACCCAGAGCCTCTTTATCCAATAAAAATAAGATCCAGTTACCATCCAGAGCCTCTATGTCCATAAAAATAAGATCCAGTTACCATCCAGAGCCCCTATGTCCATAAAAATAAGATCCAGTTATCACCCAGAGCCTCTTTATCCAATAAAAATAAGATCCAGTTACCATCCAGAGCCCCTATGTCCATAAAAATAAGATCCAGTTATCACCTAGAGCTTCTATATCCAATAAAAATAAGATCCAGTTACCATCCATAGCCTCTATGTCCATAAAAATAAGATCCAGTTACCATCCAGAGCCCCTATGTCCATAAAAATAAGATCCAGTTATCACACAGAGCCTCTTTATCCAATAAAAATAAGATCCAGTTACCATCCAGAGCCCCTATGTCCATAAAAATAAGATCCAGTTATCACACAGAGCCTCTTTATCCAATAAAAATAAGATCCAGTTACCATCCAGAGCTTCTATATCCAATAAAAATAAGATCCAGTAATCATCTAGAGCCTTTATGATAATTCAATTTTTTTTTAAAAAAAATCCATTTTTTTCGATTTTCAAAGTGCTGTAGAATCTCAGGATTAAGTCCAAACATAGTCATGTGGGATATTTTTGTAAACGTCATGGAAAGGACTATAAGATAGGATACAAAGTTATATCCAGTTTGAAAAAAACCCTGGGTCGTCAGGCGTTTGAAGAAAAGTGTAATTTTTCCTAGGTTTGTCAACTTTGACAGCCTTAAAATCACTGAAAATTTCAAAATTTCCTAAAATGACTTTCCATTCCCCTGGTCGCTTGATATGTGTGACCAAATGGCAAAAAAACCAAATTTCCATATGCACATGGCTCGGCTGTGACCCTGATCACCAAATTTGTGGACCCTAAAAAACACGTTTTTCGAGGTTTTGGACCCTTAGATGATGCTTAGTGAAAAAAATTTATATACAGAAAAATGCAGCCTCGCGATACACAACTTTTGGCATCATTAGAATTTTTTTAATAATAAGTCTTAATACCGTAATAAAAAAAGTGTGTTTTTGACGAAACTAATAACTTACACGCTTTTGCGTGGAAGTTAACATTTCTCATTTGACATCTTAAATGCTTCAGAAATTAACTTTAATATCCCCAAGCAGATCTTAAGAAATAACAGATTCTTTCGGGATTAAAAAATCAAGTCAACGAACGTCCCAATTTTATAAAACTTTATCCTAAAGCCTCGAGAATTCGGTCATTCAAATTCATGTCTGACTTGATCCTCTTCATAATTTTTTGAAACATTTTAATGCATCATCGAAAGGTCAACAAGCGTGGCATTATTTTTTCATTAAATTCCTCTCAAATTAAAATATTTAACTCGCATGATGTGCAATTAAAAGTCAGGCAAAGAAGAAGAAGATTAAAATTTCATCATAATATTATGTTTCTATCCATCCAGAAAGCCTTAAACCATAAAGAGAAATGACGCATAAATGAAATGAGGCCCGATGACAACAATGATGATATAATTTCATAATTCGACTATTTAAATTTAAATTATCTCATCTCATTTTCTTGTGTCTGACTGTAATCTTGCTCGACTAACTATCCATTTTATCCCATTCGTGGATGTCGTGTCGAAAAATAGTAGAACAGCATGCCATTGAAGGGAATACAAGAAAAGACATCAACTACAAAGAGGGAATAACCGATTATTAGAAAATTGTTGACACAAGATCAAATTCAATCATGTCAATCATCATGAGAAATGCTCAGGAATATAAAAATGTTTTATTTTCTTCGCTCAAAGTAACCATTCGGAATGGAAGTCTAGCTATATATGTATATAAATTATATTACATTCTTCTTTCGTTCTATTTCTTCTTGTTTTTTTTATTACACCACGCAGGTAAAAAGTAATTTTTTGTAATCATCTCAAATTATAGTAAAGGCAAAAAAGACTGAAATATATATTCAATAATTTGTTAGAATACTGAAAATAACGCGCATTCAAATCATCGCATTTAGATGGTATATTTTTTTTCAGCGCATAAAAGGCGTTAAGTTGGATACGAGAGAGAGAAAGATGCCTTGAAGATAATTATTTTTGAAAACAAAATAGATTTCCAGAAACTGAAGAATCGAAATTGATCTTGTTGATGATGATGAGAGACTGTAGATGCTGGGAATACCCTTTCACTCAAATTTAAGAAATCTTCCTTCTTTTTTTTGCTATTTCGTTCCCATCGCTTTTATTATTTCAACGATGTTTTGATTGTTATTTTCTATTTCTTTCAAAACATAAAAAATTACCAATTGTAAATTACAATGATATTGATTATTGTGAAGCTCCTCGATATTGACCTACAATTTTCTACCTAAAAGCTATATCGATGGTATGAAAAAGTGTTAAAGGTTTATATTCCATCACATCATTAAATCGTGAATGGTTCTTAGTTCACAATCTTTTAAGCCATAGCTTTAGTGACTTTCTCTTTTTTTTGTTAATAATTCCAATCGATCGAATCTGAGATAATGATGGCTAATTGAAATGGGAGCATGGAATAAAGAAAATTCTTTCTACCTCGGATGTTCATTAAGAAATTATTTGGCTTCATAAATAATTATTCGTAAAGAAAAAGAGTTGATTGATTATTTTTTGCTGAATGAAATGGCATGTATGAGATGGACTTTAAATAAGCCCGTATATTGTTCATTAATAAGTATTTCGGAATTAATTCGCGGACGACGAAAAAATGCTGATGATTGGAAATCGGTAGAATTTGTAGTAGTTCGATTGATGAAATTGAAATGGCATTAATAAGCTTAGATGTGGTATTAGTATGGCAAAATCAATTGGCATTAAATTGAAAGATTGTGTCCGGTTTTGTTGGACGTGTAGGCTGTACAAATTGAAGTTCAAAGTTTAAACTGCCTAGCCAGTATTATAGTGATATTAAGTCATAAGGACTTAAATGCTTATAGACTAGGTTTTAGGCTATCCAGATACTTAGATTTGACTAGATTAGACTATATTCTAACTGAGGGTCTTGGTCAAACAATATGTGAACCAGCACAGCTATTCGCAGCATTGGCTGGTTGAGATATAATTCCAAGGATCTAAACTAAGTCACTGATGCCTAAAACCGAAAAATTGACAGACTCTAGTCTAAAGTTACTGAGAACATCATGCCTTATTCATGAAATGCAACAAAAATCTATGAAATTAATTGAACCAGTCACAACACACCTCCAGTTCCTTCAAATGCTCACTAAACTAACATCCACTTATCCATCCACCTGACTCAGCAGAAAATTAAATTCTCCATTCAAAAAAGGCAAACAAAGCTGAAGAAATTTTCTTCCACATCCTTTCACAAATAAAGAACTGCAATTAAATGTAAAACTGACAGCAATTTGCGATAGAAGAAAAACCCCGTCATAATGAGGCAGACGACGAGGATGAATAAATAGGAAATAATATTTTTTTGCACTTCGCTTGTGAAAGCTCCTTGGGCAAAATTACATTTTTATTGTTAACGCCTTTAATTTTCCGCCAGTTTTAGTTCCGACAATGAGCAGCATTTTTTTATTTATTCTGTTAATAATGCACAGTAATTTCATTTGCACGGTTGTAATTAAAAAGGTATAAACTTTTTCTCCTCTTAAAGAATTCTTTTATTATTGTTCATAAAGCATCATTAAAAAATTTATATTTATATTGAAACCTATCCCCGGAGGAAGCACAACATATATGCTCGTCTTTTAAGCTGATTTCATTCTCATTCTCTCCATTCAATTACGACTTTTTTTTTAATTTGACGATCCAACATCAAAACATGTAAATGCATATGAATATATCTCATCATATTGTACCTATCATTCATTCTTACATTGTTATTATTATCATCATCATTTTCTTTTATATAAACATCATTTAAGTAAATTACTATAACAACATGAAAGGGGAAGGTAATAATAATAATATGTTTAAAAAAAATATTCGATCGATGGAAAATAATAATAGGATGAACAAATTTTCTTGTAATATTTTTTTTTTGTAAATTGAAAAGATTTTTCTATGAATTTATAAATGGATATTTTTCATTCAATTAAGTAGATTTTCTATGCAATTTATGGTATTTACCACAAATTGATATTTTTTATCAAATAATTGTGCATGAACGCTTTCTACTTTTGAGATATAAAAGTATGTCTGGTTTAAATTGAGTCTGCAAATGCAAGAGTAAGTCCTCTGTAATCGAGTCTTGGTAATAGACCAAGAATCTCTGTAATGTGAAGACGTGGGTTCAATTCATATTCTAAAGTTTTATCTGTCAATCATTATATAGAGTGCTACACAATGCTTATGACATTAAAATTTAAAAAATATTCTGGATCAAGTTTTATATGTGAAAGAGATCACCAATAGCCGGTTTCTTGGGTATACTCAAGCTGTTGTCTTTAGTATGGCAAGTTATATCCAAGAAAATGGTTCCTGGTTCCAGAAAATTGTAGCTGATTAAACGTATATTTAAATTCTTGATCCTTTTAAGACATTTTTTCGTGTAGCTCAAAATAAACCTTATCGACACAAATAAAATTAGCTGACAATGCACTAGGTGTAGTGATAGGTAGCCTGAGTGCTATTAACAGATCTCAGATATGTCTCGAATTTTTTTAAAAATCCTAAATATGACGTGTGTCGTGACTCAAAAAATGGGCGTACCCAGAGGGGGGGGGGGTCTGGATTTTAAATCTCAGTATAAATGGAACCCATTTGAAAAACTAATGATTCCTTTAAATTGACTACACATAATTAACTATGAATCAAATAAAACTTTGAAAAAGTTTGTACAAACTTCTTAAAAGAAGAGTTTGAAAACTCCGGACCCCCCCCCCCTCTGGGTACACCAGGTGTAGATTCTAAAATCGTTGGCATGCAAATAGTTTAAGCATTGTCTCATTCAGGTAACAATTTAACAAAAAAAATGATCAATAAATTGATTTTTAGCTCTTATCATTAAAAATAATTTTGTTTACCTAACCCTGACAATAACCACACTTTATCATGCCCTAGAACACATAAGACATAAGATTTCACAGAATAATGATCTGCTGAAAAATCTCAGTAAATTCTGGATTTTACAACAGCCTCAAGCCCACAACAATAAATTCAGAGGAATTTCTGAAGCCATAAAAATTTTCGCAGATAATAATTCCCAGCAAATAGCTTCAAAATCCATTTAACATTCCATCATAAGTTATGAATCATAACTGAACATATCATTTGATCGTAATATCACAAAAGCTTTTGAAGTTCTTCTTTAGAGTTATAAAATCAACATTACAAAACAGTAGCTGATGGAAACCTTCTAAATGATCATTTTTCATCCATTCAAACTATGTACATTGCATATTTAATTCTCCATAATTATATATTTCATTTTTTATAATCAGAAAAATGAGAAGAAACAAATTATGAAGCAATAACCTGAAGGAATTTTGAATCATATAGAAATATAATATATAAAGCAAATAGCAGTCATGAAATATTCACGACTGTATTTTAATGCCAAACAAAGAGAACAAACACTATTTTTTTCAGGCGGCACCAACTCAAAAAATAGCTAATTTTATTAATTTTGTAAAATTTTATTTCTATTTGCCGCTTCTTTTATTCCCTTTTTTCATTACTATTGAATTAATAGTTATTGCAAATTTCATATAAAAACTCTATGTCATCGACAATAAACAGGTAAAATTGGACACGATCTTACTTTTATTATGTACTCATTTAAATTTTATTAGCGCGAATAACAATCAACGTTTTTTTTACTCATCAACATAAATGAGAATCTTTAATTGAAGAGGGCAACAAGGAGAGAAAGAAAAATAAATGTTTGTTGTCTTATTATTCATTAGGAACAAGAGAAAAAAATTTACAATTATGGAGCTGTGAAATACGGAACACAATCTCGTCGTTCTGCAGATATAAAAAGTGCTTCTTTATTTAATTTTAGGGTGGTGTTGCACGTTTTTGTTATAACAATATTTGAAAGAAGTACATGTTTAGCATCTGATGATGATTTAAATTAGTAAGTGTGAATTTTTTTATTATTTCTGCAAAAAAATCTCATTAGTCGCCTCTCTGTTTCGGAATATTGCTAAATGAACACAATAATTTTAAAAGATTTACTTAAAACTATCATTTAAGCATGATTGAGTAAAAAATTCTTTTTATTTAATGTTAAATTGCTGTAAGTTATAATTTTGTGCTGTGATGAAATGAAATAATTTTGTAATAATTTACGAAAATTACTGGTTTTGAGCATTTAAATCGTCTAAACTCGTGCAGTATGAAGTTTTGTGGCATATTTAACAGCATTGTGAAGACAATACTGGATTATAGCTGCTTGTTGGTTGTCTGCGAATAGGTTTATAGATTAGATCTAGCACAGACACTGTCTATGAGTATGCTGACCATCTGCATGGGTTTTTAGAGGACTACTCTATTTTTGGACCCGAAAAGATAAAAACACCTACTTTTTTGATAAAAATGCCAGAATTTTTTTTAAAAAAATGAGAAAAGGCTTCTATTTTCTTTTAAAAAGATAACTGGTCACCCTACCTAAGACTAAGCAGGACTAAACCTTGTCAAAGTTTCATATCCAAGCCTTAAAAACTGTCTAAGCAGATTTACCTCAAGCACATAGCCACGAAAAAACAAAGGAACTTCAGATATACTGTTCATAGTGACATCTGAACCACTCCTTAGATGACATTTCTGTCTATAACTGAGAGCTTCAACTTCAGTAAATATGAATCAATAAAATTACAAATTGCTGTACTTAACCTTGAATCTGAGAAAGTTTGTCTGTAGTTTAGGTATCGAGCTATATGTGAATTTTATCAGCAGGGACGTAGCCAGGGAGGGGTCCAAGGAGCCCCCCCCCCCCCTTGAATTTTTTTTACATTGAAATTTTTTTCAAACTGTTTCAGAAGCTCTAATTTAGAGTTTAATCATTCACGTACCGTTAGAATGAACAAAAAGTACAAAGATATGAGAAGTCAAAAGAGAGTAATGAAAAGTGGTGAGAATTCAAAAGAGGACATGAAATTATGAAAATTCAAATTATAAATCACCGTTACAAATTTTGAATTCAAAATAACCGTTAATTTATAAAGCAAATAAATTTAATTTAATTTATTTGTAGGACCTTGTGACATACAAGAACAAATAATGGAACCCCCTAAAAATTTTTTTTTGGCTACTACCCTGTTCATCAAATCAACTATCCAACTGCGCATCCCAGATACTGCAGCGAACAACCATGAGGCCTGACAATAATATTGAAACAGAATTCACGGAAGAAATTCATCGATTATCATTATTTCACCTAATGAGAATGTTAAGTAACAGAAATAACTTAATAATCCCTAACAACATTCCTCAAAAAAAGATATGTGAATATAAACATATTTCTTCACAATCATATCATTAAAAACTTCCAGGAAGAACAAGCCAATATTTATCAGAATTCAATTAATGCTATTAAAAAACAAAGTGTGAATATGAAATCTTTTCGCTTCATAACAACGAGAGAGAGAAAACATAAAGTATAGATGAAGATGAAGAAGCGGTAGGAAAAATTGAAAAATTATAGAATATGAATGTTTTCCTAGACACGATTTCTCACTATTATTGTACATATATTTCTGAGTATCAACTAAAACTGAAAGTATGCAGCATATAATGATGTTTCATAACTATATAAAGTGCGCAATTTGAAAATTGTTAAGTGTGATACGATATATTTAGCTTATTACAGTAAGCACTTTATAAGCCTCCTTTAAATGTTATATGCTTCATGCTCCAGATAATCGCATAGTTGTTTAAATGGATAAAAACGTTTTCAATTGATCTATCATTAACTTCTTGCACTGTAGTTTACTTTAATGGTGACCATGAAAAAACGGTAGGTGTTTATATTCAATTCTTGGGCTAAATCAAGGCGTGGACACTTTGGATTAATCCCAAAACAATTTGAGATTTTTTATTATTTGGTCCAAGGGGTGGAAAACTCTGGATTGATGATGATGATGACGTTTGTTACTAACAATTGCTGCAAATTTGTCATTTAAATATCCCTGCTATGCTCCTTCAGTTTGAACTGTCGATTGCCAGAACCTGGTTTACCCATACACGGGGTTTTCCAAAATAATGTCTCGTTTCCTAGTTCTTTATCTCCAGAGTATTTTCTGAGTATATGACTAATCCAACCCAATTTCAGCTTGGTAATTTGCATAGCTTTCGGTTCTTCTCAAGACATTTCATGAAGCAGGCGCTTAGCCGAGGGGATTGAGAGAAGGGTCTCCCCTTTCACTGCAAAATTCTTTAATTTACTTAAGTTTTTGGGAAAAAACCTGAATATAAAGGGGTATCAACGGTATTCATCTCATGAAAACAGTGATGAGTTTCGACGCCTTGTACGAAATATAATAAAACTTCAGCGCCTGAATATTTATTATTATTTTTTCACAATTTTTCATTAAATGTTATATCTCTCTTTCTTTTGGGTTTCTTTAAATTTAATAAGCAGTCAGCAATGAATTTTTTTTATATATTTTTTTCTGTTTCACGCTTTTTGTAAAGTGTTGAAATGTACTTTTTGCGCGCGCGATAAAATGGCGTCACGACAAGCCGAGGAAAAATGCCGATGTCAAGTACAGAAAAGGTCATCTAAGATGTTTGCTCTTAAACAGTGGTAATTTTCCAATCTATCAAAAATTAATTCAATATACTGAAAATTATTTCATTTATATTGTCATAGTCAGCATGAAAATATGTAAGCAAGTACCAGACGACATTAAATCATTGTTAACCGCATTGTATGTTGGAATTGATGTTTAACAACTTTGTAAATACTTCTGGATGTAGGAAAAAAAATTTATTGTTCCAATGAGGTGCAATTATTATTGAAAATGAATTTGTTTAATGCTTTACGTTCAAAAAATAATTGTCGAGATTGTATGTTGCTGATAAATCAATTTCATGAGGAAAACGGAATGATTTAATTAAAAACATGATGTTGTTTATGAAATAATGAATCTTAGCAAAATGTCAGAAGTGTTTGTGAGCATGAAATGATTAGTAATTGGAATGTAGACTCTCGAGTGACTCAGTAGTTAAGTTAAGTGTTAATTCCATTTCCGAATGTTAAAAGTTCAACGTTTTTACAAGATTCCTAGAAAATATTCGATAATACTGATTTTTCCCGAGCTGTATATCATGGCAATGGTCATGGCAATGGCTGCCATGTTACATATCATTGTCATCTGATAGCCAAGTGGCATATTACTGTCATCAGGCTACCCTATGACTGCCATTGCAAAGATGTGCCACTCGGGATATTATTCTCTCCTTAAATTAAGTGTATAGCATTACAATTCAGCAAATATTTCCCATGAAATTAAGTGTGAGGTGGAAATACTAATAAACAGTGAATCATTCGCCATATTAACAACGTAAATCTTTTCATTGTCTATCGTCCATTGTTAAAATTAATCTTTCTTGAAATGTATTTAAATTTTTAGCTTCCCAAAAAAAAACATTCTTGTATCTATAACTTGTAACAAGCAAACAATAAGTCGAGTGCGCATTGAACTATAAAAGATGATTTTACGTGGTAAATAAATAAAAAATAAATTTTTTAAGAGGGCGAAGAAGAATTCACGGAAATACACATTGATATGAAAAGAATTATTCAGCGAAATAAAATTAGTTTCACATTAGGACATTACATGCGGAACCACCACACAATACAGAAGAAAGAAATGGAATAAAAGAGGTTAAAGAACATAATTATTTTATTTCTGTTCCCATTAGCAACTTTTAAGAAATTAAAATTTTCTCACACATGAAAATTTGTGTGTGGGTATTTCTGTATTTTCGGACATTTGGCTGAAAAATTGTTTTCAAAATGGTTAACAAGAATGAACTCGGGCGATGAAATGGTGCAACTTGCAGAATTTTTATAAAGGAAGCAGTTGCAGTGTTTGTGGAGCATTTTGTGCATTTATTTTACTCTATATAACAGCCCTGACCGTAAGAGCAAGGTGAGTACATGATTGCTAATGCCTTTAAGTCATAATACGTATTAGTAATCAACAAAATATTCCCTAACACTGGAAGCAATGAATGTCGATCATAAGACAGACAGACAAGGCGCAAACATATATATTGCAACCTTCAACAACACATCGAGTAAAATTTGCCTCAAACTATCTCAAAAGAATCACTTCTTATGTGCTAAACTGTTTCCTTCTAATTCAATTTTATTTTTATTTTCAACAAGACACTCACACTTCTTTCGAACATGCCATTTTAAAGAGAAAAAAATAAGGAGAAATAGCAACAGCAGCAACAAGGGTACCCATGATGGTGCTAAACATTAATTGAAACTTGAAATCTGAGAATACATGCTAGTTAGATGTATGTATGCACAACACAATAAAAAATAAGAGAAGAAATGTAGATAAGAAAATTGCCGTTTATGTTTTTTTCTTAGCTTAATTGCAGCCTTTCAACAATCGACCACCTGAGAAATAACCATATCGTTCACGCTAATTGCACTTAGTTTGTTCTTTTTTTATTTTCACGAATTGAAACAGAAAATATACTGCAAATATACTGTGCTATTGTATGTAATAAGCCATAGGGAGGTATTTACAAATGACGTCCATCATCTAGGGGGGAGGGTTTTGTCATCTTTAATGAACAGTGGTTGGTTTGCGGGGCTACACAGGGTATCCTATCCTCATCCTAGGGTGTAGGGTAGGTAGGGTTACCCACAACCCAACCGTTTCACAGATTTTGTACTGATAGGATTTGATCAGTGTCGTAGCTAGCCAAAAAGTACCAAGTCGTGGTCCCAGGCGTCGTATACAGATGGTGCAAAGTTTCATACAATACTAACAGGTCTCAAAAACACGAAAAATTAGTTTTTAGTTCAAAACTGGACACAAAATCCCATATTAATGGACTTAAATTTATAATTTGTGCCCAAACACCCAAACAAGTGATACTTCATTCAATCTGATGATCTTTGACACTCTTGTGAGATATTTTACTCAATATACATTTTGTAACAACGACAAAGGAGTGAAGAATCTAAAAATTCCAATTCACGTCATTTCCAAATGACCCCCCAAAGTATGTGTTGATTTGAAAATTTGCAAAAAAATCCACCTTTTGAAAATAATTTTTTTGGAAAAAAAATCAACGAAAGGAAAAACATAAAAAAGAATATCAGAATTATATACCGTGTGTGAGTTATAACGAGGCGATAATGATTCTTCTTTCTCAACTTTGTTTTTGTATTATTTTTTTCGGCGTTTTATGAAAAAAAGAGAATAAACTCAACCAATCATTTCATTACAATGTGTATACAAGCCGGTGCCGTAAAGATTGTTTTTAAAGGCACAAAAATACATGTTGTTATATCGCTGGTTATCCATTAATGTTTTTTTTTTCATACGTATAGTTTCGCCAAAAAAATATATGTAACACATACTCGTTAATGATGTATCCGCGGAAAAAAGGAGAAGAGAAATAAAAATACATTAAAAAAATATTTTTGACACCACGTGAGTGAATTTCTCTGTTGTGTGAAGTCAAACGACATATGCAGTACAAATTTTCGTACTTAAAAACACTGTGTGCCGATACATAAATTTACATATTCATGATTTCAAGCAGAGCTGTAATTTTAAACAATTATTACTATCCATCAAACGTGTAATTAATGTGATGATTTGCTCGCATCAGCTTGTAAATGTATACAAACAAATAAGACATAACAATAAAACGACATTAATTACGATGAATGAATGTAATAGGAAATGTGCTGGGTTGTTTGCTTAAGGCTTACAATGTTTTGACTTTTCTAAAGAAATTTCATGGCTTTTTGTTGAATTTCATGAACATAAAGTAGAATTTTTTTAATAAGTTCTAGGTAAAATAGCTTGAAGGACTTTTGAGAAAATTGTAAGCAACTTCTTATTATGCAAATAATCTATTAAGGTGGTCTATTCAACTTTCCAAGGGCGTAGTCAGATATTTTTCTAAATTTATTTTCTTCCACATTTTTAATTTTAAAAAAGAGTCGAATGGTGCAGAACTGATAAACTGACTGTTGATCATTTTTAATCATCTCCGCATCCTTAGAGAAGTCCAAAAGAACTTTTTCCATAAAAATTTCAATCTAAAGGGTCCGAACCCTTCCTCTGACTAACACCTTCCAACTAACCACCGTGATCAAGCTACATGCACACAAATTAAAATAAATTGAATTAATTTAGGACATAAACATAACTTCCAGAATAAAAATACGAATAAAAAGGAAACAAATCATTAAGACTGCAAAGTATGATCACGATAAGTAGCAATTTAGACAGAAAACTCATCAGGAAGGAATAATTTTTGCAGTCAAAAAGAATGCATGGCAAAAAAATAATAATCATCACATAGCACACACGCTCCGCAGGAATACTGAGTGAAATTATTTTCATAATTTAATTTAATTTCGTAATTTGTGCTGTGTGTGTGCTGCAAGCAAAAGTATCGAATCCACTTGACGATGGTCCCATTTAATACATAAGTATTACCACCAACCAGGCAATGAGTATTTAATATTCACATTTATCTTTCACTTTAGTTTTAATGCCATTATTTTCGGAATTTTTACATAACTTTCATTAAGTTTCAAAGGAATTCAACATGTTGGAATGGCAATAATAAGCGAAGGATTACATTCATAAATCAATGAGTATTCGAGAGAATCCTGAGAATTGTGCGAACACACAAAGTACAAACGAGTCAATGAAAGAAAAGAATGCAAACAAGTGAGCAGCCCGGTCTGCACATGCTGTAGTATTGAAAATACAATGACCAAGCTAACAGTAGTCAGAATACTAGCTGCCACAGCTTGTTAAATGACAGTCTCATGCTTCTAAGTATAAGGTCCACTGGTGCGTCATGTGATCAACATTTCAGCATATGCTGATCGGTCAAGTTTCAGTTTGGTTCGAAATTCGATCTGCCAATACTGCAAGATATTTAAAAAAAATTGAAAGATCTTTTTATCGAAGCTTGTGGCTTGTGTAATGCAAATGCACGGCTGTTTAACTTGCTTTTTGTTAAATGAAATCACTGAATCAAGCATTTTGCACCTTAATAATTTTCTTAATATGAAACTTTTTTTTTCATCATTGTAAGTAGCATGCATGATTTACGCTTGTTTGCCGCTTGTTGTTCAGTAAGTACAAAAGATCATATTAAATGATCATCAGACAATAAGCAATCGGGTTTAACAAGCGATTTATGTTATGCAAAGAGAGCTTGACTCAAAATTACTTTCATTTTCACACAGATATGAATGTCTTACTCACTCATAATCATCTTTGATATTTTTGATGCCTTTTTTTCATACCAGGGCTCTTAAGAAATTGAAAAGATAAAAAAGAAATACAGAGAAAAAATATTACAGCCAACAAATCGTTAAAATATTAATCTATAACTGCATACACTTATTGGGTGTCTTAAGCTCGTCTTTTACTTTTCAATTGATTTGTTTGAAGTTCAACTTATGTAATTTAGTTTGCTAAATTCGATATTAATTATGATATTAGGGATATTTGAGTACACATACGTCAAATCTATTTTAAATTACATGATTGCCAAAATGGGAAAGGTGTAGGAATGTTTTTATGATCTTTGCAGCTGGCAAATTATTGAGATAATTAAGATGTGAGTTTTTCAGAAGAAGAAACTGTTTTGTTTGGTTCTGTGGATTGAGAGTGAGTTTTTTGAATATTTTTGAGATATAATTGTACCTTGAATTTATGGTTTGATGTATCTAAGTCAGTGTTGTTTGAACTTTGTTACACGACACATTGGTGTGTCTAGATAAAAACCCAGGGGTGGTGCAATTTTTTTTTAAATGTCAAAAAATGTAATAAAATGCCGCAAATGAAGCAAAACAAAAGATTAGTTCAAAAAAGATTGATCAACACTGATTTAAGTGGATATACTTACGATTTTTGGATAATTTGAGTTTCAGGGTACTCTTTGGAGGGGACCATAGCCAGAAATCCTTCAAAACCTACTCCAGAGTACGCTCATAGTAATGTCTAATGAATCTTTAGGGTACAATCAAGAAGGAACCCCAAATTTTTCAGAATAAGCTTAATCACATCCAAAAAATAAGTTTTTTCTTGCAGATCAATTAAAATTCTGGACATAACTTTACACAAGTCAATTTTTAACGACATTACTATACATAAAGTCCATCAACCTTTAATAGCGAAACGAGAACCGAGTGCATTGAGAAGATATCTGGTTTTTATTTTAAGTTTTAATGTTCGCGAGTGTTATTTTTATGTCATCATTTTTTTATGATAGTTTCTTCTTTCATTCAACTCTTTCACTCTGACTTGGAAATGGAGACGAGAAGAAAGAGGAGGAAATTCTCTCATTTTTTTATAGTTTTCTTTAACTTATTGAGAACAAAAGAATATATTATTAGGTGAATAAATAAAAATAAAAATTCATTGAGACTAATAAAAAATTGCTTTTTATTTTCTCGAAAAAAAAACGAGAGGCAAAATATGGAAATTCAGAAATTTTTTTAAAAAATGAATTTTTTTTCGTATAAAAATCAATAAATTCATACATATTTAATATAAAAAAGCTTTAAGGCATGACAACTAATTTAAAAATTTCTCTCGTTCATGTTATTTTTTACTTTCAATAAATTTGTCATATCATCATGAGAATGAAAAATGCCATCATAATTGCTTTTTATGATCACTGACAAGGCACTTGATTATCTCGTTACTGGTAACATAAAGCTGAAGGGAAGTGAACTACTCCATAAGAATAAAATAAAATGTCAGTATCGCGAGCTCATAATAAATTATAATAGCTCTTTCAATTTACATTCCTTATTCATTTTTACCTTAAATGAATTAAATGTTGCATGGATAGTGAACACTAATGAACATAATAATTATATGAATAAGGGAAGCGTAGAGTCCTAAACAAGCGCCTGTGATGATCATTGAATTTCCTTTTTGCTTTCGTAAGTAAGACATGTCTTATTGTATCTTTTTTTAAATACTTGTACGGGATTATTACATTGCAAATCTGCACCTGCTTTATCACTTTCAAACAAGAGTCCAAAAAAAGGAAATAAAAAACAGGGAGCGAGTGAGAGAAATAAATATAAAATACAATTTTTTTTTTGGAAAGAGACCGAAAAAGGGCAAAATATCAATTTGTTTTCAAGAAATTCCTTTTTTTACAACACTTTTTATGTCCATTTCTGTTTATTCATTTCATTTCATTTTTGCTTTATATAAAAAAAGAATAAAGAAAGTGAAAAAAAAATTTTAAAAAAGGAACAGAAAAAAAGTCATCATCTGCTTGTTTCGTACACAACAAAAAATATCTTTTTTTAAACGCTAATAGGAAATGAAAATATATAAAAGTCAAAAAGTGCGCCCTCGGATAAATAGGAAATATCTTTTTATGTTAACAATGACTATATGACATTTTGATGATCATCTTCATCATGATGGTAGGTTGTTAGTATGGCAGTAATAACTTGTCAAAAAAAGATGAGATATAAAATTTAATCAACCTTTATGGGATGGTAGATAGCAATATTTAGCCTGCTGACGACTAAACAAGCTAGAAAATTAGTATCCGCTAATAAAAAAAAATTCACCTATCGCTCTACATATGATGTGAATACAGCAATAATGATGAGGGTTAGACAAAATGTTCAGGGTCTTTAAAATTATATTATTCTTTTTTCTTCACTTCCACCTTTTATGCTGTGCGCTGCTCTTTTTTTCCAATGGGGATTTAAAATATCGCAAATTCCAATGTTGATGCCTTTCAACACATTTTTAGCCGTGATCGCGCAAATTTTAAGAAAAAATATTGTTTTGAGAAAGAAAAGAAGGCGATTTTACAGACCGCGAAAAATTTCATCGGATTTTTAACACACACAGACCGCATTCACGAGAAATAAAAGTGCCTTCATAGAATCCCAAAAAAATATATATCTGGCGAGAGACACAAAAGAACGTTAAATGCAACAACCAATTATTTATTTTTTCTTAGGCTCAATTCTTATCTCAAATTGTATGGGAGTGGTACAAAATTTACGTATTTTTTTCGCTATTCAGTCGAACTAAAGGTGAGCAGCAAGTCACGCAATATATGAATGAAAATGTTCTTTTTATTTGCGAATCGTCTACACACACTTAAACTTAATTGTTTCTTCGTTTAAAAAGCGAGAACAAAAAAAAGCATTTCTGTTTAAGAATGAAAGGAAAAAAAATCAAAAGCAATTCTTGAAAAGCAAACAAGTCCTGTCACAGAGAGAAGCTGCCCGCCAATGTCCAAAAACGGGTCTATAAAATACCCGAAATCGTGTTTTTCAAATATTTTTACGTTATTTGTTTTTTCTCTGTATTTCCCTTTGCATTGCAATTCTTTCAAGAATATTTATTTTTCAACTTTCATCATTATCATCAACATCATCATGTGAAATTCCTTTCCTTTGCTGTATATTGTGCGGCATTTCTCACTCACTTTTTTATTTTTTCATCTTCTGTATTTTTATCTCTCGATTTTTAGTCAAATTCAAAGAAGGCTTTTTTTCTGGAGAAAATCTGAAGCATCAAAATTATACACATGATGGATCACTCGCACTCAGTATTTTTATCGTTAACCACGGTGAGAAGGAGAGGAACGAGAGTTTGGGAAATTTTTCTTCAAAAAATGTTTAACTCAACATTATATCAATTTATCAAAATGTTGCATGCAACGATGATGACGTTGAAATAAACACGTTTGATTAACTTATATGTACACACAATTTCAATCGTATGCTGGCCCTTCAATACTTTCTTCAATTGAATTTCTTCTCAACTTTTTCATTTCATTCTTGTTCAATTTCTATATGCCCAGTGATGCTCAATTGTTATTTATCATTTATTGTTATTATTCTTCACAAAGTTCTCTCCTCCTCAGGATGCTCAAAGCAAAAAGGCATGTTTATTCTTTCATTCATTGTACTTTTGTACTTTTTTCTCTTTTTTTATTATTATTATCATTATTATTATTGTTTGAGCATAAGCGGCAAACATTTATAAAAATAAAATTATTTTTTTTATTAATAACAACACACAAGGCACACAATAATAAAAATTTGTCATAATATTTTTCACTCTTATGGTTTATGGTAACTGCATGCCCATCTTTCTACTACTTGCTTTTATTCTTTTAATTTTTTTCTCTCGTATTTTTTTCTTTATGTATTTATTACAGAAGAATGAGAAATTATTACATTTTGAAAATTGCCAATAATAATGGGACCATTCTACTGTGTACATATGTGTACCCATTCTCAAGGAACGTTTGATGACTCTTTACTACTTCAATAACCATAACAATAAAGTAAAATAAAATAAAAACATTAAGAGTTAACATTGAGATCTTTTAAGACAATAGTGTTGAAAGGGTTTGTTCTATGAATGATGTCTATTGATAAATTGGGATTATTTTAGACCCCCTCACCAGATTTTAAAATGAAGGTTATTAATTTTATATTAATTATTCCAGACTATGGACGTTTTAACTGAAATTGATACAAAAATGGTATTTTTGCTAAGCAGTTTGATTCTGAATTTGCTCGACTGTCATGTAGACAGCATATAAAGTTATAGACGTCATATGTAAATGACCCCAAAATTCTCCAATAAAATATAAGTTTTTCTGAAGAATTTCTATTAAATGCAACTGTTTTGTGATTGCAATATAATTAAAAAATGCTGAATTTTAAAAAAAAAACTTTGCAAGATTCGAATTGAGCCTACTTTTTCATACTAATTCCTAGTCGTTTTCGAGCTTTGCTATGAAATATTAAAGCAATAATGTAAACATTTCAAATAAATTCTTTAAATTTCCAAAAAAAAATTTAAAACCATAATTTAAAGTTTATAATCACAGCAATAACTCAACGTGCCTTGTCAAAAGAAAGTAAATCTCGTTAACAAACCACCAGACTTTCTATTAATCTATACAAAACTGTCAACTGTCTTTAAATTTGTTTGCTAACCGATCGACAGGCCATAAATCTATGCAATCAAGTAATAATCTAATCCCTGGGAGTTTGAACCCCCCACGCTTCATAGAACACCTCCAAACGTCTTTCATTCTCTCTTTAGATGAAAGACACAATGATGTCATACATATTTTATCCTACATAGGTCAACCATTTCGAATCTATAAGCTACTTTAAAAAATAAATCTTAAAGTTGGAACTTTTAATTATCAGAGACATTTAACAATTCATCCCGTATATTATCTTGTCGACTTAATTAATTTTAATACCTTCAGCCTATTATAAAAATAACAAAGAGTTTCTTCCTCTTTTTTATTCTTTTTGCCCTCACAACAACCTATCATCTTTAGAATGGAGAAGAAAAAAATGTTAATAACAACTCAGCAACAACATTCAGAACGAGGAGAAATGTTTTATTGACAATAATAACTAATAAAAAATCACGACGTACAGATCACGCCAGAAACTTCCACGCTCTCTTGTGTTAGTTTTGAGTATAAACAAATATTACAATCCACACTGTCTTGTTTTAGATTAAATATGATATTTGTATTTAGTTCGAAAAAAGAATTTGAAAAACCACAGTTTTTGGAAAATTATTCGTAAAATATTTTAAAACTTCAATAATTCTTTAATTAAAGCTTCATTTTAACTAAATTAAGTACAGAATGATAGCTACTGACTTATTTTATACATCAAATAACAAAACGAATATAAATATCAAATAGTTTTGAAGAATTTTATGAAAAAGTAAATCTACTAGAAAAAATCTTTCGTGGATTTACCCTTATAGATATTTTAGTTTTAACAATATCTAATATTATACCATTAAGTTTGTTTTGTACAACCACATTCTTCACTCCTATTCACTCCATTCAGGATGTAAAAATTTGCTCAACCTAATCCGGTTTTCGTCCAAACTAATTATTATCAATAAGTAGTAAAAATATGCGGCCGAGGTAACGAGGCCGCGAAAAATTTTTGGACCACAAAATACTCGTTTTTTGAAGTTTTGAACCCGTAGATGATACTTAATCCAAAAAATTTATAAACAGAAAAATGCAGACTTGCGATACACAAGTTTGGCATCATTAGATTTTTCTAAAACACAAGCATTAATACCGCATTAAAGTAAATTCAACTATTTATATCTTACGTATATCTATAGGCCGTAAGTTTTGTTTGTGCGACTGCAAACTTATACTCATAGAAATAATTTTACCGAACTTTAACTATTTGTATGCAAATTTTAGCCAAAAAATCGATAAAATAGCGTTTATAACATATTTGGTTAAAATTAACATTTCTGGTTAACTTAATTAATTTTTAGGATAATAGTTATGATCCGAAAAATATTAATTTAACTTTTGTTAAAAAATAACTAAATAATTGTTAAAATTAACAAATTTTATGGTAATGATTTTAACCAAAAATTAATATTGATGCACAGTGGATCAATATTTTTTATGCCCTAATTTGCACTCAAAAAATATTAATAGTTCAAAATGTTCAATAAAAATGAGATCCAGTAATCATGCAGAGCCTCTATGTCTAATAAATAAGATCCAGTAATCATCCAAAGCCTCTATTTCCGTTTATGTAAGATCCAGTAAACATCCATATCCATAAAAATAAGATCCAGTAATCATCCAAAGCCTCTTTGTCCAATAAAACAAGATCCAGTAAACATCTAGAACCTCTATGTCCGTTTATATAAGATCCAGTAATCATCCAGAGCCTTTATGTCCAATAAAATAAGATTCAGTTATCACCCAGAGCCTCTTTATCCAATAAAAATAAGATCCAGTTACCATCCAGAGCCCCTATGTCCATAAAAATAAGATCCAGTTACCATCCAGAGCCCCTATGTCCATAAAAATAAGATCCAGTTATCACCCAGAGCCTCTTTATCCAATAAAAATAAGATCCAGTTACCATCCAGAGCCTCTATGTCCATAAAAATAAGATCCAGTTACCATCCAGAGCCCCTATGTCCATAAAAATAAGATCCAGTTATCACCCAGAGCCTCTTTATCCAATAAAAATAAGATCCAGTTACCATCCAGAGCCCCTATGTCCATAAAAATAAGATCCAGTTATCACCTAGAGCTTCTATATCCAATAAAAATAAGATCCAGTTACCATCCATAGCCTCTATGTCCATAAAAATAAGATCCAGTTACCATCCAGAGCCCCTATGTCCATAAAAATAAGATCCAGTTATCACACAGAGCCTCTTTATCCAATAAAAATAAGATCCAGTTACCATCCAGAGCCCCTATGTCCATAAAAATAAGATCCAGTTATCACACAGAGCCTCTTTATCCAATAAAAATAAGATCCAGTTACCATCCAGAGCT
Organism: Chironomus tentans; assembly: GCA_963573255.1. Taxonomy (NCBI): domain Eukaryota; kingdom Metazoa; phylum Arthropoda; class Insecta; order Diptera; family Chironomidae; genus Chironomus; species Chironomus tentans. Next base: position 10,109,779 of record OY754304.1, read on the forward strand.
TCTATATCCAATAAAAATAAGATCCAGTAATCATCTAGAGCCTTTATGATAATTCAATTTTTTTTTAAAAAAAATCCATTTTTTTCGATTTTCAAAGTGCTGTAGAATCTCAGGATTAAGTCCAAACATAGTCATGTGGGATATTTTTGTAAACGTCATGGAAAGGACTATAAGATAGGATACAAAGTTATATCCAGTTTGAAAAAAACCCTGGGTCGTCAGGCGTTTGAAGAAAAGTGTAATTTTTCCTAGGTTTGTCAACTTTGACAGCCTTAAAATCACTGAAAATTTCAAAATTTCCTAAAATGACTTTCCATTCCCCTGGTCGCTTGATATGTGTGACCAAATGGCAAAAAAACCAAATTTCCATATGCACATGGCTCGGCTGTGACCCTGATCACCAAATTTGTGGACCCTAAAAAACACGTTTTTCGAGGTTTTGGACCCTTAGATGATGCTTAGTGAAAAAAATTTATATACAGAAAAATGCAGCCTCGCGATACACAACTTTTGGCATCATTAGAATTTTTTTAATAATAAGTCTTAATACCGTAATAAAAAAAGTGTGTTTTTGACGAAACTAATAACTTACACGCTTTTGCGTGGAAGTTAAAATGACTAATGATTTCTAAATGGAACATTGATGACGCCTCCCCCTAAGCGAAAACCGCAGAATAGAAAAATATATATTAAGTGTATGTCTACACGGTGCGGTATCTTTTAGTGTCTAACTTGTTCATCATCATCATCGTCAGTTAATAGCTTTTAAGAGACAATAATAAACTAGACGAGAATCATAAAAAAATGAAACATTGCATTGCACAATAATTACTTAAAAGGATTATTAAAAGCGCAATGACAGATGGTGGAAAAAAGGCTACCGTACCCGACGTTATTCTACTTTATTGCGCTATAATGATTAGTGAAGTATAATACCTTGGTATCGTTATAATGTTTAGAAATCGCTTCTTTTAAAAAAATAAAATACAATTGAAATCGTGCCTTATCATAAAAGAAGCCAGAAAGAGAACGATGAAAAAACGGAGAGAATGAAAAAAAATGTGCAGCTACCATATTCACGGTCTAGTCAGTTTTGCCTTTTTTCCTCTACATTTTGTTTTCATAAGTAATATTCTGCAGCACACCTTTTATCGTAACGATGAAACCAGAAAGAAAGAAAAATGTATATCATTTTAAGTAGCTACTGACATGATGCGGCATCGTACAGATTTGATGCTTAGTGAGTGCAGTAATAAGATCGACATTATCATAATTTGAGATTTTTTTATGTGACATTAAGTGACTCTAGGGGATTTGTAAGCGGATGAGTTGAAATGTGGAGAGTTTGGAGTTTTGAGGACGTTTTTGTGGTTCAAAGTTTCACAAGGACATGCAGCTGACCTAAGCTATAGCTCAATTAGAAATTGTGCCTAATCAGCTCCCTTGCCGCCATAGAAAGCCTTCAATAAGAGAATATGATGTCTTTTTAGTTCGTATGGTCCAAAAAAGTGACCATTAGACATGAGTAGTCTCGAACCAAGACTCAGTCACTCTAATATCGTTTCTGAGGAGTGTCTGAACCTTGTATCGTACCAAAAATCCAACAAAATAACCCAATCGATCGAAATCATCTCAAAAATAAAGAAACTAATCAAATATTACACTTATAAATGATATAAAAGTCAACTAGAACTTCACAACCTCCAAGAAATTATGTCCAACAAACACAACATTTCACTATATCATCATTACACAGTCACTTTTACAAGAAACCGCCCAATGACACTCTCTTGACTTAATGGCATTAAACTAAAGTGAAAGATAGCGAAATGTACAACATACATTTTCTTACATAGATAAATGACCACTCAAAGCTATCTGAACATGCTCAGAACCCATTTTCTTCTTGTTTCCTTCACTAATAAAAAGAATTTGTTAATTCAGTTTGCGCATGAGATAACAGTCCAAGACCCTTCGTATATTCATTTTTTTTGTTTTCTCATTCTCGATTTCTTGTTAAAAAAAGTTAAAATTTATAGGTTTATAGTCAAGTGATATATTTATAACACAGCCATTATTTCTGAAATTTCATCTCTCTTCTTCACTTTTCATTCTTAGTCTTCTCCATTCTTGAGCATAGCACAATTTGATATAAAGCATAAAGGTCTATAATAAAAAATGTTTGGAGTTTTTTTTTAATTTGTTTATTCTATTTTAATCTAATTTGAAATTCAAATTAACTTAGACCGAAAAAAAAATCTATATCGACTTAAAAAGAATATCTCCGTATTATCAGATGATACAATAAATTTACTAAGATCACAGCATTTATAAAGGTTAGAGATTTATAAGACAATTTCTCACCATACACAAATAAATCATTTAATGAGTAATAAAATGCAGAAGCTACCGAATAAATATGAACATTTCTGGGCTTTCTACCTTCTCTGATTTTCAACATTGTCTCTCGATATAGACATAGAGTCTATATTATAGACAACAATGAAAAATTATTGTCGCATGAGGCGTAAAATTTCGTTTCAAGGTTAATGGACATTGACGGACAAGCAAATAACAAGCAAAAAAATCCATGTCGAAGTACATGATGATGGAAGTGAAAGAGTAATTTGATTATAAACCGTAACGAAATTTAAAATTACTGTGATGACTTAAGAAGAAAAAATACATAAATGTTTAACTAAAACCACACAATTATATGACGATGGATTGCAAGAGATTATGTGCATTCATAGTGACAACAGCATGTCATATATCAATAATGATAAACATAATAAAACACAGTTAAGATAAATAATTATAATAAAAATTGATTCCATACCATAAAAACTATTTTTATTGATCTTTTGGATATTTTTTTTGTCTCTTTCTTGATTCCTAGATTCTCAGCTTAAACATTCAACGAATTAAATTATTCAAATTTCTTTTATTGATTTTTATTCATTTTAATTTTCATTTTGACATTTTTCTGTCTTTTGAACGATGTATAAACATAATATCGATATATGGCTGATTTTTTTAAGGGGATGGAAGCTATGGAAGATGAATTTTTAGTAAATTTTCAAAGGTTTAGACAAAAAATTTGATATGCTTGCGAAATAAGGTGTAAAATTCATAGTTTTGGATGATTTTTATTTAATTGAGCATTAATTGGACGGTATTTATTATCTCATAATAATATTAAAGGGTATCAGCGACTCGGTGAATCTTGCTGATAACACTGTGACTCCAAATGAACCAAAATCTGTTGTACCATATTTTTTAACTGAAACAGTGGCTGTTTACCACAGAAAACTAGTGTTTCGTGAACATTTTACAAGTTTGCTGCAAAATTTTTGGGATTTAGCAGTTTTTCTCGATTTTTCAAGGAATTTCCTTCACTTTTCCAGCCTTTGAGTTTTCTTAAAATATTTCTAGCTTCAAAATTCTTCCAGACACTTCTGTACAACTTTACCAACTAGAATTGAGCTCAAAAATAGCTTTTTGAGACTATAGTCAACCGCTAAATTTCTAAAATGACAATTACACTGAGAAACATTGATTAAGAGTCCAGTACATAGGCCCATTTATGATAAGCCCATTTATGATAAGGAAGTCGCAATAACCATTCCAAGCACAAAACAATGATAAAATCAACCAAAAACCCGACCAGCCTCATCAATAACCATGCTCAACATCACCACAAAACCAGTTGCAATCCCTCACAAATTTCAATACTCAAAGAGATGAAAGAAACAAAAATTTTATATGGATGATCATCGGCACTGAATGCTTTAATAAGTATTTCTTCGCTAGCTTTTCCCCATTTTTGTATGGATTTGTCGTCATGTCTTACCGCTGTTTTGTCTATAAAACTTTATTTAAAATGGAAATTTATTTTTTTCCGTCTTCTTCACGTCTCTTAATTCGTACGGAAATCAAAGAAAAGAGAATATTTTTTCTTGTTTTATTTTCTTTTATAATGAAAAATAAGATTTTTGTATTAAAAATATGAATATTTTTTGGAAATAAGACTTGCGAGCATTATTTCTTCAAAAATTATTATTAGACAAGATGTTGAAACCTAAGCTTTATTGATGATTTTAAATGAATATTTTGCCGCGTTTGGTGTCTCATTTTCTTCAGATCTTTCACATCTTTCTCTTATTTTTCTGCATTGACACATTATTTGAACGTTAAATTCCAAAATAAAAATATATTATTAATAACATTTTATTTTTCTCGTCATTGTGTGAACAACTTTTTCGCTTTTTTGGTCGCAAAAGTACATAGAATTTTATTTTTGTGAAATTTTTTATATATATACCGTCGGTTTTGCCATTTCTCTTTCATTATTACTTCTTTTACTGCAATACATTTTATTTTTGCACCATTCTTTCCAAAAAAAGTATAAAAATTGGCTGAATGATTCTGTTTGCCATGCCTTTTTATACTCATAAAGAATGCACAAGAATTCTTTTTTCTTACCACGAAACAAGTTTCTTTTCTTTCACTCCGTGAAAATAATAATGATAAAAATAATAACTTATAAATAAAAGTGAAGAATACACCAAAAGGAGTGGAAGGAAGAGAGAAAGAGCTAAAAAACAGCAAAAATAAATAAAAGAATGAGAATCATGTATAGCATAAGAGGAAAAATATTATAACGAGATGGTTAAACAATTTAATATTTTTTAATGGATTAAAAGTTTAAAAAAATCGTGCAGTTTATTTTATTTCGTTTTACAACAGCAGCCACGAAACAAAAATTCTCCTCTTACAAACAAATATGAATGCCACAACCTTTACAATGCGATATATCATATCAACAGCATTAAATCCTTTTCCTTATTTAAATTACAATTTCGTTGATTGCGATGAAGGCTTCTTCCCCATATGAAGATCAACTTTTCTATGACAGTGATTTGAGAAACATTTTATTTTTTTGTGAATAGAGCAATTTGTTTAGTCGAGGGTATGCTAAACATTTGTGCTTGATGGCACATTTTTATGTTGAAAAATATTTGCGGTACTCCAGAACTTGGTCTGAATTTATTATGAAATTGTATTTATGACCAGATGAATCATTAGTCTTGAGCATTAGAGGCCTTAAATTAGATATCCAAGGGACGATGGGACCCAAATTGCCAAAATTGTGTCGTGGTGTTACTCTTTATTTATTTGTGTCCATGGCTGCCATGTAATTAGCATACTCGTGTCATCACCGTTAAAATGCCAGTTACATGGCAGCCATGGACACAAATAAATTTCGTGACAGAGCAGCACTATGTCACCATCATGATAATTTGAACTTCAACATAGAATTAATGCAGTTTTGTTGCTTATCATATCAATCAAGTACAGAAACTATGTTTATAATTAAGTATACACCATGAGCTCAGTACACCCTAAAGGATACACTACCTTGGGGTATAAGCTACATAACATTACATTACACACTAATAGAACCTAGGTTACATAGGTTGTATAGTCGAGGGTATGCAATCATCCGGCAAACTAAGATTTTTTCCCAGCACTCAAGCATTCCACAGCAACACAGTTCAGCAGACACTGTTCCAGCCAATCAACATAGTAATTTAAATTACCATCAACTTCACCATTCAACATCTCGCTATTAATCATCTCATATATTACGAGAGATGTTAAATAGCATAAGCCAGATCACTTTTCATGGCATTTAATTTTAATCACGAAGCAACGAAAAAAATAGTACACATATATACATAAAGAAACAATTTATAGCAATTGAAACCGGAGGCTAAAGAATTTTTTTAAACACAAGAGAATCAACACTTTACAGAGAGTAAATTGCAATTGTCCGTTTACTTCATTCAAGCATTCAACCTAGACATTTTCTAATTATTACAACATTGCAATTCACACGCATGCTGCCATGTATAGTTACTATTTATTTAGCTTTTTTTAGACTAAAAGAAACTGTTTTTATTTTTCTTTATGACAACTAATCGTGTTGTTTATTTACGAATAGTCAAGAAATGGCATTTACGTAATTCGCTCGACTCTTTTCCTCTTGCGCTTACGTTCATGCTTTTGAATTGGATTTAAAGCTTAAGACATTGTATAAGAAAAAGTATATAAATATAAATAAAACTGCAACGCGTGTGTAGCATTAAGCATCTCATTTCTGTACTTTAATTTGAAAGTCATGTTATATTTTGTTTAATATTGTTGATACAATTTCATGCTAAAGCATCTTGGTGGATGAGATGCGATTGACTTTATTCTGTCGGAATGGATTAAGCTAAGAATTTTTTCTGGGTCTAGAAAATGAGTCATTTAAAGCTTGCGTGATGATGATTGTAGGTAGATCAAAATTGATCAATTTTAGAAGAAAATGACTAAAAAATTGTTAAGAATTCAGAAAAGCGCCTCAAGAACATTTCCATTACCAACTTCCATCCCATTTCTCACAAAGTACACCTTAAAGTAATTGTACATATCGCTTCAACAGAAAGCTTTCAAGACGGCAATAATTGTAAAATATGTGTGCATTCTGAGATTGAAAATTTTTCACAAGAAAACTACATTGCATTTAGCAAAAGGCTTTTATTATTTATTTGATCATAAAAGCATGAAACCACTACTTTACTCATAAATGAGGCAAAGAAAAAATGTAATTTTTAGCTTGTCAACAAATAAAGACCATTGATATTTTTATGAGATTTTGCGAAAATTGTTGTAATTTGCGAAATGTTGTTCAAATATGAATTGAAAATTGAAACCAACAGGAAATTTGCTAAATAAATTTTAATGCTTTTTACAAAATGATCTAAGCTTCTCGCACGTTGTTATTTGACGTTTTATTTATGTAACATGAGCTAGTGAGGAAGGGTGGCAATCCTACGTGAAATATTCACACCATAGTCAAAATTTGGAAATAATCAAGATCCAGACACTATCGTAAAAATTGCTATATTTTATGATTTTTACAATCATTTAGCATTTAATGGCATTTAACTTTTAAAAAAATTGTGATTTTTACGATTTTTAATTTAAAAAAATAAAAATCGTAAAAATTGCATTTTATACGATTTTTACGATAGTGTCTGACTGTTTAAAATAAATTTCCTTAATTTTGAAGTAAGTTGTAACAAACAAAGAGTAATAATTGTGCATAGTGACGATTTCGTAAAGAAAAATTGAGTTTGGAACCTGAGGTATGGCTAGTTTCAACAGGATTAAGATGTAACCAACACCCTTTAAGATTGGGGTACCATTTCACTCCGAGAAATATATAATCTAAAAAAAACAGTTCCCAGAATAGAGTAAGACAACCAAAAAAATCATTTTATTGCACACAAATTGAAAATTCCAACTCATAACTTTAATTTAATGAATTTCAAATTTAATTCTTACAAAACTATTTGAATTTCAAGTCAAAATCCCGTTCAGGTCCATAAAAGAATGTTTCCCAAACCCAGTGTGGATATAAAAAAAATTTAATGATACATGAACTAAACATTAAATTCAATCAGTGCATTTCTCACAGCATTTAAATTTCAATTCACACCTTCCATAATTCTTTCAGATTCAATTGAAATCTCATTTTATTTCTTATTATAAATTCACGAATTTGCCATCAAATAAAGTAAAACAACATAAGAATGACTTAAAGAAAAATTGAATTTAATTCAAATCTAGTTTCATTTGCTTTTTTTACAGTTTTATTATTTTCATTTTTTTGAAATGGAGAAACAAAAAAAAATTAGAATTTTAAATTTTTTTGTTTATTTCTTCTTCAACTTTTGCCTGTTCACGAAAAGCATATAAAAATATTTTACTCGTTTTTATTTTAAACATTATTTGTTCTTAAACAAAAAAAAGTTTCAATTTTATGCTGCTTTGGATGGAGGAAGAACGACCTTCTTAACGAACGATACAAGAAAGAGACAAATCCATCTGTACAACTAACATGTTCCTAATAAAGTGTAAATAAAAGCCTAAATGAATGAAAGTCAAACGAGAAGTTAAAATCAACAAGATCAAAATGCTACGAATCTAAAATAGAGAATAATACAAAAAAAGCCAGCATGTAAAAGAAAAGATTTCAACGACTGGATCAACGACAAACGCTCTGTGCGACTCAACTATCATACAATCAAGGCACTATGAAATTAGTGTTATATTTTTCTTTTTCTTCTCGTCTCGACCATATTGTTGTTGTTCTCATTGTCGCCGGACTTGAAATTTAATACCTTTTTTTTCTCTTCTCTCAAATGTTGACAATATCCCACATTAGTGCGAATAGATTTTGTGAAATGAAAGAAAAGTTTCTTAATTATAATTCCATATCTAACATCATTTGTGAATGCTTGAAAATGCTATGACCTGGAACATTTTGGCAATAAAGCTGATGAAGTTTCTATGGAGATGTGTTTTTGGTGGGGTTGTTCGATAGTGATGTCTGGGTTGAACCTGAAGCTATGTGTGGGGTTGTAGACAGGTAGGTTGGGGTCATACCCTTCACTTGAAGATAAATTATCTTCAATTTTAAATGTTTTTTAAGAAAAAAATCCCCAAAAAAATGAAAAAACTCGCAAGTGACTTGTTACATCCAGGGGGAAAACCACTTGATAGAAAAAATCATTTTTCAAAGAAACCAACCACATTATGTGCAATAATTTTGTATCCTTGCATATTTCTTGGTGGAAATAGTCTCAAAAAATCTTTCATTGTAGTTCAGCGCAAAATAAGATCAAAAGTTCGAGCCTAGAAAAATTCCACCAAGTAGTTTTCCCCCCGATGACTCTTTTTTGTCTCTATAGAAATTTTAAGATATAGAAGAATGGAGAAGAGTTCCCATTTAAATACACATCATCAAGCAATATCCCCCATTAAGATTAAGAAGTTGCTCAACTGATATATGGCGATAATTTGCACAGTCTTGCTTGCTATTCAATATTTGGTTTGGCATTTTTTTTACACCACAAAAAATTCATTTGTTTTCTCGAGAATATACTTAAAACGTTTGTTGAAGAAGTCAAACAACGTTTGTTTTGAGGAATCTTATGTATCTGTTCTGGTGGTCGGAAAGTTTACATAAGTAAATTTATGGATACAGTATTGAGTGTGTCTAATGCAAAAATTAGATCAATTTGCTTTTCTCATCAAGATCAATTGAAATTGTGCCGAAAATTTAAAGTAAGTTTGGGAAATTCCACCAAAAAATTATAAGTACAATACAAATACTTCGTCTCTTCATAAGTTGACAGTGAAAATCAAACAAAAAAATATTCAATTGCTGAGAATGTCAACAGACAAGAGAAAAATTAAGTCCAATATGTAAAATAAGAAGAAATGTCAATATTTTCACCACAGAAACAATTATGTTGAAACAAGTGAAGTTCTTACGAAATTTGTCATCGACATGCGAAGTGAAAACAAAGTCTGAGTAATAAATAATCTTAATTCATTAGGTACGTTCCATAAAAAACGATGATTTCGCATCATAAAGATGTAAATAAAAAATCTTTTGATTACCTTTTTTTTGCAAGCAAAAAATCTTAAACAAATACGTGATTAAAAAAAGAGCAGCAAGTCAAGAAACAAGACAGGCAAAGTATCTCTCTTTTTATTGCAGTTTTCCCATTCATTGAGTACACACCGCATTAATGACATGACAACATTGTGTTGATATTGAAGAATTATAGGTAAGTTGTGGCTTTTTGCAACACAAAAAAACCAGAGTAAAATAATAATAATAAAGAATGAAAAAAAAGACTCCATGAAGCCCACAAGCGTAGTTGTTGTGTTTAACTACATGCAACTATGCTGTACCTCTTTACCTGTTTTATATATTCTTAATACTATTTTTTTCTGCCTTCTCCACTGTCTGATATGTTAAAAACGAGAGAGAATTTTCTACTAGCGCTGTGTTGCATAGATGAAGGAATAAAAAAAACAATTTCTTTTCTAAGGCATAACACATATAACGCAGGTAAAGAATTATTATATGAGCAATTATATCATTCCTTCTTTCTCATCTTGAAACAACAAACTTTAACAATTTTTTTTTCTTCATCAGCAGTCTTACATTTTTTTTCTTTCTTTCTTTCGTGAAGGAACGAAGAAAAAGGAATGGAAAGAAAATAGAGAACATAATTCAGCGGCCCGAACGATGAAACATCGTAAAAAAGAATTAAAACCAGTTTTAAGTCAACAAGACGAAGAACAACATAACCACAACAAGAAGGCTTAAAAAATTGTGCATAATTTCTAGTTCTCTCTCTCACTCACTTTACTCGATCGGTGAGCATTGAAGCATGCAGCAATGAAACAATAAGTGCGTCTGTGTGAGTGTAAAACAATGATTCTTATAGTTTTTAATGCAAAATATTCAATGTTGAGGCAGGAAAGTGAATAAGAGACATGAACGATCATGAATGTTACTTCAACTAACAACACTCGTTCAGTGTTCGAGCTGATCTTGTTGGATAAAGACGCGAAATAAGAAAACACTTACTTCGTATTTTTTTTTAACTTATAAAAAAAATATAAATAAAATAAATTCTTCACAGAATTTTTTTCTTAAATAAAGAATTAATATTTAAGTAATTGATAAACTTATCGCGAATATTTGTTAGAATTCGGATGTCGATCGAGAAGGAGCTCCTTGAAGCAAAATAAAAAATAAATTCCCTTTTGGATACCCTTTTATTGGATTACATTTATATGCACCTTTGCCATCAACTTATACGGATAATAAAAAAAATATACGAGAGAAAAAAATACAATAAATTAATTCCTTTATGAAGAGATTGAAATTCAATTAAAAAAATCAGAAAGAAAACATATATGAAATGAAACCACAGTGGCAATGAAAGAAATATTAAATTAAAAAAGGAAAAATAATTAAAGAGAAGAAGGAAAAAAAATTACATAAGAAAGAAAAAGAAAAAAAGAAATGAGAAAAAAGTGAATGTGACTTAAAGAGTGATAAAAAAAGGAAAGAATAAAAAAATCTAGTGTATTTAAGAATCATACACACACGTTTATCAAGAAAAGTGTCAAACAATAAATTGGATTATCACTGGACATTAAGATAGCAAAGGCAACCTCGTTCACAGTCATTAAAAAAATATTTTAACATCGATAGAGAAAAAATAAGGATTAATAACAAGCAACCTTCGAATCAAGTTATCTCTCCTTTCATTCACATCCTCATCCTCATCATCATCATCGACGTCTCTGTTTTTTTTCGATGTCTGTTAACTACACGAAAAAAGTAATATAAGAAAAAGAAACTTTAACAAGAAAAAAATGTAAATCGGATGATTGTTAATCAACGCTGATTTTTTTCCTACCATTCTTCTTATATCGCTGTTTTTTTTTGCCCAATGAACAGTATAAAAAAGTATATATTATATGTGAAGACGTCTAAACAGCTAAAAAACGAAAAATTTATACGGCAAAAGATGGATGAATAAAAGTATTTTTTTTTGTGCAAATAAGGCATTTATAGCACCGGCTTTAAAGCGATCAAATGACCAAGCCAGAATGCTTTAAATTTTCAATTTTATTGAAAAATAAAATCATCAACAGAGAAAAGAGAGAGAGAAATTTTTGCGTCGCTTGAGATAATTTTCTGTTGTAAAAAAACAGGCAGAATATTTTTTTTTGTGTGTTGCTCTTTTGCGGGAACAACGAACCCGACATATATAAAGAAGACAAGAGGAGAAAAAAAACTTTAACAGCAGCAGCATAATAAGAAAATAAAGAAAAAATAAAATCATGAAGCAGCGTAGAAGGTATTCATTTATGACTTTTACAGTCATTTTCTGTTGTCTTATGTTCATGCAACGAAATTCATTAGCATCAGCGGAATTAACAGCAACAGATGAATGCAACTATGAGACTATCGATGAGTCACTACTTATGACTTTATCAAATGAACAAAATTTTTCTAGCACTAAGTTATTGTCATGTACATTTAAGAAATTACCAAAAACATTCCCACTAGCGTCAGCTAAGAATTTAGAAAATTTAAAAATTATTTGTGATAGAATTTTTATTGCCGAGAATGCTGGCAAGTCGAATTTTTTCGATAGTTTTGAGAACTTGAGGAATTTATTCCTTGAGAATTGTGATGGAAATTTTCTTAGAAATTTTAATTCACTTAAATCACTTAATAGTCTAACGATACGAAATTATCGTACGTTTTGGGGCCGTTACGATGATGTTATGGATGATATAGGCTCAACAAATGATTATGAGCCATTCGATAATTTACAGAATATTAAAAGTCTAGACATAAGTGATAATGGCATACAAGAGCTGCATCGGAACTTCTTTTGTGATTTTCATAAATTAAATTTCCTTAATTTATCGTCAAATCAAATTTACAACTTGACAAACTTTCAGTTCTCTTCCACGCCCATAAAAAACTGCGTCTTCTCAATGTCATATCTCATACTGACAAATAATCAACTCAATTTTCTTCCTTTCTCATTCTTCTCTAATTTCGTTAATCTCAAAGTACTTAGACTTAATCGAAATTCAATTTCCTTTATTGAGAATTTCGTATTCTCAAATCTTAAGCAATTAGATATGTTGGACTTGAGTGAGAATAAGATTCAGAGCATCCAACCGGAATTATTTGATAACTTACAAAATTTACGTACACTGAATTTAGAAAAGAACTCGATGAAGATTCTTCCACCTGAGATACTTGCAAATTTAAAGAAGCTCGAGTTGTTGAATCTATCGTCGAACTTCCTCTCGTCAAATTGGATTAATTTTATGACATTTAAGAATTTATTTAATTTACGACTGCTAGATTTATCGTATAATAAGCTCACAGCATTAGAAAATTCAATATTTACTGACTTGAAAGCACTCGAGGTACTCGATCTGAAGAATAATTTAATTGAAAGCATTGGTATGGATACTTTTGCCAATTTGTCATCGCTTTCGACGCTCGTATTGTCACATAATTTCATAAAGAATGTCAATTTTTCGCTCAATTCACTCGCTAATCTCAATGTACTGTCACTTGACTTCAATGAAATTTATTCGGTCGAGAAGCATTTAGTGGCAAATTCAATGAAACTTGTCGATCTTCACTTGAACAATAATAAATTCTTTCGAGTGCCGAGTTTTGTTGAGAATTTTCAATACTTAAAGTTCCTTGACCTCGGTGAAAATTTCATAAAAAACTTATCGGATTTGGAAAATTTACCGAATCTAAAATATCTTTACGGCTTACGTTTGACGGAGAATCAAGTCGAGATATTGGAGAAGAATCAGTTTGTTCATCTTAAGAATCTCCAAATTGTTAATTTATCGAAAAATCGAATTCGTCACATTGATCGTGAAACGTTTGCCGCTAATGAATTCCTCCAAGCGATACGTTTAGATGGAAATTCCATTCGTAACATTGACTATATGTTCGAAAACTTGACACAACTCGTTTTTCTTAACATATCAGAAAATCTTCTTGAAGTGTTTGACTATGAAAACTTTCCAAAGAACCTTCAATTCCTCGACATCTCAAAGAATCAAATAAACGTAATTAAAAATCCAAACGAAATCTCACAAAATCTCAAGACACTCAATCTCAATTACAATCAGTTGACGGAAATTTCGGCATTTGTATTGCCGCGAAATCTTGAAGATTTTTATCTACAGTCGAATCTTATAGAGAAAATATCACCGTATACGTTTCTCAAAAAGCCATTTTTAAAGACGGTTGATTTAAAGAATAATAAGATTGCCCATCTCAATGAGAATGCATTAAGAATTTCATCAACCAAAAACGATGAAAAATTACCTGAATTTCTTCTTGCGGGTAATCCACTTATATGCGATTGTCATTTAAAGTGGATGTGGCAGGACAATGTAAATTCAAATAACATGAATTCACCAATTGGTAAGAATTTTGATATTGAAAATCCTGAACAATTTCCATATCTTTTAGAAGAAGAAGCTCATTTGGATGAGGCAAGAAATTATCCATCGTATGCTGCACAAAAAATGGATGATTTTGACAATAATTATCCGCCAATTATGGATCAATCGTATAGTAACAATATCGATTATCCAAAACATTCGAATAATGCAATTCGTACACAACCAAAGATAATAGACTTTGATCAAATGACCTGTTCATTTGGCAATAATTATAAGGAGAAAATTCCCATACGTCGACTTAATCCCAATTTATTCTTGTGCAAATACACAAATGTATGCATGAAGAATTGCCAATGCTGTGAGAATTTCTCGTGTGATTGTCAACAAAAATGCCCAGATAGATGTAATTGCTATCACAATACAAACTGGGATGTAAATTTTGTAAATTGTTCATCAACTAATTACACAAAGTCATTGCCTGTTCTGATTCCAATGGAGTCAACGCATCTTCATTTAGATGGAAATCATTTTGAAACAATAAAGGATTTCACATTCATTGGACGTAGGGCATTAAGAATTCTCTATTTAAATTATTCACACATACAGCAGATAACGAATCGAACGTTTTTCGGTTTGAAGAATTTAGAGTTGTTAAGTTTAAAAAATAATGAATTGCAGCAGCTTAATGGCGATGAGTTTAATGAGCTTGAAAGTGTCAAGTATTTATTCCTACAGTACAATCACATAAAGTTCATTGAGCGTAAAACATTTGTTCAATTGCGTCAATTGCAAGTCCTAAAACTAAACGGTAACATGCTAATGACATTCGATTTATTATTCTTACCCCAAAATCTCGTACAATTAGACATAAGCGATAATCTACTCGAGTGCGATTGTGAGCTCATAAAGAGCATTAAAGTGCATAATGCTATCGAGTTTCGAGACACACTCAAGTGCCATCCGAATCAAACGATTAATGAATATTTCTACGTTATGAATGAGACGACATTTTGCAACGAGAAACTTGCACTGGAAAATATTTTCTTTTTTGAAAAGAATCTTCCCATATTTCTCATTGTATTCTTGTCATGTCTATTCATCATCGTACTAATATTCATCTTCAATCAACGAATAATGTTTTGTTGTTATAAGAAATTTAATTTAAGATTCTTTAGTAAGCGAAACGATAAGAATAAATTTTTCGATGGATTCCTAATATTTAGCAAGAAAGACGAGAATTTCTTGATCGATGAGTTTCTAAAGTATTTTGAGACTGAAGGAAATTATTACAAATTCTTCTTATTCTTTCATGACTTTTCCATCTTTAACGAGCAAATATTGAAGAATTGTGAAAATTCACAGAAAATTGTTCTCTTTCTATCCGAGAACTTCCTCAAAAATGAGTGGAAGAAGATTGAGTTTAAGAAAATATTTTACGAGATACTCAAAACAAAGAAACGAAAAAAGTTGGTAATTGTTTTCCTCGATAATTTTGAGAATAAGAATTTTGATCCCGAACTGAAACTTCTACTCAAGACAAACTTCATCCTCAAGTGGAGTGAGAAACTTTTTTGGGAGAAATTTAAATTCTTCCTTCCAAGTCTTAATCGTGGCACGCCACAACAGCCACCCCAACAGCTCCAACCATCATCACATCATGACCCAGAAAATTTCTGTCAAAATTTTCATTTAAATAATCTCCATAACAATCATCATCATCCAAGTCCTCAACGTAATCTCACGTCTATTCACATTTAAGTTGGTGTATATCTAGCTGAATGCTACAGGGCAGGTTTTATAATGTGTAGTTAATTTCTTCAAGGTTAACATTAATAGAGTGAAAATGTATATATTTTTAAAATAAAAAATAAATCCGAAGAAAAATCAGAAGTGAGCAAAAAAATATAAATTTAAATAAAGTGATGTTGTGTAAAAATGAATTTATGCTGTCAAAATGAATTAGGAATTAATTAAAGAATGTAAATAAAAATTAATTTAATACCTAAATGAAAAAAATAATACTGAAATGATTAAAGCTATTATGTAAGTAATTCACGAATGTCACTCTATCAACTATTATTTTTTATATACTCATATTTGTCTAGCTTATGACGAGAGACAGAAAAAAATGGTTCAACATGTTTCAGTGTTATGTAATATTTTTTTTAAATCCGTACCTACTGTTTTGCTCATGAATTTAATATTTCATTCCTTGTATGTGATTTTTTTCTGTACTTTAATACTTTCATTCAATAAAATATATATATGTGATATACTACGTATGTGAGTCAAATTAAAATGAAATTAATTTAATTTTTTTTTATAAATTAAAACATTTAACATCATGTGAATGTTCGACGTTTTTTTTTCTTCTTCCTCACTTAATAACGAAATTATAATACATGGAAAAACGGTTATTTATTATGCAATTTAACCGCATGTAGTGGCTTTGTTCAATGAAATTGTGTGCACTCAAATTCCATTTAATTTTCCACAGATGAGATGAAGCATTTAGCATATTATTAATGCTCTGATTATAACAATAAAGATGGAGAATGTTTTTTTATATTTGAAGAAAAAAAATGGTTTTTTGTTTGCTGTCAAAAATTGGATTTTTCAGACCCCCCATCATGAGTTTTTATTGAGAATTGATAAAAAATGTTATTTTTTTTTTGAAGATTGTTCTAATCTTGGACATCCTATATAGGATCGTTGTCTCACTACCATTAGGTGTCAAAAAATCAATAAAATTTAATTTAAAAATCACGACGTACAGATCACGCCAGAAACTTCCACGCTCTCTTGTGTTAGTTTTGAGTATAAACAAATATTACAATCCACACTGTCTTGTTTTAGATTAAATATGATATTTGTATTTAGTTCGAAAAAAGAATTTGAAAAACCACAGTTTTTGGAAAATTATTCGTAAAATATTTTAAAACTTCAATAATTCTTTAATTAAAGCTTCATTTTAACTAAATTAAGTACAGAATGATAGCTACTGACTTATTTTATACATCAAATAACAAAACGAATATAAATATCAAATAGTTTTGAAGAATTTTATGAAAAAGTAAATCTACTAGAAAAAATCTTTCGTGGATTTACCCTTATAGATATTTTAGTTTTAACAATATCTAATATTATACCATTAAGTTTGTTTTGTACAACCACATTCTTCACTCCTATTCACTCCATTCAGGATGTAAAAATTTGCTCAACCTAATCCGGTTTTCGTCCAAACTAATTATTATCAATAAGTAGTAAAAATATGCGGCCGAGGTAACGAGGCCGCGAAAAATTTTTGGACCACAAAATACTCGTTTTTTGAAGTTTTGAACCCGTAGATGATACTTAATCCAAAAAATTTATAAACAGAAAAATGCAGACTTGCGATACACAAGTTTGGCATCATTAGATTTTTCTAAAACACAAGCATTAATACCGCATTAAAGTAAATTCAACTATTTATATCTTACGTATATCTATAGGCCGTAAGTTTTGTTTGTGCGACTGCAAACTTATACTCATAGAAATAATTTTACCGAACTTTAACTATTTGTATGCAAATTTTAGCCAAAAAATCGATAAAATAGCGTTTATAACATATTTGGTTAAAATTAACATTTCTGGTTAACTTAATTAATTTTTAGGATAATAGTTATGATCCGAAAAATATTAATTTAACTTTTGTTAAAAAATAACTAAATAATTGTTAAAATTAACAAATTTTATGGTAATGATTTTAACCAAAAATTAATATTGATGCACAGTGGATCAATATTTTTTATGCCCTAATTTGCACTCAAAAAATATTAATAGTTCAAAATGTTCAATAAAAATGAGATCCAGTAATCATGCAGAGCCTCTATGTCTAATAAATAAGATCCAGTAATCATCCAAAGCCTCTATTTCCGTTTATGTAAGATCCAGTAAACATCCATATCCATAAAAATAAGATCCAGTAATCATCCAAAGCCTCTTTGTCCAATAAAACAAGATCCAGTAAACATCTAGAACCTCTATGTCCGTTTATATAAGATCCAGTAATCATCCAGAGCCTTTATGTCCAATAAAATAAGATTCAGTTATCACCCAGAGCCTCTTTATCCAATAAAAATAAGATCCAGTTACCATCCAGAGCCCCTATGTCCATAAAAATAAGATCCAGTTACCATCCAGAGCCCCTATGTCCATAAAAATAAGATCCAGTTATCACCCAGAGCCTCTTTATCCAATAAAAATAAGATCCAGTTACCATCCAGAGCCTCTATGTCCATAAAAATAAGATCCAGTTACCATCCAGAGCCCCTATGTCCATAAAAATAAGATCCAGTTATCACCCAGAGCCTCTTTATCCAATAAAAATAAGATCCAGTTACCATCCAGAGCCCCTATGTCCATAAAAATAAGATCCAGTTATCACCTAGAGCTTCTATATCCAATAAAAATAAGATCCAGTTACCATCCATAGCCTCTATGTCCATAAAAATAAGATCCAGTTACCATCCAGAGCCCCTATGTCCATAAAAATAAGATCCAGTTATCACACAGAGCCTCTTTATCCAATAAAAATAAGATCCAGTTACCATCCAGAGCCCCTATGTCCATAAAAATAAGATCCAGTTATCACACAGAGCCTCTTTATCCAATAAAAATAAGATCCAGTTACCATCCAGAGCTTCTATATCCAATAAAAATAAGATCCAGTAATCATCTAGAGCCTTTATGATAATTCAATTTTTTTTTAAAAAAAATCCATTTTTTTCGATTTTCAAAGTGCTGTAGAATCTCAGGATTAAGTCCAAACATAGTCATGTGGGATATTTTTGTAAACGTCATGGAAAGGACTATAAGATAGGATACAAAGTTATATCCAGTTTGAAAAAAACCCTGGGTCGTCAGGCGTTTGAAGAAAAGTGTAATTTTTCCTAGGTTTGTCAACTTTGACAGCCTTAAAATCACTGAAAATTTCAAAATTTCCTAAAATGACTTTCCATTCCCCTGGTCGCTTGATATGTGTGACCAAATGGCAAAAAAACCAAATTTCCATATGCACATGGCTCGGCTGTGACCCTGATCACCAAATTTGTGGACCCTAAAAAACACGTTTTTCGAGGTTTTGGACCCTTAGATGATGCTTAGTGAAAAAAATTTATATACAGAAAAATGCAGCCTCGCGATACACAACTTTTGGCATCATTAGAATTTTTTTAATAATAAGTCTTAATACCGTAATAAAAAAAGTGTGTTTTTGACGAAACTAATAACTTACACGCTTTTGCGTGGAAGTTAATTTTATGGGCAATTTTTTATTAGAACTAAAATTCTAAAAATTGATTTTCTTAAGTTTTTTCAACAAATTTTTAAGACTTTAGCTACAGAGGATCGATATTATTTAATTTAAATTTTTTTGCAAATTTTTAAAATTCAAAAAGATGATTTTTGTAAGGTTTTCTTTACAAATTGTTAATTGTAGCTTCAAAGGTTCAGAGATTATCGATAAAATTTATTTTAAATTTTTTTTGCAAATTTTTAATAAAATTAAAATTCAAAAAGTTGACTTTTGTAAGATTTTTTTTTTAAATTGTTAATTGTAGCTTCAAAGGTTCAGAGATTATCAATAAAATTTAATTTAATTTTTTTGCAATTTTTTAATATAACAAAAATTTAAAAAAATGATTTTTATAAGTTTTTTAAGCAAATTGTCAAGACTGTGCTTCAAAAGATCAATAAAATTGTCAAAAAATAGAAGGGTTTTCCTGGATCTTTCCTAAAAAAATCCAACAAGATAGTCGCCCTTCATATTAATCTCTTTAAGCCCTACAAAAATCAATCTAGATTAATTTTTTTCTAAAAACCCACAAAAAAATATGACTATAATCTGAGTGATGAAGACGAACAAGAGAATAAAGAAAGAAAATTGATTTCTACGACTTTTAAATTGGCTTTATGGTTTTTTCGAGGAGATTATGAATTTTAACTTTTTTTTATTATTTGTGCAATTGTAATCGAGAAGAAACCATGAATAATTTCTTCTTTACCTTCATGTGATTGTGTCTATGAGATGGAAAGGAATGAAAAAAAACACAATACAACAGTTGAGTGAACATCAAAGTCTCATCTTAATTCAATTGCCTTCAATTCTTCTATTCTTCTTTTATCAAAATTCTTCAACATTAAATGAATGAATATTTTTTCTATTCACCCATTTTTTTGCTGGCATCACCGTACTAATTTTTTAATTATTTTTCAATGAAGCAAAAATTTTATACACATAGAGAACGATACTTCTTATTTTCTGATTCTTCATCATTTCGTTCTTTTTTCTATTTTTCTCATTTTGCTTATAAAAATAAAAAATTTATATTTTCTTTATATTTTTTTTTCAATCGAATCGTGTTTTAAAAAAAGTAGCGTAAAATTGATTTTTTTCTCTTACATTTGGTGTTTTCAACAAACAATGAGAGTGCTTATAATATGCTTCATTCCAACTTGATATTTCAAAAATAAAAAAATAAAAAACTACACAGCTGAAAGAGCTTAATGAACTAGACAGAAATAAAATATAAAAATGCCGATACATTACAGTGTGAGTTAAGTTTTTTCAATATATATCGATCTACTGAATGCTCCATGAGCATTAAAGGAAGAATAAGAAGAAATGAAGAAATATTTTTTTAAAGAAAGAAAAATAGTTAAGTGAAATTGATGAATATAAAAAATTCAATCATGTACCATGGCAAGTCTATGAAAGTAAAGAAAGAGTCAATGGAAGCATTACAGATGAAAAACAAGTAAATCAATCATGCAATCAGGCAATTAAGAACAAATCAGTGTTTTATTCGTTTTCTTTTAAAGTGTATCATGTACATTCAATTTCTTTCTCTATTTACGGCCTGCCTGCCTGCCTGCCCGTCTTTCCGCTTCAACTTTACTAACGATGAATGAAAAGTTGTTTTATTTTTACTTTTTGCATTTTTTTCTTAAAAACAATGCCATTAAGAGAGCATACAGTACTGAATATAATATGTCTAAAGTTAAAAAGGTGAAGTTTTTACATTCAATTAACTCAATTCAATTACATATTGAAAGGCTCTTTATTACATTAACCTTGATTTTTGATATTTCTTCTTTCTTTCTCCCGCATTTCATTTCATTTTGTTTGGCGGATGTTTTTCTTTACTTGTTGCATAAAAAAAAGACTCTTGATGAAAAAAATTGATGAAAGTAAGGAAGAATGGTAAAAATCAATTAAGGAAAAAAACAATCATTATGAACGAGTTGCAACCAGAAATCGTATATGGCGTGAAGTTTAAAAACTTTGTCGGTCGTATTTCAATCAAATTTAATTTAATTTTATTTAGTCACACATGTAAAAAAGATTTTTTATGACAAAACTATAAATTGTCATTTTTTATTTTTTGCAGTCTGGTGGTGGATATGGTATTTTATCTCCCAATGACAAAGCAAACCAATGATAAATAGCAAAAGAGACATAGAGTGGCTTGATGAATCAACATTTCAGGCTGTTGTGCAGTGGTTCTCAATTTTTTAGGTTGCGGCACAGTAATCGCCATTTTGAAGATTCAGTGACTCACAAGAGTCTCAAAGTTAAGTTTCAGTTAGTAAAATAGTGTCTAAAAGAATTTTGAAGCTTGTGCAAATTAACGATACACTAGTGAGCCATACCACACAGTTAGAGAACCACTGCACTACTGTTTGTTAAATTTAATATTCACACACGAAGTGAGACAATAGATTCAAGCTTAGACACTTTGAAAAAGACATTTTTCAGCATTATTTACTTGACAATGTTCGCATTATGTCTCTAATTCCATTTAACTAACCAATAAAGAACATTATTTACACCTAAATGTTTAAATTTATCACTAAATCATCAGCTTCCAGTGACTAAGCCTGCAATTAAACTGCTGAACAATAGTAAATTCAATTTAGACCAACTCAATTGATTAATTAATTTGTGAAAGAGAGAAAAAAATGTTAAACCTGTACGTGATACTCAAAAAATTTAATTTTCTATTAATTAATAGAATTTCAAGACCGCATCCAATCAATTTGTTTGGTATATACAATATTACATTAGTGCTCATGCACATCTTTCGTATATTTTTATGCACTATCATATCGTTTACTATATTATACACACATGTTGAAGTCTAAAGTTAATTAAAAATAATGCATGAAAATAAAAAAATTTATATCTGCCCAATAATGTGATACTAATGTTTAAGACAAAAAGCACAAAGCATGAGAGAAAAAAATGTTGTAAATAATTATTTAATTAAAATCAAGATTCGTACGATGAAAAAAAAACATATATATATAAATTCATAACGTATTTAGGGTGCAATTAAGTGAAAATAAATAAATGAGACACATTCAATAGAAAATAAAATAAAAAAAAATCTTGTTTTAAACATGAATAGATATTTTTATATGGATTTCGTAAAGCAATAGTAAAGATTTGTAATGTTATAAACTTTATATTAAATGTATACACAATTAGAGACATTCAATTAAATAATTTAAGACTGTACATAATCGATTAAGTGACTTAAAGTGTTTCTCATTGTGTACGATTCATTGCGCAAAAAAAATATAACATTGCGGTAAAAATTAAGAGATTGAAAAAAAAGAGAACTAGAGTGAAGTGAAACTGCACTAGTATTATTATTTTGTTGAAGAAAAGCTTGCCTCATAAATTAAATTAAAAGAAAAAAATGAATATTAGAAATAAATGTGTAAGGAATAAAAAGCCACAAATCAAAAAACGAGCAAAAATGGAAAAATTTTGTTGAAATGAAAAGAATGAAAAAAAAGAAGTTTGTAAATAAATAATAATTTAATTAAAATATACTGTAAAACTTTTATGAAATAAAAATGAGATTTTGATGTTGAAAAAAAAAAGTTTTTTGTTTCACTTCTTACCGTAATAACATAAAGATATAATTTAATTAGTAAACACAATGTTACAGGTGAATATAATAAACGAAACAGGTCGTGAACACTTCTCATGTTCCTTGTCTAATTTGGTTAATTTAATTTTCAGTGACACATTTGAAATCTCAAAGCTTGAAATGCTTAATGGAAGCTCATGTATTATTTATAGTGATTTATGAAAAATTAGCAGCGTTTTAATGCTTTTTGATTTCGCGGAGGAACGTCGAGCGAGGAAATTTGACATTGAAAATCATAATGAATTATGCAAGGGGTATGATTATGATTTTGGAATGGAAAGAAGGTGAAAATTGTTTTTTGACCTAAAAATAATAGTAATTTTCATGTTTTTCTTTTGTTTATCAAATTAGTGTTTTCTTTTGCGCAACTTGACATTAATATTTTTAAGATTTACTATTAAGCTTTACGTGCTTAATGAGCTTTATGAGCTACATTGAAGTTTTTGTCGTATTTTCCCGAGAGATTCCTTCTAGTACTGCGTCTTGGGTTTGTTCTATATATTATCCAACTAAGGGGCATAGTCAGGGGTTGGTCTTTAGGTGTTAGGGCACCGACCTCAAAAATTAAATCTTAATACATATTTTTGATCAAAAAATTAATTTTTTTACAAAAAATGTTGAAGACTACTCGCAAAATCAATCTTAATGTCTAAAGAATTACTAAAATTTAATATAAAACTTATATTATAGTGATTTTTGCAAAAATAAAAAATTGGGCACACACCCTTTAAAAATCTTGGCTACGACCCTGATTCAACTCCTTCTCAAATAAATTTTAAAATTTTGCTCTGAATTTCGAATTATTTTCACGAAAATTTGCATTAATTTAAAAAAAAATTTCTTCATACCTTCGATTTTAATTTAATTTTTTTATAAAAGTTTCATATTTTGAAATTTTATGACCGCCTTAACTCTTTGAGCAAGCCGGTAGAAGCAATTGACCGACAATCAAGTAGCGCGTGGTATCCACTTATGATAAACCCGCGCAATTATGTTGAAAGTTGATTTTTTTTACCCAGGTTGCTTTTTTTAAAGTAAAAATCTTTTTAAATGACTTTCAGCAAAAACGAATGACAATCTGTCACTAAATCACCTTTCCTAATTAACCACCTGATTTATCGTCCAAATTTATTCATGATTTTCCCTCTAAATCTGTCTCTTTAGGCACGTTCCTCATTTCAGATTCTAACTTTTATCTCCAACTACATAACTGACCAGCAAAACATTCATCCACAAATTATAAATGTTAATTAAACAAAAAGAAAATCTCTGTGTAATTAAATATCCGTCACATATTTTCAACCATCACATAAATTTCTTTTACATGTTAAATGTTTTATCTCAGTCTTCTAATCTTCTTTCTTTACTTTTTACCACAAGCCTTTAATTATAATTGCATATAAAAATTATCGCGTGAGATGAACAAAAAAAGAAGTGTTAGAATATAACCGCACTATAAAAAAATAAATTAATTCAAAAAAGTTTTTAGATTAAAAGTCTTACACCCTTGTGGTTGTTTGGAATTTTAATGATACAAAGTTTTTAAAATTACTCATAAATTCAGCTGCAAACTGTGTAAATATCTTGAAACCCCAAAAATATTGATCTATGAATCACAAAACTAATTTAAATGAGTTCATGGCCTTCAATAATTTTTAAAATACACTCCAATAACCACAAATCAAATTACAAATCAGCTTGACCGAAAGACATATTTGGATATCAATAAAGTACAATAATTCGAAACCTTGTCAATGTCACTCGTATTTATTTATTAAAACAAAATTAATAAATCTCACAAAATAGTCAGAAGGACTCAACAATGCAAAGTTTAAAAAGCATAAAAGTCAACCGCATAAAAGTTATGGTCGTTATGTGCGTACAAAAAAAGCATAAGCAAACTGAAACAAATTCTACAAAATTGAAATTAATTTTAATTGTGTTGTAAATTATTTTATGCGCTAACATACATTAAAATAAAATGCCTCAACAGGAGTCAAGAGGAGAATATTGCAACATAAAAATGAGAATAATCTCAATTTTCACTTTTCACACCTTTCTATAATGGATAAACTTATTTCTTTAAATTACTTTACGCTATGCTGCAGAGAGCAATACAAGAAAACTTTATTAAATTGCTCATGAAAAAAAGAGG
Source organism: Chironomus tentans (assembly GCA_963573255.1). NCBI lineage: Eukaryota > Metazoa > Arthropoda > Insecta > Diptera > Chironomidae > Chironomus > Chironomus tentans. The sequence continues at coordinate 10,134,802 of OY754304.1, forward strand.
TGTCGAGGTTTAACACTCAGAACATATAAATTTCAAAGTAAATGACAGGAATAAAAAATTGTAAATTATGCCACAGTTCAGAAAATTTTCTTCTTTTCCATTTCAAACTTGTCAAGTTTACCATAAAAAAATGAGAAATCTCAGCAACTATTAGAGGTGAATACTCCGTACAACCTTCACCTATCTGTGTAATTTATTTTTCAATCGCACACAATTTCTTGTGGCTATGAATTATTGTCAACGGACCATTTGAAAATTATTTTCAGCATTAAGGAACAGTTTTTGTGAGGTTTATGGTTGAAGATTGATATATTTTAATTATTTTTCATCTCTCATTTCTTCTTCTGTTTGCTTTTCATAGCAATAAGCGGTCGATTACTAATGGCGTTCATTGGTTTTGGGGGTGCGGAAGGGGATCTGAAATTAAATTTTAGATTTTGTCAGTATACCCAGGGATACACCCTTGGGTACACCAAGTACACCCCTTCATAGAACCCCTCGACAAACCGAAAAAGAAATCTACACATCCAAAATTTCAACATCCATCATTTATGAACAAACCCATAACAAATTCTTTTTACAGTAATTTTAAAATAAAAAATTTCTAATTTCCGGTTGTGGATATTCAGCATTTAAATTTTCATAAATCATAATGTCACATGCAGTTGGAGCAACATGAACCAGACCTTGAGCATTTCTAAAAGCGTACTTGAGAGAGAAAAAAAATCAAATTCCATATTTAGCTACTAAGAAAAATTCAATAAGCTCTTCATTAAAATATCTTGTAAAATTTTTTTTGGATATAAAGAAAACGATATGGCATGTACAGAAGACAACAACAGCCGTCTACAATTAGAATGATTCAGCAACTTTATAGGATTGAAATTTCTCATAACAACAATAATAGTGAACATTTTTTTCGGACATTACTTATTGTACATTCACCCACTCCCTCTTTTCACAGCTTCTTCATTACAGCTTCTTCTCATTATGGTACATGCCCGACAATTTATTATTAATTTCTGTTTTCACTATCAAATTAAATTTCAACGAAATAATAAATATATACAAGTGAGAGAAAAAATGTGAATATGATGATTTTCAGTTTATGATCATCATCATGATGTATAAAAAACCTATATTTAAAAAAGGAACACTGAGATCTCACTGTGCAAATTACGATGTCCATTGTAATACAATAAAAAAAAGTTTTTTCTTCTTTTATGAAGCACTTGATAATTAAATTTTAATATATGAATGAGTTGATTATGTGAAAAATTTACAGTAAGGCATGATGATATTGTTAATCTACCTTGTCTGCGTGCACGATTTTTTATTAAATTAATTATTTTTTTTTGAATTTTCAGAGTGGGGGTCGTTAAGTAAGAAGGTTACTATTAGTAAGTTTAGGTAGGTAACTTACTAAAATAGTAAGGATCTACCTTGCAGGTAGCTTCATGTCATCTACAGAGACAATAACTGTCGATTTGATAATTCCATTGCACTGAATAGGTAATCAAGTAGAAATTTACTTCTCAGCAAAGCTACAAGATATCATATGAATATATTTTAGGCTTTTTGGATATTAGGTGACACTGAGGGGTTCTAAAAATTATTGACATCATTCATGTACAATCCAATCCCCAAGATAATTATATAAATTTTTTGCTTCATAATTTCTTCTTGTTAATATAGAGCAGCTTTGTGCATATTGAATCAGAAGCTTATGACCAAAAAATTGTGGAATTATAGAAAATTAACGAATACCTTAGCAAAAATGAATAATTATTGCAAGTTTTACAAAAATTCCAGCTAAGCTTCACAACTCTTCACAAATCCAACCACATAAAACAACATCCAGATACACAACCGTCCCACTTTTCAAGCTGAACTACATATAGCATTCCCCGTAATATAAATTCAATCGATTCAGCACATTCTTGTTAATTCTAATGCGTAAAAGTTCATCAAACTATAATAAACAATGAAAACAGATTATGAACCAGCATTATGGAAACAATATATTCACATAATTCAACACAGCATATCAAGAAGAAATCTCATTTTTCATTTTCAGCAATTTTACTGCTTATATTTTATTTTTATTTTATTTTTTCAAAGTGTATATCTTCCTTGTATGAAAGAATATGTGCGTTATGCATATTCATAATATTAAAATGTTGTTTATGTGAGCAAATAATAAATAACAGAACCGCTATGATGAAATCTTTTTTCGATTATTTACAGCATTGGATAGTGCGTTAAAGGAATTTTATGATGAAATTTACAATTCATAATTGGATGATGTTTTATGTATTTAAAATGAGGTTTGCAAGATGCATTCTTAAAGGTAATGAGAAGTATCTCTTGACGCTTGACTTAATTACGTTTATGGAGTGGTTGCTAAACATTTTGACCGAGTTGGGTCCACAAGGATTTTTATTTTTGGATCTATATTGCTCAAAGGTCGATGGACATGACCACTGAGAATTAGAATTTTTGGATACCCCATTCCCACCCCCTTCTGTGGTATTACTTAATATCTGAATATTCTGCTCTTGTTCCTCCCTTAACTGACCTGTGATATAACTAAGGGTTCCAAAGCTTCCTCACAAAACAACTCACAGTCAACCAGAATTTTTTCAATCCCCACAGTTGAGCAGCCACTGTCCATTAACTTAGTGTCATCACATAATATGTAAATTTTAATTGAGTTCATTTTCAGGCAATTAAGTTTTATAAAAGCCAATAATAAGGAAATCCTAATGAAAGTCATAAAGAAACTCGTTCCATGAAGCTGTTCATAAACGGACAAACTGTCAAAATGATAAATTTCTCTTCACAAGCGTGTGTGATGAAAAAATGCCGCATAATTCAAGCTTCAAAAAAAAATAATATTGTTAAGATGAGAATAATAACAATCGGAAATAAAAAGAAGAAAGTCAACAGCAATAACAACAACAGCCCAAAAAAAGGAGAAGCATAACGAGACTCATGAAATTTCATGTTTGATGTTGTTAATTTGAAGATTGACGCATACCGAAGAATGCACACGGTTAACAACAATTGCATTGAAAATTGCAATATAGATGCTCATAAAAAAATATATGAAAAGGAAGGGAAGAACTTGCTTATGTATGATGATATATGCTTACAAATATCTTCACCACTCTTTTGAATCAACGAGAATAACGAAAAAAAAAATTTATTTGTTACCAAAAACAGAGCAGAGTGAAAGAGAGTGCAGCGGACTGTTCATGACAAGAATAAGAAAGAAAACTGGATAATAATAGTAATTTCCAAATTTCGCCTTTTTGTTGCCAATTTTTCATTTTTGAACATTCTTATTATTGTTATTATTATTGTAGGTATGGATGTGTGTGCATGTTAGCAAGAATAAAAAAAGATAAGCGGTTAAAAGCAAAAATATGATTTCTTCTCTCATGAGTGTGCATATTTTTCTTGTTTTTTTTCTGCTGCTGCTCCTCATCATCATTCCTCTGTACATGCATGCTTTTAGACCTCTCATAAGCAATAAGGAAAAAGAGCATAAAAATAAAAAAACAAACACATCATAAAAATATGCGGTATATACTGCTCTTATGCGGGGACTCTTCTTATTTTTTACTTTTTTTTTATTTCGGTGCACAGTACTCATATAGTATTGTATATTGGAAGTTATAAGAACAAAGCGGTCGTTCATCGCTGAAGTATAAATAAAAAAAGTTCTTCTTCTTAAAAGTATCAACACGATCATGATATTGCTTTTCATTTCTCATGAATGTCCATTTGAAGAAGGAGAAAACACATTTATATATAAATTGATGATTGGAAATGAGAAAATTTTTAATTGGAAGCGATGGTAGAAAAATGTTAAGTTATAATAACGACAATAATGAATGGTGGAGAATAGTGCCTTCATGGAATGTTGTCATAAAGTCATTTTTTGTGTTGGCATTCTTGAGGAGTCGTTATCAAATGATGTGTGTCAAGAAATTGGAAGTTTGAGTCATCTTTCCTTACTTATGACTTTTTTACAAATTTATTGTGGAAAAAACATTGTAATGGGTGTCATTAGGGGTGTATGCAGGGGGTTGGAGACTTCCTGATTAAGAAAGATTAAGAACCTTTTAACCATCCAAAATAACAGAAGTCATATCCATATGATCCCTTAGTGGTTCCTCATAATAAACAATAATCCTTTCCCTTGCTATATTGTCAATCTAGAACCCAAAGAACCTCCCTATATGTTGGACTTTGTTGTATCCAAGCAAAGTGGAATCTATAGGATCAATCCACAAGTAGGCAAATCTGTCAGTGTCAGAGTAAGGCCAATTCATTAAGCAAGAGACCTGTAGCACCTTTTTTAATGAGGACGTGAGTTCAATTCCAACCAGAAACAAATCTCTCATTTATTACATAAAGTGCAGTCGATACGACAAGAATGCTATGCTCAAGTCATTACAGACGTTATAAAACAATGTTCCCCCCAAGAGATAAAAGGAAGAGTATCAATCATAAATGCTCAGTCTCAAGGAGAGTCATTTGATACATAATATAAAGTTATTTATTAAACGAAAGCTAATCTACGTCCTCAATGTCAACTAGAAAATATTTATCAGTCTAAATCACGCTATTAAAAAATGTAGTAAAAAAGAGCGTCGTAAAATATGAAACTTCACAATATTTTGAACTTTTTTTAGTTATTTCACTTTCAGCAATAAAATAATAAAGAGATTCACATAAAATTTTGGAATAAAATTTAAATTTTAATGAAAACTTTATAATTTTATGAGCAACTTTTTTCTGCAGAAACAAGTCTCGTTAACGAAAATTCAATTTATATTAATGAATATAAAAAAAACTTCATTATGTAAGTTTCTTTTATAAAAAACGGAGCTTTTTTTAATCTTAAAAATCTTACTTGCATGATTAAGAAAATATTTAATTTAACGTTTTAAGAAAAACTTTTTTGCTTGCAGCACAACGACGAAGGTGAACATTTTTTACAGTCGCACATTAGTTTAGTACGTTGCACATAGCAAATGCTGAGTAATAATAAAATCAGCAACGGTTTTATGTCATTAAACATACACACAAGTTGATTCCAAGTGAGAAGACGTAAAGGAGAAAGAAGAAAAAAAGAGATTTTTAGCTGAAACTAAATAACCTCTGACCTACGATTGGTCATCTTACAAGAAATAGTAGTATTACAAGCATATCAAAATGAAGAATATGCTGCATGAGAGATGAGAATTTTAATAAGCAACGAAAGACTCCACAAGCTTCTGATAAAGTTCATCAACCATCAACAACTTGCCTTGTTTCTTCTCGCGAAATATTCAGCATAATAATACACCCAACAGAAGACGAACTTAGTTGCAATCAATTATTTTTTTTTTATATTTTATTTTATTTTTTTCCCAAAGGAAGATATTTTTATACAGAAAAATAAAGACTTTGATGAAATCGAATGCAGCTTGTGAATATTTATGAGAGCATTCTGGCGTCGACATACAATGTTGGTACCCCAAAAAAAATACCTAAACCAAATAATTCTTTTCGTAAACAGTTTTTTATTTAATTTAAATTAATCACTTAGCAGTTAAACGAGTTTCCACTCCCTATCCAAAAAGAATAAATGTGCAATTCTTGTTCTTCACGTCGTTAACAATAAAAGACGCAAAAAGCCAAAAACAATTTAGTGGCTACATAAATTTTCATAACGAAAAACGAACCGGGCGAAGGCAACAAAAAAAAGAGGGAGAGAAAAATTGATAAACGGAATCCAATACACTAATCATCAAGACCATCCAAAATTGCCTTTCGAGAAAATAAATAAAAAATGATAACAAGGCACACATATGAAGAGAATCAGCAACAACAAAAGAAGCAATGAAAGGAAATTAAATTTTTCTTTCTTTCCATTCCATGTATGAATAAGAATATATGTATAAAAAAATAGGGATGCAGCAATGGGAAGGAAAGAAGGAAGAAAGAGCACATATGCGAAATGGTTATGCAATTTCATAAGTTCACTTCGTAAAAGAATGTCTTCAAGGCATTTTAAAAGCCAATTTTTGTTGAAGAAAATAAGAAGAATATTAAAGTGAGAAGATAAAGAACCATTTTCATGTGGGGTCAATTGACTTGTGACGTCAAACGGTTCAGGAGGATTGGATCTTGGGCTGTATGACCTTTGAGTTTAAGTTATTGGACAGATATGTGAAGCAGGCCAGTAGCATAGCAAGGAGAGTGAGATAGTCAACTTAACGGACGTCAAATTAGCAACAAGCTAAGCCAACTCACTAATCCACTAAAGCAGCACCAAAAACCCAATTTTCAATAACCATCACCTGCGTACAACCCCCAAAAATAATGCTACGGATCTTCGACATTGAAATTATTTTCAATTTTGATGATTTATGCTGAATTTGTGTTACAATGAGTAGGCAAGTGAGAAAAGAATTCTTCAAGCTTGATTTTTTTTACGAGCTTTACGTTTCATTTTATTGTCTTTTAAACAATTATACACAAGCGGTCAGCAAAGAAATAAAATCATTAGCACTTTAATTATGCAATAAAAAATGCAACTTGAATTTTTAAACTCTTCTTTTTTGTGTGTGGAATTAAAATTTATTGTTCTTGATATTATTATTTTTTTGTGTCGGGAAAAATGAATGAGTGATGAAAAATCACCAAACAATTAAAATGTTTCCTCTTTGCTCTCCTACAAACAGGACTTGTTAATTGTTTTTTATGAGCTATTAAAAAAATTTCACAAACCATTATTATTTTATGTTTGAATACATTATCCAGTCATTTACCGGTAATTTAATGATCAACTTTTCCCCAGGATTTTTTATTTTCACAAAAATGTTAATACAATTAAAGTAAAAAGCGACATACTTAAGGGGTCAATGGCTTATGAGGTCCAACATTTAATGGAGAAATTTAGCAATAATTTTTTTAAATATTTTGTCACAAAGTGGTTTAAAATTCAATTTTTCGATAAACGTCATTTAAGATTGACCCCCATAAAATTGCTTTTTAAAAGGAATTTCCAATATTCCAAGATAATGAAAGGATTGGACACTGTTTAATGAGATTAAGTGTGCTGATAAGAGTCAGGTTAGCAATTATTACCATGGAGTTAATGATTCAGATTCATATGCTAGACGTTAAATATAAACAATGCTCATTAGCTACCTGGGTGGCTTCTGAAGTATCCACGACTTAGAGATTATTAAAAATATCTACTCATTTCCGAAAATATTCAATATCTTCAATATTTGTCATATTAAATATTAAAATTCTAATTTTATTTGCAACTGTTAATATTTAAATGCAAATATTCTCCGCGTATATCATCTATTTTATTTCCTCACAACATGTCTCGAGTATATTAAAAATTCATTCATTCCTTCTTTTTTAGTCGTGTTATTTTCATCATACATGAAACTCTTCTGCATCGTATCTCCTTCTCATTTCATTTCTTTTCATTCTGCGAGAGTTAATTTGAAATTAATAAAAAAAACTGAAAGAAAAACTTTCAACAACCAGATCAAGAAAGACCTCTTCATTTTTATGAGAAATATTTTTTCATCTACCGGAGAAATTCCTTGCTCTGCTTTTATTTTTCAATACATTTCTCTGTTGTTGTTTTAAAAAAAAGGCACAAGAAGAAGAAGAAAAATTGTAATAAAAACTTTTTCATCTTCTCTCTTTTCCTTTATTTTAATGGTTTTTCGTATGAAAATGCTGAAATATACATTATTATTGTCGGCAGCATGTACATACATATAGACTCATTTCTTGGCATAAGCCCGAAAAAAACATAACACAGAACTCAGAATCAGAATAACATCAAAAAAGCGAACGTTGCATTAAAAAAGTGAAGAAAAGGAATTAAATTGGAATGTATATGTATAAAAATGTGCAAAAGCCAAATGAATTGCGCTCTCATCTTATACTCAAAACAACACTTCGCGTAGAGATGAGAAGCGCGCGGTGAAAAAGATGGAGCAAGTGCGATCAACACCTATAAATTTTGCAATATCTTTAAGCAATCTTACTTATTTTTTTTTCATTCGTCGTTTTTAAGGTAAAAAAAATTGCAAAGGAGAGAAAAAAGTGTTAATTTACTTTATCACAATCTAAAATCTTTGGAATCTCTACGACAAGGTAACTCATCCATTGCATATGTATATCCGTTGGAATTTTTTAATAAGTTGTTTTAAAATTCAAATCAAATCGAGTGATTTTGGAATTTAAGATTTTTTTGAAAAAGTTTATTTTAATTTGATTATAATGCAGTCAAGCATTATAGAATATGATTCAGTTGTAAAATGACTGAAATACTCTGCAGGTAGAGGTCGTTTCTGTTATTCAAGCTACATGGATTCGTGGTGATTTTTCATTATTTTAATCATTTTCTCGAGTTAGGTGTAGTAATTTTTAATTTAGAAATTGTAATTAAGTGCATTTCTAGAGAATATCTTAGAATTTAATAGAATCTAATTTTAAAAAAATTGTGTTTTTTAAAAAAAAATCAAATTTTTTCCAAATTCAAAAATCAAAAAAAAATTCAAAATTCACGACTTTTTTAATTTAATTTAAATTTGAATTTTTCTCCAAAATATAGTCAATTTTTGAATATTTCAAATTTATAATAATTTTTAATTTTGCAAGAAAGTCGGATTAGGGGACAAATCCCTCTCTTGATGGAAAAATTTCTTCAATTTCCTAGGGATTTTGAAAAACAAAATTTAAAAATCATCCCCTGAAATTTTTTTATACAAAAAATTTGAAAATCCCTTTCGAAAAAATTCTGCCTACTCAGAGCTGTTGAGCTGAAAAAGGTACGATAGACAGCACTCAACTCCTGATTCATTCAATCATCCGATTCGAATCCATTTTTTCAACCCCTCGAATTTTTTAGCTGCCTCTTCTGAATATATTGATAATTAATTGGATAGTTTTAAGTGGTAAGAAATGGAAAAAAAGAATATATTTTTTCCCCTTCATTTGAAAGCATATGTACACATATGTCCGACGATAGCACTATAATTACAGTATCAGTCCCTTCTTTTTTTCATATCAACATTTTTTACACTCATTTCTTTTTTGCGACCGCGAATTTCCGTTCCATCGACACACAATAAATAAATTGACTTGAGTACCTTTTTTTTCATATATGAACATATCTGTATCATGTGCGTGCAAAATTTGTTCCAGTTGGAAATTAAATTGTTAAAAACAAAGCTGCAATAAATGTACAACGTATGTATTCCAGTTTTTGTTAAGCACAGTTGAAGCATATAAAGAAAAAAAATTAAATTTAAAACATAAAAGTAGGAAATTTTTCCCCATGAGCACTAAACCTCAAAATATTAAGGCTATTTAATAATCAAGTTATTATGTGTCTCTTTTTAAATTGAGTTGTACTTATTTAGTAGCAGCACGATTCAATTACTGCAGATGTCTGTGGATATTTCCGTTTCAGACATTAATAAAAAATTCATTTCACTTGTGCTAATTTTTGACATAAAAATTACTACAAAATAAAGAAGTAAGATTTAATTATCTCTAATGCATTAACACACAGACAGATCTAATCACCAAATCCCAGTAAACTTTTTCCTTATTACTTCACATCTTCACTTGCATCAGGAATCCTCATCTTAAGATTTTTCCCACATGCGAACAATTTTTCACTCATTCAACCAAACATTTGAGGTTTCGGATGAAGAAGAACAAGTTTTCTAATCTTATCCAAGATTCATTTCACTCATGGGAAATCAACTTTCAAGACGAAAATGAAAATTCGTTGTTTGTCTATTTTTTTCTACATAGATGTTAGCTAGCAAGCAGGAGAGAACAAAGAAGGGAAAGAAAGACTTTTGAGACTTCTTTAAATCTTTGTCGAAGTAAAAATGTTTTCATCTCCTTATAGAGAATTTAATTACTTAAAACTGCAACCCATTATGGTGAATCACCTACGAATTTAATTTATTTAATTCTCTTTTAAACATAAACAATGCTTCTATTGTGTCGTTTTTAACTCAAGTTAGCTGTTCCGGACTTCTTTAGATGAAATAAAGAAACACACACATTTTTTGCCCTCTCTCTGTGCAGAATTGATACACGAGCATGGAGCTTCAAGCAGGCAGAGACCAAACAATAATAAAGCCAATGAAAATTTAATGTGTGCAAGAATAAAAAAAAGCAAATAATCAATTTTGGAATTTCTTTTCATTCAATATATCGCAAAGTACAAGCACAACGCAACAACATCATCGTTCGTGAAAAGAAGAATCATTCTTTTTTACATATATGTTTTTATAAGAATAACGACGAGATACGCTAAAGCGATGTTTTTGTAATAAAAAAGAAGACATCATTTATTTTTTTGTTATTCATTCTCTCTTCAATTGTGAACTGCCCGTTTGAGGTAGTTTCTTTTTAAAAAAAAAACACGAGAAAAAAATTCAGGAAGATCGAGAGCGCGAGCTAAATATAAGAAAAAAAAGAAAAAGATTCTTTCTTTTCATCGCCAGAAAAAAATAAAGAACAAAAAAAACTCAGCAATAATTTCCTTTCTTCTGCTTGCCAAAAAAAATATCTTATTCCAATTTTTTATTGTTTTCAAAAACCCAATATTGAGTGAAAAAAATACTTTAAAATAAAATAAAGAACCAAATTTGCTTTCATAAAATTCTCAAAGCATTACATTTAAATTTGCTTTCCTTAAGACAACGGATGGATATCTTTAGAGGTGTGTCCAGAATTGTTTGGAGACAGAAGTTCAAATATTTTGGTTTATATGAAATTTTTTTTTATTAAATCTTTGAGATTTCTAGTTTGGAACTTGAGTTCTTCAGACTTTCCTTACATGCTTTTCTATCAGAGAGGATTGAACAGCTTCAGAACCCCCTCATCCTTTAGATTCTTACATCACTAATTAACGACTCCTAGTCTTTTAACGTGTATTCAGGGAGGAGTTTTTAAGAATTTTTTTCAATTTGCTAGGGTTTTTTTTAAGAAAAAATCCCAAAAAACCCCCTAAATTTTTCCGTTCATACAAAAAAATTTGAAAACCCCTCACTCGAAAAATTTCTGAATACGCCCCTGACTCCTAGGAAATTGAAGAAAGTCTCCATCTCGAGGACTTTAACCCTAAAATACCCTCTTTGAATTTTTATCTTTTTGGTCATGATTCATTGAATTTCTTCACCCTTGTTGCACCCTTACCCTGGATATCTTCCTGCATTTTTAATTTTATTATCAAACATTTGAATACATTTGCTCTTAAATTTGAATACAAATTGCCAATCACTACAATTTACAATGCTTCTAGCTATGAAAAAAAATCAATTAAACAATTGCGTGGAAGCAAATGGAATTTTCAGAAGTTTTCACACCTTGAAATGATATTTTTCTTCTGAAATAAGTGCACCCAAAAAAAATTAAAGGTGGATACGAGGTTTAAAGTGATTTCTTTTATACTGAATTAGGAGTTTGGTTTTACCGGGACTTCATATACCAAGCAGTACATTTCGAAAAAATTTAAGATCTGTATAAGAAGGTAGGATGGTCTTTGAAATTTATTTTCTCAAAATATCAAAGAAAAATCGAATGATCGAGCTACTAAAAGAATGAACTACAAGTCCAAAATATAGTCAAAAACATTTTAAAAAATCATCTAAAATTGAATTTTCAGAATCATTTTAAAAATATCAAATCCACAAAAAAAACTTTTTCATCTCAAAATCCCACCTGAATTATTCGACAACGCTATAATTTAATCACATTGTGTTGAAAATTGCTCTGCATATCTCCAGATATTTCGGGAGAAAAAAAATGTTGTGTATAGCATAAGTGAAAATGCATTTTTATCATGACACAATAAACGAGATTTATTCATTCAAACATAATAATTCCCTTAAAAGTTCTTTGAAATTTAAGTATCTTCTCCTTAATAAAATGCCACGCTGTTATTTGCACTTAAAAAACAAATTGTATGTCATCATTGTGAAAACGATTTAAAAGATTTTTTCGTGAATAATTTCAGAGTTTTATCATTTTTATGCCTTTATGCATACATAATATATTTATTTAAAAAAACTATTTTTGTGTGAATATATAGATATTGGAAATCGTGACATATCAATCGATATTGAACCATGCTGATTCAGAGATTTTTAATAAAGATGTTGATCAAAAAAAGCTGAAGGAAATAAATTTAATTTTCACTTCTCATAAAATATATGTGAACATTTAATATTCTTTTTTTCTAAGAGTTATGAAAATTAAAGAAAGACAGAAATGAAAGATTATAAGATGAAATCGAGAGATTATGACAACAGTGATTCTAAATTCAAGAAAATAGTTACACTCGAGAGCAGATTCATTTGCATAAAATAGAAATTTATTGACAGAATTCATAAATACGAAAGAAAAAAAAGGGGGAATGAAAAATTAACAAACATCCACAAAAAAATTATTTATTTTATCTAATGTCTCAATTTATTTAATTCGAGTTTTATTACATCGCTATCATCGACCATATCTCACTTAGCACTGGACGTGGAGAAACGTTAAAAAATCTCTGGACGCATTACATTGCATGAAAAATATTTTTATCACACCAGGGAATAATTCATTCACATATTCTTGGGTTTCAATTTATCAGCACACCAGTGAGAAGGAATGAGACACCAAAAATTAGAGAAATCTTTTTTATAAAAGCAAACAGAGGGAATTCCAAAAATGAGGTCTATTCAAAATTAGTTCTTTCATATGGCTGTGACACTTGGCTTGTGACTAACAAACCAAAGAGTATCCACTTTTGTTTGGAGTCATGTCAACTTTTCCATACAAAATCTGAATCGACTTCGAGCTCTGACTACAACTTTATGTTAATAGGTTGTATAGATGGATTTTCAGGATGTGGATCCATCGAGCTGGCCTTCCGACGCTAAGTTTTTGTGGATAACAGCTCAATAAGGAAATACAGATGAGGAAATACGGATGGATTGGCATACAATTCGAAAGGAAAATTCCAGAAAAGAAAGAATTGTTAAGGCAGAAGCACAAGTTTGTTACACAACACTTGAATCAAATCCACAAGGTAAAAGGCATCCTGGAGCTCCATAAGCTACATGCCGCATAACAGTAAATAGAAAGAATGTCAGCTGAATACACGGACAGGGATTTTAAAAAAAACTAGGTGACAAAGCCAGCAACATAGTCAAATGGATAGCCTTTTCTTGCAGCCTAAGTTCCACAGAGAAGCAAAGAGAAGCCATAGATTAAAGACATCACTAATGGACAATCCCAGAGGAAAAAAAGATCTTTTTCATGTTTGTTGTGTCACTTCACCCAATTCATCTATTCATGAAATGAAAATGAAGAAATTTTAAACAAGACACCAACATGAAAATAGGGCGTGAATTCCACAATAACATCAACAGTCACAATACTTTTGTTTTTCCTCTTCTTTTTGTTCTCAAACAAGACCAAAAACAAAACAACAAAAAATTAAAAGAGAACAAAAAACAGCCAAAGAAGAAAAAGTTTACAACAGCAGAAAAAAATATGAACAAGATGATAAATCAACGAGCTAGTTTCAAATTTGAGAAAGAAATTTATAATCTTATGACTTTACGTCGAAATAGATACTTTAACATTATTTGTTAAGGCTATTGCTCTTTCTATCACTTTACCTTATGATTAAAATACGTGAAACTTTTTCTCATTCTTTCTTTTGCAAACACTTTACAAATTACTGACCTCTGAAAATAACTGAAATAATCTAGTTATTCGCATTTATCTGACGATGAAAGTATTTTTTATTTTTTTGGTTTTTAAAAAGCATAACTATGAATGCCATAATTTTCATTTTCTATGCTCCTACTTCTCCAATTCTCTCGTCTATTTCTTTTTAGAAAAATCAACAACTCCTCTATAATTATGTCGTAATATTAGACAACTATATACTGTATAATAATAAAATAAGCAACGTTCTTACATCATTCAACAGTAATATAATGGAATTTTGTGAAGGAATGAAAAGCATCTTAATAGTGAAGTAATTAGACGAGAGTCTATGTTGTCTACAATAAGAGGGTTTGAGATTTATATTTTAGGTTTGAGAGCTCGAAGTCGACTGGACTCAAATTCACATTCAGCTTGCTCCTAGCACTCAAAACATGAGAAACTGCACTACCCAGTCTCCAAGCCATGACTATAAAGTCAATATTACAGTTTTCAGGTACCAATGCACTAGATCACAGCATCACGAAGCTACTAACATTAAATGATCAATATTAATTAACCCAGAAAGACGTAACTTTCCAAGAACTCATAAAAATTTATTTCAAACAAAGTCATAAAAGCCACAAAAAATGAACCAAAATAAAAAATTCTGAATAATATTTTCCGGTACATTTTACCCACAAAAAAAGCAGCGCTTCAGATGAAAGCAAGAAAAATTTCCTCCATTAAAAATTTTCTGCATTATTAATTTTTTACGAAGAAGAAAGAATGTTTGTCTATAATTTTTAATGCATTCTTCACATTTTTCGGTTAATATACAAGAGGAACTAACAAAATGGCCTGCAATTAAAGCCACAAGTAAATAAATTAATGAAAGAATGGGATTGAACATTTAATGACTAAATTAACTGAGTTTTATTTATTAAAAAAGTCAGCGAATGTACAGCAGAGTTGATATTTAGCAGCTGAATTAAAAAAGGAAAATCTTAGTCTGAGCAATGTGAAGTCAAAGGCAAAGCCAAGCTGCCTTTGAAAAGGCAACAGAATTAGACAAGATTTTGCAAAATCAAAGACAAAATCTAGCCAAAAGTACCTTCTGATCAACTCTGCTGTACAGTGAATTGAATAAAAAATAATTAAATTAATCTAATGAATACTTTATGTCCTTTTCCGCATTCATTTGATTTAAAGCAGCAGTAAACGTTAAGACAAAGACTTTGAACGGTTTAAAATGCTGTAACAATAAAAGGGAATGCACGCTTTTTAAAGAGAGAGACAAAAAAATCAAAGCACACACAGATATGGCAGTAGAATTTTTATTACCATTCATGGAATAGTGACACACGTGAGAACTTCATAGACAACGACATAAAAGCATAAAGATGAAACCGTAAAATTACGCTAATGTGGACATCTTGTGAACAATTAATATATGTAGGAAAGATATCAAAAAATAAGATAAATAGAAAAAATGGCTATTAATTTAAGCCAACGACATTATGAACTTAACTGTCCTCTATTTTATAATTGCCTTGTGATCATCGATTTTTATCGCATGCTATGTGCATATTCGAATCTTAAAGATAAAGAAAAAGATGAAAAGAATTGAGCAATTAAAACTAGTTTCTTTTTTTGTTTGAACGAAATAAACACAAAACAGTCTTTGAATATTTATTTAGGCTTTCTTTTGATTATAACCACGGAGAGGAATGATATTACTATTATTATTATGGCGCCACTCACTAATTCACGATGAACAAGAAGAAATTGTCAATTTACATGAAAAAAATAAAAGAAAGAAAAAAAATTTTTCACGGTGCGAAAAAAGAAATAAAGTTGTTTTCTTTTCTCGTAAAGCTTTAAATCAGTCAGTCAAGCAACGCAAATTTTTTTACAATCTCATTTGTTTTCCCTCCCGTCTTATTGTGTGACAACGAAACGATGTGGAAGGCATTCCATTCTTTACTTATATTTATATATATTTTTTGAGACAAAACTTTGATTACCGTTTAAATTGTCTTTATTATCGTTCTAAAGAAGCATGAGATAAAAGTAACGAGAATGTCCACAGTGAAAGAAAAATTTGCGATTCATAAAATTCAAAAAAAAAAAGAAAGAAATTGTGCATATAAAAAATTTACGAAAGTCCTCGTGTTATAGATCGAGGGACTTCAGCGCATTTTTGTGTTAGCGATCAGTATTTGATTAGCAAATTAGTATGTAAAAATAACTAAAATCAAAAATTTAAATGAAATTGCAGGTTTTTATTTTAAGGATTCCAAATCATTTCTTATTTATTTTTTTTCTTTAATTCTAATGACAATCGGCTTATGGAAAGAGAAGTACGACTCATAAATTGAGAAATCGGCTTCGAAATTAGTTAATCTGCCGAAAACGCCGTCAATAATAGTTCCTGCATTCGTAGTCGATGTTCGAGGCGAAAGTAAATTCATGTTGAATTTTTCTTGCATAAATCTTGTGAGTTGGCTTCTGATTTGTAACTCGTGATTGAAATCGCCCATCACTAAAACATCTTCCGTTCCGATGTACTCTTCGATTTCCGAAAAAGCTTCCTTTAATAAGTCGAGATTCGATGCCGGATTGTTGTAAACGTTTATAATCGTGAGTTTGTTGTCGATACGATAGCCGGATAATTCCATATGATTATTTATGTCTCCGAGTTCAAGTTCAATTCGGTCCGAGATTCGGTTTTCGATTGTCGATTTGCAGAAATTTATAGTTCCGAAACCTCGAGGACGACCGGATAACGAATTTCGTGATATCTCTTCATAATCTGGAATATTGTATGATTCGTTACTCAATGCCCAGCTCTCTTGTAATGCGATAATGTGGCTGTTTGTGTAAATGCTGTCCGAAACGACTGTTGAAATATGCTTTCGAATTGACTGGATATTATGACTAACGATTTGTATAACGTTTTCCGGAATGATTCGTAGACATTGAAATTTTGGAATAAGTGGATTTTCTCGAAGTCGTGCCATTTCGATATTCACGGGATCGTTTGCTTCGATTTCGGTTGGCGGATTGAACTTTCCAATGATGTGTAGACCGTTAAGCGATGTTGCTCTCGAGAATGCCACGTAGTATTTCTGCCGATTCATTCCTTTTTGAACGTCGATAGTTACGATTTCTTCGGATCGTCCCTGGCTTTTGTGAATCGTTATTGCTTCAGCCATTAATATCGGAAATTGCTCACGATTTACTTGTACCTAAAATTGAACAAAGAAATGTAATTAATTTGACAAATTGAAATGTAATTAAAACTTACTTTTCCTCCTTCCGTTGTGTTAAAACATCTATTGGTGACGGTAATCGGAGTCCAAGTCGCTTGAATTTGTGTGTTAGCTTGCATTACGTTGTGTCGAGTGCTTCTAGCTTTCGTTCCCGTCTTAACATCGTCGAATTCGATATAGATAGCATTGATCTTCCGGTTCTGTAATTCGACAAATCTTAAAATTCCGCAGGCGCCGTTAAAAAGTCCATCGCAAACGTCGATATTTGACGAAATCATATAACGAAGTCCGATTACGAGTTGAAGTTCAAACATTAAACCTTGTGTGTCTCCGGGCTTCATTGTACGAATTAAATGCCGTGCTCTACGTTTCTGCTCGTCCTTGTACGTACCGATGAACTTATCTATAGCTGTATAAGTAAAATGCATTGCGTTTGCCTGAATCAATTGTTGAGCACGTTGCATGTTGTAAGTGTCGACACCTTCGTTAAACGGAATCAAACGGAGCCGAGTTCGAGCAATTACAGGAAGTGTATTATCGTTAAAACACCGGCTAGCGAATAATCGATTATCGTCTGCTGTTGTTTTTCCTATAGCGAGTCGACTTAACGCTTCTGCAAATCGAAGATCGTCTCTTTGTCGCATAATCTCGGTTAATTCGAACATCTTGAAAGGTTTCCATTGAGGATTGTCGACGAGAGCTGCGGTTGAATGACGATTTTTCGGTTGAAAACAGTATGGAGCTCCGATTGGCCGCAATTGTGCGAAATCTCCGACAGCGATAACCGAACGTCCGGCAAATTCCTTCTTCGACTTGAATGCCTGCTTCATATTTGAGCTCATTTGATCGAAATGCTTTGAAGACAGGAAACTGATCTCGTCGATAATCGTTAACTTGTTCGATCGTATGTTGCTGGCTAACGTATTAGCGATATCCGGAGGAAGTCCTTTGTCCGTCTTGCCTTGATTAGCTGCAAGATGAAAGGCACTGTGCGCTGTGATTCCACCGATGTTGTGAGCCGCCATTCCGGTATACGCAACTAGAAGAACTTCGTTAGAGTCGACAGGTCCGGGTTCGCTTCGATAAATTCTCATAACCGACTGATATATCGCTTTGATTAATCGACTTTTTCCTACGCCAGCTCCTCCTGAGATGAAGTGATATATTGGTAGAGATGAAGGATTCTTGAAGCAGCTTATTAAATGCATCAAATAATCTCGTTGACGTTGATTTAAAGAGTCGCACAGTTGAAAATACTCGTCGTCACTCAAAATATCGGGAACTTTGTATCGACTAACGGTTGCATCGGATCCGGGTGCTTCCAATCCCATTTCGATTGCCGCATTCGGTTGAACAATCGTATCGTCGAAATCGTAAACGTTCTGGAAATCCGGATTCGCTTGTTCCATCTCGTTTGCTTCGGCATCAGCTTCTTCCATCAAGCGTTCATTCTGTATTTCTCTTGATATTTGGTCTAGATCGAGAGAAGTGGCATTATATTTGTCATAGTTAGCTTTGATGACGGCTTCGTTTTCGTGAAACTTTACAGAACAGTCCTGTGATTCGATTTCGGCATCTTCATTTCTCCACGGCATGAACAATAAACACATTTCCCGATAGTAATTCGCTTCATCTTGAGCAATATTAAAACGGCAATACCGAATCACTTTTGGTCTTCGTCTCCGTGTAATCGTTCCACTATTGTTTTTCAGCTCATAAATCTTCTTATCGTGTGGATCCTGATCGTCTCCTTCGTCCTCAATAATTTCCAGCTCTTCACCGTCATCAATTGTTTCTCCGTCTTCATTGTTGTCACCTGCTGTTCGGCCTTTCGGTTTGTAGTTGAATTTAGCAATGAAATCCGCAAGACATTCGTTTTCAAGCTCGTCAGGTCTGTCGCTATATCGATCAATCGGTCCTTTCTTATATATATCGATGCTGTCGGGATCGGTTTCCGAAAGTTTCTTCAATTCCGCATTTGTTTTCAGCATTCGTTGTCGTTGCTATGAAAAGAAAGAAAGTTAGTTTATACTATTTATACATAAATATATTTATCGCTACTTACGGATTTCGGCCCGGAATGAATAAATTCGACGATATCGGAAGACATGCACATCGGCTGCCGTAATCGAATCCATGCCGCTTCTTGTGCCGATGTTTCGCTGCAGTTATAAAGGACTTTCGATAGTGCGTTGAGTTTCGATTTGATGCTGTGATTGCCGCGTTCATGATCTTTAACGCATTGCCGTAATAATCGTGAAAGTCCTTTTTCGGCTTTGTTCACGTAGTCGACCACATAAGAAACGCAAGAGTAAACGTCAAGAATAAACTGAATGTCCATATTCGAACGCATCGCAATAAGAATCTTCTTATTATACGGATTAGTTCGAGCATTCTTCGGTAGTCGTTTCACAAAAACCTTTCTAGACTTGAGTTTTGATCGTGCAGCAAGTAGATAATCTCCAAAGGTGCATCCTAATTTCTCCAATAAGCCGTCGAACGATAACGATTTCGCTGCTTCGGATTCGAGGATTTCGTGAAGGTTCTTATTAATTTGTCGTATTAAGTCCTTCTTCGCTTGTGTCATTACCATTGTATCCGGGATCGGCTCGAGGATCATTGTTTGTGGAAGCGGCAAAAAAGGTGCATTAAAACGACATGTTTCCTTTCCACGTTTTCCTTTTCGGCATGTATGTGTGCATCGATGATTTTGGCTGTATATTATGTCAGCGACTTCGGGATCATCGGTGTCGGTTGTGACGATTGCATCAATAAATTCACAAACTCGATCGTACGAATCCGGATCATCAGGATTGAATTTCGGTGCATCTTTTAAATCAACAAATTGATGAGCGTGTGGCGATCCTCGATGCTGCCATTCGATGCGACAGTATTTGTGTGCTATTTTGTACTTTCCGAATGGTCCGTCCTCGGCATCCCAAGTTTTCCATAACGCTTTCATGCGATGATAATAATATTGAGCACACGTTACCGGATCCGAGCTAATGAGTCGCGATTTTTCCTCGAATGTTAGGTCCATTGCCGCTTCGCCAGAAATATCAACTTTATCAACAGTCTTCTTCAATATAACAAGTAGTTCCGGCCAGTGAGTTTCGGCTGCCGAATTCGTTATAAAGAACGTAAATCCTCCGAATTGTCGAACCATCGCCATCACTTTCTTCTTTTGAGCTTCGAAATACGGTGGACTTCCGGTTATTGCAGCCATGAATCGATATGCCGAATCGTTGTTAACCGCATTATCGAGAAACTGTTGATTAACTACTTGATTGGCTGTAATTCTGTTGTTTTGAGTGCTTTTGCGGAGTATAACTGTCGTTTGTTTCGTAAGTTGCTCGATTTGACTCTTTTTATATAAATACAGAATATGATCGGGACGACAAGCACGACGATCGAATCTCCGGATCTCCGAGTTGACGTAATCGAGGTTCGATAATGCTTTTTGACCGGCAGGTGGCAAAGCTCTCGGCTGACCACACCAAATTGTAGGAAATGCTAACTCCTCGCAATTCTTATCCATAAACATCGGTATCGGATTTCGTCCTTCGCCTGCAATTATTAATTAAAATTATTATTAGTCATGAATCCCATAATATTAATATTATTAATTACCTGGTGCAATTCGAATAGCATCCGATGGATCGAGTTCCGGCACAAATTGCATCGCGTCCATAGAATCGAGTAACGTCTCTTCCGGTAAATGACGATCAGCGAGTTCAGGTTCTTCAGTCGTTTGCAAATTGGCTGTGTCGCGTAATCGTAAGTCAATATCATCGTTGTCGCCTTCATTTTCGGCTTCCGTTTCCGTAACTGTACATAGATTTAAATTTAATGAAAAATAATTCAAACAATATTAAATAAAATGTTACCTGCAGGATTAAAGTCTTGATTTAACGTGATTCCAGATTCAGTATAGAGAGGTGTTTGACATAAGAATTCTGCTGCAGCCCAAACTTCAGCAGGTCGAACACGTTCACGAATATATGGATTCTTATAAGCCATTTTTCTCATTAGCGAAACTTCAATTACATGTGTGTCGTCAACGGATCTCGGAATTGCATTGACTGCAGTTGAAACGTCGATCGGAACGTTTACGATACCGGATTTTATCTTCAGTTGTCCAGCATAATTCGCCTGCTCGATCTTCATAAACGGTATCCGAGCTGCAACACATCGTTCCGCTAATGGAGATAAGTTTTTCAAACAATCCGGAATGACGGGAAACTTCAAATTTGATTGATTGATGTTCAACTTCGGATACGTTAATTTTCTTATGTGAGTCATACAAGTTGAACAGAACGTATATACGGCATCGTCAATTAATTCCGGAAGAATAAGTCCATTGAGATATGCATCCGTACTGCCTCGTTTTTCCTGAAGCTTCTCACGATTCGTTACCGATACTTGCGTCTTAAAAAATAATCGATCACACGAATAGCAACGATGAAATGGACCGTCTTTAACAGTTGCATTGTATGTCTCGATTGCTTTGATCCACGGAACTCGTTTCGCTCGACGTTGTTGAAGACTACGTAAACTTCTTGTGGATTCGGCTTGTCGATATTCCGGATTAGCACGACGCTCTTGAAGACTCACTAAATCTCTCGAAGACTCCGCTTCCAAATATTCCGGAACCGAACGACGACTTTGACGGCTTATCGAATCTCTTTCAAACTCGGCTTCTGAATAATCAGGATTAGATCGACGATTTTTTCGACTTACCGAATCTCTTTCCAACTCAGCTTCTAAATTTTCCGGATTGGATCGACGATGTTGACGGCTTAACGAGTCTCTTGACGACTCAGTTACTAAGTATTCCGGATCCGAACGGCGTTCTCGTCTCAATTCATTGTCACGATCCAACTTCTCTCGATTTTTCTCGGCTTCGGCAATTTTTTGCTTTTTTTGCTTTTCCTTCTCCTTTTTTAATGTTAAAGGCTTTGTCTTTCTTTTTGGCATCTTCTAAAACACTTTAACTAAATATTTAAGCTGTTTGAAGCAGTTAAAAACATATTCTTACCTTAATTTTTAATAATTTTTAATTTCTCAACTTTCACGTTTCCTTTGTTTACAAATTTTGGCGCGATTTAATTTTGCGTACGTATTTTTATACGTGTTTTTAGTATTAAGTACAAAATACGTACGTAAAATAAGCGTGCGTTTAACGTACATTTTTAAATAAAATTAAAATCGTCAACTAAAGTATAATTCAGACTACCGACATCCCATTTCGAAAAAATTCGACAATTATTTCGAAAAAATTCGACATTTATTACGAAAATTCAAATTTAATTTGACCGTTAAAAACAATGTAAACAAACAAATCTTTGAAAGCTAAAAATTGATATTTTCATTAGTTTTAATCATAATGTTTTTAAATAATCATAATCTTTAACATTTTCTTGACCATTTAATAAGTTTGCTACTTTAAAATGAGTAAAAATAAGCAGTTTATGACCAAAAATTAAATTCATGAAAAATTTCAGTAACACATTCACATTTTTTGTTTACATTTGTTGTGAAATTTTGTTTAGCATAATTTTGTGCATTTGGTTAATTAAATTGAGTCCAAAACTTATAGAAACTGTTTAGAATGTTTCATTTTATGTAACAAAACAGTTAAATGCTTAGTTTATATTAAAATAAGCAAAAATGATATTTTTCTGTTAACGGTCCAAAAATATTCAAAAAATTTGAAATTTACTGTAACTGACGTTTTTGGCCATGTCGGTAGTCTGGTATAATTAACAATTTGTGTAATGAAACTTTCATATATTAAAATGGTTTGTTATTTAACGGTTTTTTGAAATTCAAATTTTATAACGGTCAAAATATATTTGAAAATTTCCCGCGTAAATGCACTTGAAAATCATTTATTATAGTATAATTAACAATTTGCACGGTGAATTTTCATATAATAAAATGGTTTGTCATTTAACGGTTTTTTGAAATTCAAATCTTCTAACGGTCAAAATATATTTGAAAATTTCCCGCGTAAATACACTTAAAAATCATTAATTATAGTATAATTAACAATTTTGTGGTGAATTTTCATATTTTAAAATGGTTTATCATTTAACGGTTTTTTGAAATTCAAATTTTCTAACGGTCAAAATATATTTGAAAATTTCCCGCGTAAATGCACTTGAAAATCATTAATTATAGTATAATTAACAATTTGCACGGTGAATTTTCATATAATAAATGGTTTGTCATTTAACGGTTTTTTGAAATTCAAATTTTCTAACGGTCAAAATATATTTGAAATTATCCCACTTGAAGTTGGCTCTATTGTATTGAAAACAAAAAATCATTAATTATAGTATTTAGCGTTGGTTTTGAGATTTTTAAATGTCCGGGGGGCCAATAACTCGATGGCACGGAGCTAATGCAAAAAACTAGAGCTCTCTACGATGTCTAGTTAAAAAGTTTTTCTTTGCAGCCGACCAGCCAGCCGAACAGACAAAGTGCATTATTAAGCTACCTTTTCGAAACAAGTTTCAAAAATGCGCTAAAAATTGCCTCTTTCCTCTCTCATTGCTCATGGCTTCTTCCATTAATGGAAGCAGAGGAGGAATGAAAATTTAAATAAAATCGTTTTTCGTACAAAAAAACATGCAAAATATTGCAAAAAAAAGTCTTCATCTGAATGTAAATTTGTTTATTATTCCATTGAACGTATGCAGCAGAAATATATGCAGATATCTCTTGTTCGGTTGATT
The DNA here is from genome assembly GCA_963573255.1 of Chironomus tentans. Lineage (NCBI taxonomy): Eukaryota > Metazoa > Arthropoda > Insecta > Diptera > Chironomidae > Chironomus > Chironomus tentans. The sequence continues at coordinate 10,158,575 of OY754304.1, forward strand.
CCTACATTGGGTTATCTTCACGTGGCTAAAATTATGCTAATAATTCCCTGATAACTTTCATCTTAGTAGTTAAATACGAAAAAAACAAGCCAAAAATGTTAAGTAAGGTGTACAAGATATCTCAAGATTTTTTTGTGTTATTAACTTAACCACCTGATTGTGAATTTATTCTGAATTATTTTATGGTTATTATCAATGTTTTGGCATGTTTCTGTTCCTTGAATAAAAATTAATAGCACATATCTTACGAAATTTTAAATAATTAAGCAAAATAGTTTGTACACCCCAAACAGTATGCCCATAAATCATCTCTCCTTAAGTAAATTCATGCAACTTACCACAAGAAGGAAAAAAAATTTACATGAAAATACTCTTAAAAAGAATACATAACTCAAAAGCATTTTGTAACTCATGATAACAATGTACACAAGTATGCAAAACAATGAAGTCAAGAAATAAGTTACTTAATAATTCATTTCCTTTTAAAAAAGACACAACAGAAAAAAAAATCAGAAGTAAATGTTGACATGAAAAATCGGTTGCTGCCAAAAAAATATCGCAAATGGAAATTTCGTATTCTGTTTGTTTTTCGTGTGCAATTACTTTTAACAATCTATGTTTGTCAAGATAATGTCATCAGTTTGTATAAACGTTTTGGGTAATAAATAATTTATCAAAAATTTCTAAATTTATAGAATTTATTTTTAGTATAAAAAGGACTTGAATTTAGTTCTAATTTAACAGTAGTTTACTTTAACTAATTCAAACCTATTCAAAATGAAGAAATTAATAACTTTCTTCTTTGCAGCTGTCGTGTTAGCACAAATCGATTGCTCACATTTTGGACAATCCCGTATATCAAGTGGATTTTCAGCAGGCATCTTCGATGTTCCCTGTTTTACAACCTTATACGTTAACTTCCAATTTTCTGATGTCTCCCGAACATGTGGAGGATGTTTGGTTGCCAACAATAAAATAGTGACATCAGCTGGATGTCTTACAACACCAGAAGATGGTTTAACACCGAACATTTCATTTTCATTTGGGACATTCAAAAACATCAGACCAAGGCTTGGATATAGGAAGATTAAAACTCCAACTGGATATGACTACACGAATCTCCAGTCAGGCAGCAATATTGCTGTTATTACATTGAACAATACTATAACTCTTAATACGCTTGTTCAAACGTCAACTCCAAGCACAAACTCAACACTTGATGCCTATGTTGGAGAAGATTTGTTTGTTTGTGGTTTTGGTGACACTGACAATGAGGGAAACAGGCCACTCATCCTTAAATGTACTTATTTAACAGTTGTCCCTTCTGCTCAATGTGGAACAAGTAGTTCATCAACAACAGCAGCAGTCGCTACTAGTAAGTTCTAAATAATCGATTTAGTAGTTCTTTTATTTTTTAAAATTTAATTTTGAAAATAATGCAAAAAAATTTTCACTTTATTATGAAACTGAAGCTCCAGCAGTAACAACAAGTGAGTTATATTATCGATTTAGTAGTTCTTTTATTTTTTAAAATTTAATTTTGAAAATAATGCAAAAAAATTTTTACTTTAATATGAAACTAAAGCACCAGCAGTAACAACAAGTGAGTTATATTATCGATTTAGTAGTTCTTTTATTTTTTAAAATTTAATTTTGAAAATAATGCAAAAATTTTTTCACTTTATTATGAAACTGAAGCTCCAGCAGTAACAACAAGTGAGTTATATTATCGATTTAGTAGTTCTTTTATTTTTTAAAATTTAATTTTGAAAATAATGCAAAAAAATTTTCACTTTAATATGAAACTAAAGCACCAGCAGTAACAACAAGTGAGTTATATTATCGATTTAGTAGTTCTTTTATTTTTTTGAAATTTAATTTTAAAAATAATGCAAAAAAATTTCACTTTAATATGAAACTGAAGCTCCAGCAGTAACAACAAGTGAGTTATATTATTGATTTAGTATTCGAAAAATTAAATTTATTTATCCTTAAAATAATTTACAGCCGTAACAACTGCAACTACTGGTAAGATCAAAATTTTTGAGTCCCACTAATCCCTTCATGCCTAAGCGACTGCTTCAAATAATCAATATGTTGCTTAAAATATTTTTGGTCTTAAAAACAATTATATCTATTTTTAGCTGCAGCACCAACACCACAGATAATCTGCACACTCAACATAAATGACGCAAATGCCTGTAAAGGAGATAGAGGTAAGGATTCCCTAATTGCATGTTGCAAGGATGCTTAAAACAAACTTTTTTTGCAACCTACTGGGAATTTAAAATCTCAAACCAAAAAAACTATTTTTTTAAATTCATTCACAGGCTCTCCAGTATTCTCAAACTCAACAGGAACTCTACAATTCGTTGGTGTTGTTTCCCATTACCCCGATGTCAAGCATAATGCACCATGCAAAGACGGCCATATGGTCGCAATCACGCAAGTTGGAAGTTTTTCTAGTTGGATCTTTTCATAAACGGAAGTATTATAATTTTAAATCCCAAAGTAAAATTTTCTACCACGATCATTTCCTTAAAATTTATTACTGTCAACAAATGTAATTAAATTTGACGTTAAGAATTTCAAGTAATAAAATATAGTGTACCTTAGCAAGCATGAAAATCAACTGTCTTTTTTAATTGCCTAAATTAACGAACACAAATTCACCCATTTATAATACAGTACATGATCTGGACAGTTGCACAAGCCATAAACTTATCTCAACGATAATCAATCGAAAATAAACTTTTCAGCACCAATTATAACTCGTGATAAATTACCCATAAGCTTCCTCATTCTCAAGGAATGACTTAGTTTATGCCATATTAACTAACCCAACTGTCAACCACATACAATTTCAGAAAATAAATAAATAAAAAATAACATGCGAAGGTAAGAATAAGGAATAATAAAAAAGAATAATTCTCAAGGTAGAAGTGAGACTTTTAGTTCAAAAAAAAAAATAGATAGGTAGACAACACATTCATCAAGCAATGAATTTGGAGTGGAATAATAATTTTTTTTCTTTCTTCTAAATTAAAATTCTTCGGCAGTTATTTCTTTCGCTCACTGCGACTGGCGTTGATGTGGAAATAAATTGTAAATTTATTCAGGTTTCTTATAATGAAATTCGTGTGTATATACAAGAAAAAAATTGTGAAGCATAGAAATTATTGCGTTAATTTCATTTCTCTCACTCAATGTCCATGAGTGTAAGTTTTTAAACGTAATAGGAAAAAGAAATTGTTCATAGCTTGGCACTAACTGTGAAATAAATACGATATCGTGTGAACTTTTTGTTCTCTACATTTCCTATTCTAAGCAATGGCATAAGTTTAATTGAACAGAATTGTAATATGTCGGCAATACTAGTCGTAAGAAAAGAAGACTTTATGTCAGCTGGACTTCTAAATGCGTTAAGTCGCTCTCTTTCTTTTGTTATATCACTCGTCGTCATCATCGTCGGTCAACCAGAATACTCACAAGTTGTTGTAAAATGTTGAGGATTATTGTTGTTATGGTCGAGTAATTATATCGCTTAAAGATATGCGCACAGTTAATTACAAAAACATTGCATTCTCCGCTGATTTATATTACTTTATTATTATTATTTTTTCGCGTATAAAATAATTTTTCCAAGTGTCGCTTTGTTTATACATCTTGGACGAAAATTATTGCTCATTACCACATTAGATTACATGTAACTCATTCGTTGTATAATTTAATTTATTTTAAAGTTGAGCTATTTGACATAATTTCGGCATAAATTTTCCGTCTTGTTTAATAAATATTCTCTCGTTCATGGGGGCACAATAAAAGTCAGAATTTGTTGATGTCTACAAACTAATTTGAATCTTATTACATTAAGAGAGACGAAATGAAGTAGTTAGACACTTTAAAGCTTAAAAAAAATAATCTTAAAGACAATGTCAGATATTTTAATTGACACTTTAAAAAGCTATTAAATAGTCATCATCATCATCTTCATATGAGCACATACATAGTGAGAGACGTAGAAACGAGAATTGATAAAAGGATATGTAAATTTATTTAACAAAGAAATAGAAAAATAAAATTCTCATGAAAGTTCTACTGTCTGAAGCACTTTGCGACGAACAAGGAATACGATTTGATTTTAAAAGCAAATAGAAGAAGTCGAGAAGACACAAGGATAGACAGGCGAACAACAAGAAATATGAGAAAAGAAATGCAAACAAGAAATTCTTAAGTTTCATGTTTTACATATTTCTCTCAACCAATTCTAAGACTCTTCTGTTTTTTTTTCTAAAGAGAGCATCAGAAGTGTGTATACGTCTACAAATATTTGCGATAAACTTTCTTTCTAGTCTTGTCGAAAATGCAATAAAAATTGAAAACGTTCAGCAAAAAAAAATATTTTTTCGTCTTCAAAGTTCCATGACTTGAAGAAAAAAAGAAGAAGTAGACAGTAGGAAAAACAAGCAACAATAATAGTATAAAAATATTGAACGATGATGACTGCAAGTGCATAAAACATAGGAAAAAACGCCAAGACAACAAACATACATGCAACCTGATCCAGACAAAAATCTTGTTCTTTCTTTAACATTTTTTTTATTTCTCTTGTTTTTTTCCTATTTCAATTCAGCATCATGTGCATTACACATAAAGTGTTGGGGATGTCAAAAGGTTATTAACGAATAAATAAAAAATGCAGTACAGAATGAAGATGTATGTACGTGTTGTGTTGCATAAGAAATAAACTATCATAAAGCAATTTATCTTAATGAAAATTCCAGCATATGAGGCTTGAAAATTGTTTGGAATTATTGTTGAGACTTGACGAAAATCATATTCGCTAAATTCAGAGTTGTTGACTGAACTGTTAATTCAGTTGAGCAAAATCATCTTACTTTTTTCATACAAGACGTCCATGGACGAGGCTCAGGTTGCCCTTCTCTTGCTACGCCATTGAATTGTCTGTAGTAAAGATTCGTCCACCTAGATTCCGAATTCATCGACTCCAATAAGACAAAATAGGATGCCTTGACCTAAACGTCATTTATGTCTAAAAGCCTGAATACTTTAAAATTGACTAGAAACAGCTGGATTCTTGCATAGTTTAATATGAGTCAGATTTACCAATGTTTCCCCAAAGAACAGGGATCTCGATTATCTCCAAACTGGGAAACTAGATTGCTCTGGCCCAAGAGGTTGATCAATATAACCTAGTGTATTCTTCCCATGTCTCTAGTAGCACTCTTAAGATATGCACTAAAATGTACCGAACAACCAACACCGGACAATGCCTAGGTACATAAATAATTCATTTCTATGTCAGCTGATGTCTAACCACAAATCTCTAAGGTCTAAGCTGATCCAGATATCTAAATTAACAACTCTGTAATCACTATTGTGATAATTTTATACAACACCAAAGTATCAAAACGTCACAATCAATTTCCCTCCAAAAAAGACTTCCCCTGCTACAGTTAATAATTAAAAACATCACAGACGATCATGATTTGAATTTTAAAATTTTCATTTTTGTTAAAATGAACATAAAACATTTCAAATAACAGTAATTTAAAAAGTGATAACTTTTATATGGTATGCAACGTGAAATTATTCTACATTTAATTTTACATCTCATCGCATAACTTCGAAAAAAAAGGCCTGCAAAAATTAATTTTTAACAGCATGTTATTTTGCAACAAGAAAAATTAATTAAATTAAACGTTTTTCGATTATAAAGGAAAAGAGTGAAAAGAAGGCGAATATCTTTCTTGTTAGTGATGAAAAACATACAAAAGCAATGCTTATAGCACTTTTTTCACACATTACAATCCAATTATTTTCATATGTTATCAAAAATAAATCAAAAAAGAAATTTCATTTTACAGAAAAACGTGACTCCTTTAATTTTCACGTTTATTTCAATAAAAAAAATGTTAAGAAAGTTCAAAAATGTTCTGCTTTTTTTTTCATTTTAATTCTTTTACAATTTTGTTGCAATCTTCATTTATATACAGTATGATCAGCCACTAACGCTGTACAGCGCTTCATAAATAAATAAATTCATTTTATTGTTATTTTTTGTTTTATGAGAATTTCGACAAATTTCATGGTGATCACTTACGAAGAGGTATGTGTCATTAAAAATTAAGCATAATTAAAATTACGTATCACGACAACGATAATTAAACAGAGAAAAAAATATTACAATTTTAAAGAGCCTTAATGCATAAATGAAGTAATGTAAATACCAAAAAAGAACAAGGAACCTTAAAATAAAAATTCGCACATAAATTTAATTAACTAAGTAAAGCCAAATAGTAGGAAGAAATATTTCAAAAATTTTAAGTGAATCGAAATGTTAAAAAAAAATTTCAATACGAGAAAATCTAAAAATTTTCATCTTCAACTCACGACTTTAATTCTCACGTGTAAATTTAATTCTTCTCTCACATAATTAAAGAGAAAATTCCTTAATTTTTTTTGTGCCTTTATTTTCAGCAAGGTTAATGTATAAACATGTTACTGTTGCTTTGGAAGATTCATCATATCAAGATTTCTTCTTATATATGATTTCATCCTTCTACTTTTAAGACAAAAACAAAGAAAACAGCCTCATGTGATGTTACGATTTAAAGAGCCGTTGAAAAACACTCTTAAAAGGCGTAAAAAAATGAAATTTATTTACTTTTTCTGTTAAAATCTCTTTTCGCAATTGAGAAAATGAGAGAGAAAAAGAAGATAAGCGTAGAAGAGGGCAGGAATGTGTAACATTTTTTTGATTTTATTTTAAAAACACATCCATGGGGAACTTACTTGTAAAATCATTATGTTACATACTTTCAGCCTAAATATCACATTTAATTACTGGCTTTTTTTAATAAAATAAAAAAGGAGGAAGAAAGAGAACAAACAAGTAAAAGATTTAAATTTATTTACGGTTTGAGAAAAAGAAGCTTTAGGACAGTGAATCTTAAATATTTCAAGTTAATGGTAAAGACTAGCTAGCATTTATAAAAATGTGAGACATCATGGTGCACCATGCGACCTGCCCCCCCCCCCCCCTCCTACGAATTTTTTCAATACAAAAATTAAAGAGACTTGTGGAAGACTTAATTTAGGCTCTTTGATAGAAAAGATCTTAATTATACAAATCCAGGGTAAATTTGATTAAATTCCATATTTGCAATATGTTAAGGCATATTTTAAATGCCAGCCAGATGAACCAGCCCAAACGATAAATTGAGTATAATTCAGGGGCGTATCCAGAAATTTTTTGAGGGAGGGGTTTTGAAATTTTTTTGTATGGAAGGAAAAATTTAGGGGGGTTTTGGGATTTTTTTCTTAGAAAACCCTAGTAAATTGAAAAAATCTCCCAAAAAGGTAGGGGTTTGGACCCCAAAAACCCCTCCCTGAATACGCCCCTGGTATAATTGTAGTCAAACATCAGTTAGATCTTGGTTGCGTCTAAGAATCCTAATCAAACAATGTCTCTGGAATCAGTCGTCATTTTTTTGTGCACCTCATAATACACACATTATGGACCACGACACAAAGTTTGAAAACCACAGTCATAAGGAGAAATCAAGTCTAAAAAATTATCAAGGTATTACGGTGAATGCTAAATGTATCTAAATGAGTATTGTCAACACTCTTTTGAATGTTACTCTGTGTCTTTAAATATAACAATCCGATTTATTTGTGTATTCCTTTCAAGGCTTCACCATTCAACAAGTCTGTTGAGAAACAAACTTAGACACATAAAATTGATGATAATTTTTTTCCAAATAATGCAATAAACGAGCTAAGACATTAGTTATTTATTTTTTTCAAAGTGATTTTCTACCTTGAACATCAAGATTACAAGCGAAAATGCGGGAGAAGCGTAGACAAAAAAGAGAAGAGATCCAAAGGATTTATTTGTTAAAAAAATATTCGAATAAAATAGTTTCGAAACACAAAAGAAGAGAAGTAATCTTGATAAAGATGATTTCATTTTTTATATTCGCACATTTCTGCCCTCTTTCTCCACTTTTGTTTGGTCTTTTTTTTATTTTATATTTTCGATAAATTATGAAATTCCTCTTCCTCTTTTTTTTCTCGTTCATTTCTTATCTTTAATTTCATCATTCTTACAAGTCGCTTCAACAAACATTTCTTTTTTCGTTTCATTTCTCATATTTTTTTGACCTTTTAGAGCTAACGGAACATGTGCCGAAAAAAAATTTATCAAACAACAATAATTGTTTGAATAAATTTATTGCCGAAATTTGCTTAAATTCTCAATTAAAAATCAACATTCAAATGTAATTTATATTAAATACAAAACAATGTAGATATTTTCAACAGGATTAATCCATGACTGACATTTGTATAGGGAAATGTGTTCAACCAACATGCTTTTTAATCATTTATCGCCCTCATATTTCTTTAGTTTATAAAAAATTTGTAAGCTTTTTATTTATTTTTTATTTTGTAGATTCACTGAGCAATGATTCATTTTCTAAATAATGAAAAAACATTTTTTTTAACATAGTCAAACAATAATAAAAATTTCATCCAATAAATTTATTGTTTCATTTTGAACAAATACGGGTTGAAGGTACAAATTCTTAAGAATTTCACGATCGCTTCGCAGTGAAAGAAATTGATATTAGTCATATTCATAAATCATTGTGAGTAGCATCTACATACAATAAAAATTAAACAGACAGAAGAAATATTTTGAAGACATTTTTTGAATTCCAAAAAGAACTGAATGTTTTAATTACAAATATATTCAAATGAAGGAGTGCTGCATATTCATTTTATAATATGAGAAAATTCTTAATATTTAGGATCCAGTGTTGTCAATTTTTTTTAAATCTGAGTCAGTCCAGATCCTTGATCTTTGGTTATAGAATGTCTGACCCAAGTCACCAAAACCAAAAAGACTCCCAAAAAAATACTCCCCAACTTAGCAAGGATTTCTAGCACATTCTATTTTTCATATGGAATAGTCAAAAAAATTCGAATAGATAGAGTAAGTATCTGGATTTATTTCTTATTCATTTTCCATTTCAAGTAGGGTCTTGACCCTCTTAGACCCTCTGGTTACACTGGGTGCACCAGAGCCAGACCCCTTTGTATTCGTCAGGCATAGCACTGTTAATAGACAATGCAGGTTATGTTCAGAGAGAGAGAGAGAGAGCATAAGAATGTCTTCTAAGTTCACTAAGACCTGCACTAAGAGTCACAGACAGATCACTTAAGAAACAATCTTCATATTGATTAACATAGTCTAACTCAAATCGACACCAAGATAGCAACACTGTCTAGAACTTTATATGATATAAGAATCAACCGCATCTGACGGTCAAAGGAAGTTATTATTAATTATCAGTCGCTAAGTGTTTTTGATCTATTGTTAAAAACATTTCTTTTATTCTCCATTCATAAATGATGACTTCTTCACATCCAACTGTAAAATTCCTCATAAACTTCGATCAAGCACTTATAAATCAACATTTATCGTGGGATGATGACGATGATGATGAAGAAATAAAATAACTATATGAGAAAGAATTTTCAAATGAAATTAAGTTTTCATAAATGTTTCGAAATTGCATAAAATAAACTTTTTAGCCTCAAACTATGTTCAATCATTTGCAATTCAATTTTCAATCATAGTCATTGCTCTTATAAAAATTTATATCCAATATTTACTTTAAAAGGGAGGATAAAATTTAGTTTTGAATGGCTTTTGTTGCAGACATTAAGCAAATATCACTTTTGTCTCAAAAAAACTTTATTAATCTTCATGAACAAACATCCAAAATAAAGCTTAACTTCCGTATGTAAATAAACACCTGCAAAAATTATTATCCACAAAATTTAGGACAGTAACAATGCACAAAAAAAGACAAACTGATTATTATCTCTTCTATTTCTCATGAATGAAAGTGCTGAATATATTTCATAGAACAAATAAATAGGAAAGTGTTCCCAACTTAGACAGAGAGAAGAGAAAAAAAGTCGTCACATTTTCATTTCAATGAAAAGGAGAAAAAAAATTTATTCCGCCTTCAGGAGTTCGTGCTTTATTTGAAACTTTCTATTTTACCTCAAAAATTTTCTATTCAAATTCTTCTTTTATGTGAAATATGATTCTATCTGTTTTGTGTTACTTATTTTTTTGTATCTACAAAAGGTAAATCTTCTAAAAATGGCTTTTAAGTCATTTTTAACTAAAATTCAATTCAATTTCGTGATTGCTGGCGGAAATGTTTGGATTTTATTCACTCACATTATTATTTATTTTTTTGAAAGTAAATTGAAGTGTTCGATACTTTTTTTGACAGGTAGAGAGACATTGAAAAAAATATTTAATATGCATTTACTTAAATGGTCTTTAAAATGGCTTAAGTGACGGCGACAATTATTGTAATTTTATATTAAAATGCACATATCTACTTTTATCAATTTAAAAGTTATTTTTTTAAGCAATATTGCTTGCGAAATATTGGAAGCTAATGAAAATAAGCAGTTGTGTAACATAACTTAAGCTTTATTTTAAAAGAAATAACGATGCTGATGCACTTTGTGCTTCTCATGAGGTGCAAATTGAGAAATTTTATGCCTTAGTTTAAAGATTGAATATCACGACAAAGCTAAATAACAATCATCAAATAAAAGGTGACTATCACGAATGTAATCAGGCAATCACGAAGATAAATTATCTACCTCTAGACACCATAAATTATCGACTACCATAAAACATCAGTGTGTATATTGAAAATTTATTATATGTGGATTTCTTTTTTTGTAGAACAAAAAATGCTTGTTGGGTTAATTTTTTACAAAGAATAGCTTTTAACTGTCGAGAATCTTTAAGATGCAAAATGTGGATTTTTTGAGGACTTTATGGTCTGCTTAGTATCAAGTGGGTTAGTTTTTAGACTTAGGACTTCTGAAAATGACGATACTTTTTTTTCCAAAATCACATTACATTTGAGCAATAGGAAGTGAACCCAAAATTCTGTACAAATCTAGACATTCGTCTAGATTTTTCAGATAAATGCAAGTATGCTTTCTCGATCTCGACAAATTCGATAAAACCAAAATATTTTAAGTATAAGCAATTTTTTAAAACAAATTTTGGATTTAAATGATTATTAATTTCCTGTAACGTGATTTAAAACTCAGAATAAATCCTCAGATTAAATTCCTTAAGTATTTATCTAGATTTTAGAGACATGATGATCTTTGCTTAAGCATTTTTTAAGATAGCTCAGAATTAATCCTGAGTTTTTATTAGATCCGTTCTGTTTATCTCTCATTTAGATGAGAATTAAAGTTCATGTTTTAAGCGCTTCACTACAAGCTCTCTTTTTCATAATTCCATTAAATTTCTTTAACTTTACCTTAGACCTCGACTTTTTTCTCGACTCCTACACGACCCAACAATTTTGCATAATTGCATAACTCAAGGAATACCATAAAATGTATTCTACAACAATTCATATGCGAAAAGCACACATGAGCTGGATTAGGTAGCTTAAGCAGTACCTAAATCGCTAGCACATCCTCTAAGGTGCTCAATAAACTCAAAATAATGCGTCCCATCTTCCTCTCATAAAGATTGCATTCCCAACTTCCTTCTAATTACACTCTCAAACTTTTCATATTGATTTCTGCAGCATAAACTCATTAATGATTCACGAATTGAATAAACAATAGTTATGGCAATGCATGCACAGAAGAAATAAAGGAAAAAGATCGAAATGAAATGAGAGAGAAAAAGAAGTAGACACAAAAATTAAAACCGAGTAGCTTTAAAGCGAGATTCATTTTTATTATTTATTAAATTATATTCATTTAAATATTAATAATAGAAAAATGGCAAAATGCAGCACGAAATCATGCAATTGATAAAAAAGTATTAAAAATGCTAAACATAAATGCAATAATTGTCAGCTACAGATGAGGGACTTCTTAAAACAGTCCTATACATAATAAAATGCCACGAGCAATAAATCTATTGCACAGCATTTTTTTTCTATATCCAAATGTTTTATTCCTTTTCAAATGACAATCAAATGTTACAAAAACTGTTGCATACATTATAAGTTATAGGCTGTTGAAAAAGAGAGCTATGAATAAATATAAGAAAATCAGTTTCATATGACACATTTCAATGATCGCGTAAAATAGCAAGGAAAAAATGTTACTAAATAAACAAACAAATAAATAAATAAATACTAATATGTCGCATTTTTTACTCTAGGCTTAAACAACTTACTATTAAATAAAAATGAATCATGCAATAATACTATAATTGTTTTATATTGTCTATGCGACATGCAGCCTCATGAAATAATATATCAAATGTAACACTTTATAGGAATGCTGATTTGTAGACAATAGATACTTTTTCATTCAGTTTCGTTTGCACAGCTATTGAAAGTTCGACTTATAGAAAGGGAATTCTTTTTCTTTTTTTAAAGAAAAATGAAAAGTGAAATGATATCTATATGCTGTATATTGAGTCGTGTTTATTGAGATTTAATGGATTATCGAAGCTTTTTTTGACTCAAACAATGGGATTGTTGATTTCTAGATGCTGGCTATTTACGTGTAGCCATTGGTGATTCGAAAAAGAATGCCTCAATTTATTTATGATTGCGGTTTGAAAACCTTTAAAAGCCGTTACAAATGTCTAAATAGCACAAACATTTGACTCAAACAAATCTCAATTCGAATGCAGAAAAATATTGCATAATCTTTGCACAATAATCATTTTGATTTGAATCGATATAAAAAAATATAAAAAATGAGAGATACAAAAGTCTACAGAAGGAGTTCTCGTGACTTCAATTATCTTTGCAACAAATCGAATTAGAAAGTTTATTGATGTAATCTTAGATATTTTAAACTGAATTTCCCGCGAGAAAAGATCATAGTCATGATTCATTGACGAATCTACCTTTATATTTGCTTGTTCATATTATTAAAGCAGTAGGATTGCTAAAGTAGAAATTGAATATTCATTAACGATTGTGTATAAAAGCGTGCATTTAGCTCCCTATTGACGGCATTTTTCAACATTTACTAATAGCATGCTTGTTATCATGTCTATTTTGATCGCTCTTCATTTTCTCCTTTACGCCATCTGTCATCTCTCTACCTTTTTTTCACTTATCACGCGCTTGTGTCTGTGTGTGAGTCGCTCATTTCTTTTCTCTATAATTATCCCATCGAAAATTGATGGCAAAAATGCGTTCTTCATTATTTACAAGAAGAACTTTCACGAAAATAAAAAAAACCAAATGCCACAACACAATTAACAACATTTCATTTGAATCATCCTATAACCATCCCATATAGATGCGACAGACATGTTGTGTAACTGTTTATTTCTTACGAAAAAAAAAGAGAGAAATAATGGTTAAATGCTAATATTTCATTAATTTAGCTTCGTTTTCTGTTTACCGCCACAACATTGCTTGTGCGCGCCCGTTGATCTCTTATTGATAATTCAATAGATTAACATTTATTTTTTTTCCTTCATTCTTTATATCTTATGGTGATGCTGTTGACTTACATTCTTAATAAGTTAATGGGCAATTTAAAACTTTTTTTTTTTGCTCCTCTCTTTACATTCATTCTTATATTTTCTTAAATAAACTAATGAGTTTAAGTTGAAGTTAAGTCAAGATTTGACATGCTTAATGAAATAGAAAAGAGGTACTCAAAAATCTATTAACATCTTTAGCGGTACTGTCTATTGCCATTTTAGCACTCTTTCGGTTGGCAGAAAACATGGTGCTTCTGGATATTACTCACAATTTGCCGTAACTATACACATTTTGTGGAAAATAATAAACAGTATTGAACAAAAAAAAAGTCTTTCTCTTTTTGGAAATGCTACTGAAAGGAAATTGTTGAAATTGTTGCCTACCGCAGTGCCTGGTAAACTTTTTTAGGTTGGCTGCAGAGTTTTGTGTCAAATTTTTTTTCGACACCTAATTATATTGAAGAATTGACTTTTACGAAATATTTTAGAAGAAAAGTAAAGAAATTGGCTATTTTAGGGGATTTTAGAAGTAAGAGCACTTAGTTTGAAGGACACAGCCCCAAGGTATCCTTCAGTCGATTACAAGAAAACAGCTCTAAAATTAGGTTCAATGAATTACCCTCAGAATGTATCACATCACACAGCTCAGCAAGCACTGTGCCTACCGCATTATAATTATATGTCATTTCTCGGTTCTTTCTTGTTCCTCTATTCATCACAAAAGAAATATCATAATTTATGGCAATGAGGGCAATTATGAGCTCCAAAAAATACATAAAATAAAAGAGAACTCGACATCAATTGTCTTACACTATTCATCATCATTCGCAGTGTGAACTGTCAGAGATATATATTTTTTTCGGAGGTTTCCCCTTCTAGTGACAAATAATCAAAACAATATTATTGTCACTGATGTTCATGAGACTGTTCATGTGATTTGTTTTGGGAAATTAATTTTCACCATCTCTGTAGAAGAAAAGAGCAATATGAAGCTTAATTGTGCGAGACGAGGAAGGAAAAATGATGAAATAAAAAAGAATTGAGACATCATTATTATGGTAATGAAAACATTTTCGTATAACAATTCTTATTTCATTTTCATAATTTTTCATAGAATTTAGATGTAGACGAAACCTCCACACAATAACCGACAAAAAAAGATTGTCATTTACTTCTTAATTTTTGTCTTTTATTTGTCGCTTTGCTGTAATTCTTCAAGACTCACACAACGATTAACTCCGATAATATCTTTCCTCACTTCAATTCACTGTCAGTTACTGAGCAGAATTTCCTTCTTAATTTACTTTTGATGAAACAAAAATTTTTTATAATAACTTATACATTAGTTAATTAATTTTTCAGTGAGTGATAATTAAAGTAGAACAACAATAAATTAGTAATTAGAGCAAGAATCTCAAATTTGTTGAATTTTAATTCATTTTTCCACAATTCATCATTCTTTAAGTCAATTTCTCATTTTATTTTCATCTGGGAAAATTAATATTAAAACTTTTCTGTCTCAGCAACTTGAAGGCAATTCCCATAAGCTTTTAAATCAAGTTAAGAAAGTTCATAAAAGTAATCAGCACAAATCACATACAAAACTTTTTTTGTCATCTCTTCTCTCAACATTGTGGACACACACATCGTTATTAAGTGGGAAGCGATATTTCAGAAGGTTTTTAAAAAAATGAAAAAGATAAATTCGCAATTGCGTCAAAAAATTCCCATGATGTACAAATGTTTAATTTTCACATCACATTCAATTGATTTTCAATTAATTTTCACATATTTCTCTTCTTTTGCTCGTACGATTATTTTCCTCTCTTCTCGTCTTCTTCTTATTTTCCCTCATTTCGTTTGATGTTTTGCGCATATTGCCTTGCCTGCCATCGTCATTCTATCTCTTTAAGTTCTTATATATACTTTTTTTTGTTCGATTTCTCTGTGTTTAACTTTTTATGTTTACTTTACCATTTTACCACCCATGTCCTCTTGTAAAGTTCTCTCTGATAATTCTATATTCACATGATGATTCATTGTAACATTACATTAATCATACGAGTGCTGAATTCGTGATGTGATGCTGTTTAACTTACTGATTGTAGCTTAAATGATGGACTTTTTTGAAGTATTTATTTTTTCTCATTTTATTGCTTCGGTATTTATGGGTGCAGGGGTGTATCTAGGAGTGGTTAGGGCCCTTCTTCCTGATTTGAAGATGACTGAAGCAAGCAGTTGTGTACGAGAATGGGTCTGCTATAAATTAGGGGTTAATGTTTTATAAAATAAATTATTTTAGAAAAACACTAAAACTTTTCAAGAAGTGGTCCAGGTACCCTCTGACCCTCCCCCCCCCCCCCTCAGCCATGCAAGGAACTCCAAGGAAAATTTTGAACCCATCTCTCTCAAGGTTTACTAGCTGTACCCCTTAAAAAAGCTGAATCCAACCAAGAGTGATCGACCCCCTCAAGGCAAGTGCCGCTTCCCACATAAATAAATCCACAAAAAAAAACTTTTAATTACAAATCATTAATTACTCTTAACCCACTTTCAGCCATCCATTAAATTCCGATAAACTTTTTTTTAAAAGCCCCATTAAAACCATTAATAGCCGTGCGAATATATAATCTACAATCTAAATCCATTCACAATTCCCCCTCAAGTCCTCATGCTACTCTTTACTTAATTGTAATTTTTTACAGATTGCAATAAAGAAAGAAAAAGAGTCTTACATGCATAACGAATTCTATTTCGATAAGAGAAGCGCAAACATTCTGTTGAATCAATTAATAGCTCTTGTAAACTTGAAGATATAGAAATGTAATGAAATCGCAGTTTGACATTGGCTTTGCGCAAATCATTGATTTCACTTTGGAAGCACTTTATGCTGACAATGCAATACGATATCATCAATAAATCGTCTTGTAAAAGAGACAATTTATATTAATTCGCTCGATTCTTTTTTTATATAGTTTAAATCAATTTAATGAACCAAATAAGTTATTAGTCGCTAATTCAAAAAGAAAAGTTTTTTTTCTTGTTTGCTAGTTCCAATGATTTACTGACATGTAACAGCCAATTTGAAGAAAGGAGGGAAAAACTTTTTAAATTAAATATGAGTTAGATATGGCTGCAACATTTTAAAGCTCATTTCATCATTACTATTAATTATTGAGAGTTAAAAGATAAAGATGAAGGAATTTTTCAATTATCTTCTATGAGAATGTACACTTAGATAGCAATTACCTGTAATTTTACAATATTTCACATCGATGATACAAAGTACGGCTCCTTTATGTTGAACATAACATTAAATTCTCTTTTAATAATAGCAGCTTTTTAATTAAATGTACCATGTAGATGTAAAGTATTACATATTGTACTCATGAGCCTTTGACCAATATTGTGAATGGATTTTGAGATGGGATAGAAAGCATGATCTCCTAGGAGAATGGAATCATAAAGGTTAAAATTGATTGGATTTGAAAGGAAGATGATTTTATGGATATGAGGGTCTGAAATTGGTGAATGTTATTGTTATTGGTAGATATCTAGGATAATGCCACTTCTTGTTCTAGAACTGCAGTTCAACCTTATTTGTCTAGTTAGAGCATCTGGGGTGGGTGTCTCTTGTATAATTCTGCACCTACCCTACCGCACAGTGGGAAATTTTTGAAAAAACTTTCCAAAAATTATTTTATGGTGGATTCTGGTAGAGTATTGTCTAAGCTTTAAAAAAAGTATGCATACTTAGGGCTGAAAGTCCTTGTGCATAGAGATACAGCTCAAAATATATGTGATTTTGGGGTCAGACTATAAATTTTCAAAATGTTCTCATTCTTCAACAACTCAATCAAATTTACTGAAACTTTTTTTATTTGGTAGGAATTAGTACTAAGTTTATTTTAAGTATTTGAGAAAAAAAATTAATGATGCTTAGTGCAACAAATTTTTGAAAATATATAAAAAATGATGATTTTTTGAACTATTTTTAGGTTTTCTCGCACATATCAATACATAATATTTTCTAGTCTGCTACATATTGTAGAACTAGTCAAGGGCTACAAAACTGCATCTTTTGAAAAAATTCCACAGTGCATCTATGTATGAAAAAAATCAATTTTATGTCAAAAATTTCGATTTTTTTGAGTTTTTTCGCTGTAGAATTTCAGGATGCATGGTGGGCAGCTCTTTTGAGAGTGATTTTTAATAGATCATGATCTGTGCTTTCAAAATCCACTTAAAGTTGAAAAACTTTTCCGCCAAATTTTCGATTTTGAGCTCTTTGAATGCTAAAATGTGAAGGTAGTCAATTTAAAAATTTTGTCAAACTTTCTTAAAACTAACTAATATCAGTGCAAAACTTCTAAAAATGATATATTTAGCCATTTTCTATCATTTCTTATGATTTTATTTCACTTTATAAAGTTTTGGGCTAAAATTTATTCCTTTCAAGTTTCTTCGAATCATAATTAAAAGTTTTTTAATTTTTCCAATCTTTAAGTGCATCAAATAATTTTTTTGTACTAATTAGTTAATTGCTCATATAAATATCTTTAAAATGGTATATAATATGTTGTATATTGATGAATTTTGAGTAAAATATAAACAAACATATGAACAAGTATCAAAATTTTGGCATTCTCTAGACTCATGCTTTACACTTTTACTCATAATTATTGTGAATCTTAACTATATTTAATATATTTGGTATCGTTGGAAAGCTTATAGTAGTACCTATGTCGTAGCATAAAAATTTGAGTTCAAAAAATGCTCAGTGGACAAGTAGGCTAAGTCCATTATATCATATTTTGACTGCCCCTCCATTGGGCACTAAACATCAAAATTTTTATTTTAGGCCTGTTTTCTACAGAATCATGTCTAAACTAACATATAATAACTAAAAAATTATTTTTCCGTCATTATTCGCAGTAAATGAGCTCATAGAAAAAACATTAATTTTTCGTAAAAAATAAAAAAAATCTAAAGTTCACAAAAAGTTTATGCTTTTTCTATGAGCTCATTTACTGCGAATAATGACGGAAAAATAATTTTTTAGTTATTATATGTTAGTTTAGACATGATTCTGTAGAAAACAGGCCTAAAATAAAAATTTTGATGTTTAGTGCCCAATGGAGGGGCAGTCAAAATATGATATAATGGACTTAGCCTACTTGTCCACTGAGCATTTTTTGAACTCAAATTTTTATGCTACGACATAGGTACTACTATAAGCTTTCCAACGATACCAAATATATTAAATATAGTTAAGATTCACAATAATTATGAGTAAAAGTGTAAAGCATGAGTCTAGAGAATGCCAAAATTTTGATACTTGTTCATATGTTTGTTTATATTTTACTCAAAATTCATCAATATACAACATATTATATACCATTTTAAAGATATTTATATGAGCAATTAACTAATTAGTACAAAAAAATTATTTGATGCACTTAAAGATTGGAAAAATTAAAAAACTTTTAATTATGATTCGAAGAAACTTGAAAGGAATAAATTTTAGCCCAAAACTTTATAAAGTGAAATAAAATCATAAGAAATGATAGAAAATGGCTAAATATATCATTTTTAGAAGTTTTGCACTGATATTAGTTAGTTTTAAGAAAGTTTGACAAAATTTTTAAATTGACTACCTTCACATTTTAGCATTCAAAGAGCTCAAAATCGAAAATTTGGCGGAAAAGTTTTTCAACTTTAAGTGGATTTTGAAAGCACAGATCATGATCTATTAAAAATCACTCTCAAAAGAGCTGCCCACCATGCATCCTGAAATTCTACAGCGAAAAAACTCAAAAAAATCGAAATTTTTGACATAAAATTGATTTTTTTCATACATAGATGCACTGTGGAATTTTTTCAAAAGATGCAGTTTTGTAGCCCTTGACTAGTTCTACAATATGTAGCAGACTAGAAAATATTATGTATTGATATGTGCGAGAAAACCTAAAAATAGTTCAAAAAATCATCATTTTTTATATATTTTCAAAAATTTGTTGCACTAAGCATCATTAATTTTTTTTCTCAAATACTTAAAATAAACTTAGTACTAATTCCTACCAAATAAAAAAAGTTTCAGTAAATTTGATTGAGTTGTTGAAGAATGAGAACATTTTGAAAATTTATAGTCTGACCCCAAAATCACATATATTTTGAGCTGTATCTCTATGCACAAGGACTTTCAGCCCTAAGTATGCATACTTTTTTAAAGCTTAGACAATACTCTACCAGAATCCACCATAAAATAATTTTTGGAAAGTTTTTTCAAAAATTCCCCACTGTGCTACCCCAGGAGCTATACACTAGTTGGATACCCTAGGGATAGGGTAGGTGCATCGTTAAGGACAATCTCGGTTCTCGATCATGAATCTCGTTCCTAATATTCAAGACTAAGGTTTTAAAGGAAGGTTTGTAAGGAGAAAATCTAAACTATCTGACCTTTCCAACTCTAAGTCCACAAAATCAAATAAAAGTTAAAAAAAATTAGTTGTTCTAGACACGCAATGCTACCCAGCCCAGTCCTGTCCATATCTTCCTTCTGCAACTTCTTCCCCACATCCCATCCCATGCCATAAAATTTATCATAATTATTATAATTTATGTAATTTTTGACTTGGATAAAGATTATTGGAATTGACTATAGCAATAATTACAACTGCAAAGCAGCTCATCATCAACGTCAGACAGAACAAACCTGCTTAGCACAAAACCGCAAAATCACCAGCTATCGAGTTTCATTTCTTCCTTATTTCTTCTTCTCTTCCCCATGCCTTGTTCATTCATTCAATAATTTTTTTTTTTAAAAAAAAAGCGAAATGGTGAAAGAAAGAAAAAAATTCAATTTGTCCAAGCACATGCAACAAATATTTATCAGTTAAAATTGTATTCTTCTATTTACTAACAACCGCAGAAACCACAGGAATAAAAGTTTCACTCGCATCATATGAACAAAACAACAACAAAAAGTCGTTTGTAAAAAAAACAGAAAGAAATTCGACTTGAACCTATGGGTTAACTGAATAATGATGTTGGGACAATGCATCTTATTGAAATATTCCATTTTTGGAAAACTGACAAAAAAAATAAAATCGAAAAATTAAAGTCAAAGAAAAATAACTGAACGATGATCACCAGAAGAAGCAGTGCTTGTAGAATGTCATTATTTCTTTATTATTCCATTCATGCGAGAATGAAAACCAACAAGACAGAAAATGCTACCTCGAATGAGAATTATTACAGGAGTTGGATATTATTTTGCTCATGTGTCAATGATAGGATATGTCTGGTTCTGAGTAGAATTTTTTATTATAGATCATTCGCTATTTTAAGCCCTTATTATTTTCCCATGTCAAGATCCTTCAACAGTCAGAATATTTTCCTCCGTTCATCCAAATCCATAATCATTTTTTTTGTCTTCTACTCCCAAAACAACAACCTTGTAAGAGCTTACTTATTGAAAATCTCAAGTTTCAACCGACACAGAATATAATGTCATTTTAAAATCGCGGTAAAACCACACAAGAATTATCACAGAAAGCACACCGATAATTTTCAATTCAAAATTATACTTGTCAACGCATCCCCATGAGATTTTTCAGAAACTTTATTCTGAAAATCAGTATGAGAGTTATCCCAATCAAATCAATTTTTATCGCACCTTCTGCCTTTTTCAATGTATCGAGGGATGGTTTGATAGTTATGTCCATCATTTATAAGGAATGGGGTTATTTTTCAAAGAGGAAGTATAAAGTTACTCGGGTTTTTTTATGTCTAATTGTCTAGGAGAGTGGTTCCCAAGCCGTGTGCTTCGGTACACCTTTCAATCAAAATTTCTACGAGCACTTGTGTGTTGGGGAACAAAGTTTGACTGCCACTGATCTAGGATCTTGTTACAGAGTCATTCACTGATTACGTTATGCAAAAACACACGAATTTTTAAGCCCCTCAACTTGTTACATAATATTTATGAAACAGGAATATATTTGGTTTGAACTATTACAAAAAGTTTAGAGGTTGGTTACTCGGGTACACCCTTGACATACTAAAGATATTAGCTAGGGTATACCCCAGAATCTAGTCGTAGGAGCGTAGACAAATAATTTTTGAGGTCGAATTTGGGATTTTTTCTCAAAAACTCTTGCAAATTGAAGACAACTTTCCATCAATGAGAAGGTTTTGACTCTCTCTGGATGTACCAATGTAACCAAGTATTCTATGTAGACGAAGAATCTTATTTTTTTATAGAGAATATAACCCCCCCCCCCCTCCTTATGGTGTTTGGGGGTGTTTAAAAAATTAATTTTTTGCAATAAACCTAATTTGCGAACGATCTACCATATGTATCTCCCATTCACTTCTCTCCATGACCATAACGTAAAGATAAATAACTCACAACATACAAAATGTATAGAAAATTGAAAAAAAAATAATAAATAAATTTAAACACCTAAAGGTAGACGTACAGCGGAGAAAGAAAATCAATTCATACGTCAATAAAAATTTAATCGAATATACACTAATAGAATATAAAAGCAGCATTGACTTTCGGATAAGTCCGAAAGGATGAAACGAAATGGCTTTAAATTGATGGTTAGCTCTACGAGAATCAAAGTTCATCGACATTTACTACTTTGACCTTGAATTTCGACAGGAATTAATCATCTCCAATGTAATTGCTAACTACATGTACATTCATTTATCCATCAACTCATTTTGTTCAGTAAAGTCACATAACTATAACATATATGAGAGCCACATCGAAATGAAATAGACAAATGGAGATGAAAGATTACAGACAAGAAGAAGGAACAGAGAGGAAAAAAAATCAGCGCGATGAATGAGCAATGATAAGCATCACATCGTCATTTATTGTATGTATTTATTCTAAAGTCATTACATCATTCGAAAATAAAGTTATTTTTTCATGGTCTCGTTTGTTGATTGTCCAAAAAAACAAGAATATTCTCATTTTTCTACATGCTCATTAAATGTACATTAAGCATAACTTCGGAAATATTCAATTAGAGACGTAAGAAGAATAAGAATGGAACAGAAAATTTTTGGGTGTTCTTTTAAGAAAAAAAAATCTCCCTTCAATCATAGACTTAATTTGAACCTTTGATGATATTTCATATCTTATAAAAGTAATGTAGATAAATAAATTATAGACCTTCGTCAGTTATGACTTAAATTATAATACAAGCAAGCATGTTATTGTCTTTTAAGACTATATAAAGGTTAATGAAAATGAATAAAGTCATTGCATTAACATGACCGCATATCATATTATTTAATACTTTTATGAATTAGGAGAAAAAGATCATTTTGGAGGTAATTTGGAGGTGGTTCAATAATGACTGACTAGGACGCATTTTATACGCGGTGAATTTTAGATTCTTTTGTTCATTTCACTAACCTACCATATTTTGACCCTAGTTCCAAGACGCAAGTAACCGACCAAAAGCATTGTCAGAAATTTTTCTGCTATCATTTAAATTTGAGGAGGGAGGGGAGGGTAGGTTCTGGATTTTCTAAAAAAAATTACAAACAGAAAATTTGGGGGGGGGGGGGCTTTCTGGATGCTTTCTTAAATCCTTTCCTAATCCCCTCTCTACCTTAATACCGTCTTGTCACCAAATTTGTAGTTTCATGACAAACTAGAGCCATATCTACTCAGCACTGAGCAATCAGTGTCTAGCAGGGTGTCTGTTTTACGCACCATCTTATCAGCTTTAACTAATTACTACTTCAGCAATTGCTAGTACTAAGCAAGGGTGTACCTAGAAAAATGAATTTTTTAGGGGTTGTACAAACTTTTTTTTCTTACTAATTCTCATGTGTTTTGTGCTTGTTGTTAATTCTAACGGTACGTGAATGATTAACTATCAAATTAGAGCTTCAGAAAAAAAATTCCATGTAAGAGGGGGGTACCTTTGGATACGCCAAAGGTGCAAAGGAGTTAATCAGCAGTCAGAAAGATTGGATTGATAGAGAGACAAAATGCAGTCAAAAAACATAATTTCGATTATAAAGTAAATTGCAGTCAAAAAGGTAGCAGCCGTAGGGTAAAATTAGGGAACGTATTGTCATCATTACTGTCAAACATTTTCATTCTTTCCAATGTCTATTACACAACACAAAAAACCTATGACATTGCGTCTTTCATTTCAAATGAAATGTTAATAAAAAAAAGTACATGCACCGGAGGCAAAGCAAACATTAAATTGTAACAATGAAAGTTTCTCATTTACCCAAACATATTGTCGCACAAAATCAAAAAGAATTGAGAGCACAACCAAAAAATGAAATCAAGATTCATTATATAAAGGAGGCCTAAACAAGTCCGAATGAAGACAAAAAAAAATGAAGTCATTAAAGAAAATCTCGAGAGACTTCCAATTGGCATCATGTCAGTGGCGTCGTTAACAATAATTGCAAATCATCAATTACACTCTCCTATCGCTGCACAATAATCAACATTCACCTATTGTGAGACTGTAAGCAGAGAATCTTAAGAAAAAAATTAAATCGAAATTAAAAGACAATTGTCTCAAGCATGTATTTATAAAATAAAGCAGATTATGCATTTAAGTTTGTAAGCACATATCGTCGTCTTCCTTCATACATACATGTGAACATAACAATTGAGCAAGAAAAACTTTCGAAAAATCGTTAATTAATTGTTGCTGTCTTTTCTCCTCCTCCTCCTCTAGCATTTAATTCTTGTGTCATTAGTGCTGTTTTTTTGTGCTATCGCAAGCAAGTAATTGCAACGATTGAATCAAAGTTATTATTTTATGTTCAGCACAATGGCAATGTGGTATGAGAACGAGATTCAATATTGATAGTATGATTGACTTTATATTAAGGCTTAAAAACTGCTTCATGTGAAGAAAAGTGTTCAATTTCTGCCCACGTATAAATTATTTTTAAGGCCAAAACCTAGCTGAGATATAAAAAGAAGAATCTCAAAAGAAATAAAAAAACTCATTCCTATATTTCCGGTTTTAATTACAAGACTATAAATAAAATCCTGTATAGCACGGTGCCATAATTAAGAATTCAAAACAAAAACTATACGTGAAATGAAAAGGGTTCATTTTAATGGCTAGAGATATCAATTACACATGCCTTTAGAAAATCTTAAAACATTTTTTATGTGAGCAAAAATATTTAAACGGACATTAAAACCACAGGAAACATCAAGCTGACTGAAATGTGATCTCTGAGAATTTTTTTTTTATTTTTGTGACACGATGAACATCACCATAAAGCAGGAATAAACAAAATAGAAAAACGTGGACAAAGGGCATCTGGAAATGAGTTCTAAAGTTCAAAAGACGAGATCAAAACTTCCTTAGTTTCCCTCGAAAAGACGATGGGAATTTTAATGACTCAGAGCAATATTGGATAGAGTCTAGGAGAAAATAATTACTGTAGCTATCAACATTCCATTTTATGTGTACCGACAATCGTCTTGATTGCAATATTGAGTAAAGTAATCAGTAGTAAAAGAAATTAGTTGATGCAGAGATGGGATATTTTAGATTGTAGGATTTCTGTCTTGATATCTTTTTAGACTGTAGAGTTCAATATAATTTAAGTTTTATATTTCAAATGATTTGATGCTATAATTTAAAAATCAAATCAGGGGACCAAATCAACTCCCTCCTTCTTTACTACAAAATTTGAACGAAAAAATTTTCTTTAGTTTAGCCTGTTACAAAAACTCAGACCCTCCCTTTTCTCTAAAAGTGAACGTTATCAGTAAATTTCATTAATTTTAAACTTTTTACAGCATATGATTTTCACCTTTTTTACCTAGATTGCCAGTCTCTATGAATTTGTAGGACCAAAAGACTCAGAATTCGTATTTTTAGATATAGTCCCTAAGTATTAAATACCTGATAAAGACACAGAATTTAAAAATCTAGATACTAGATGCAATTTTAACCAAATTAAATAAATTCATAGAAAGATTAAAAAAATTAAGTGTTAAAAAACCAAAGAAAGTTGAAGTTCGAATCTCAATTGTAAAAATTATATCAGTCCCCCCATGTTATCATACATTTTTTTTCCCTTTTATTAGCTTATTTTTTTTAAATAATTCATCTTATCAAAAATTCTCGACCTTCCACTGATATACTTTATTTTTTTGGTAATGCACCGTGACTTTAACTCACTTGAGTTCCTCAATATGATTATATTTAAATTCTTCACTTCTTTCTTTTCTTAATTTAATTTTCAACCCATTTAAAGCACAACAACGACAAAGAGTCATAGCCACAGAACATAATTCACGTTATCGTCATAAAAGAGAGAAATTAAAATTTAATAATGTATCATCTGAAGCGCATCAAAGCGCATTGAAAGGGAAATAAAAGAGTATAGAATGGAACATACGATGAATTTAGTGAGAGCGGAAATGACAAATTTTTAAGAATAATTTCATGAATTTGTTTCGCGGCGGCGTTAAAGGTAATTTACCATCACCAAAAAAAGAGTTTTGGATGTACGTTAATTAAATTTAGGGAAGCAATGGTAATGGAATTTTACTTTTTACGGTTTCATGACGCATCACTTTTTTGCTCTTTTCTTCCGTTCATTTCTATTCTCGAGAGAGATCAATCATGTAGGTAATGAGTTAGCACGCGGTCATAAGAAAGAAAGAATCATTCACTCACCCGTTGTATGATGTCCAATAAATTCAAAGTCATCATCTTGATCCCAATGTTTGAGCGACAAATTTTGTAAAGGTGTTGCGTTCGCAAATTCTAAATTTGCAAAATGCCAATCAAGTATTTGACGGTCTTCGGAGCTTAAATAAACGTCACTGGGTGCCTCTTCCTCATCACTTTGCTTTAATTTCGCATCAAGCTCTTGATTTCTTTTCTTTTTGTCATTCTTTTCCTTTCTCTTTTTTGTCAAATCTCTAACAATTTCGCGCTTTTTGAACTCAAGCTCGAGACGCTGTTCATCATCTTCAGTCACTTTCTGCTGGTCTATAATGCGTTGGAGAGTGTCTCTGAGGACAGCAATATCCGTATTACAATCTGCTATTGCTTGCTCGTTGGAAATTACTTCTTGTTGAATCTCCTTGATGTTTTTCAAATAATTAATTTTCTTCATCTTTATCTTCTTCTCTTGGAGCTTAATAATCCATTCAAGAGCTTGACCGAGTGAGATTGGTTGATTGTCAGCATAATTAAAATCAAGAACGTGCGATAAGTAGCTTGTGCATTCGAGAATCTTATTAAATTCTCGTTCCATGATCTCATCCTTATTTTTCGAGATGAGCTTGCCATTTGGTCCAAATAATGGGCATTGAGCTTTTATTTTCTTCAGCTCTAGATCTAATTGTTTTGCCAAAATTGTAATTGGATTGCCATAAATTCCAGTGACTACCATAGCACCCAAATCAGCATGATAGTTGCTTTTACGGAATGTTGCAATTCGTCCACCGACTCTGTCTCTTGCTTCTAGACATAATACTTCGAAGCCAAAACTTTGTAACTTTTGTGCTGCAATTAAGCCAGCGATTCCTGCTCCAATGACTGTTATATAAAGGAATTATAAAAATTTACATTAGATTAGACATCAATTTGGATCAAAATGAGCTTACCAATAATCTTTTCGCGTCTCTTTTCCTTCAATTCTTGCAGCTTCGTGAATATTCCATAATTTATGTATCCATATCGTTCAAGAAATGTGAAAACTCGTTTAATTAGTGCGGGATCAATGTCAAATGGCTTTTCAATGTTCTTCAACACAAAATCGTAAGTCAATTGCTGCTTCACATTTTCCAGCCACATCTTCAGGATACGATTACGGACTCCCAAATAAATGCGTCTTTGCTCAATCGTTGTCTTCTTTGTAAATTCAGGGAATGCAACGACTTCGTATCTAAAAATAATTAAGGATATTAAGGGATATCAATTAATCACTTAATATTAGCATCTTACGTTGTCATCTTGTCGTAAGGAAATCGAGACTGGAAGCAAGCACCTTCCAGAGTCGTCAAAATCTCATATCGAGCATCCGTTTCTAATTCAGTTGGATCTGGTGGTGGTTTAACTTCTTCATCGTCCTTTTTCTCACTTGTTGATGGAACTGGTTCCTTCTTTTCACTATCGATCTAAAAGATCCACCAATCATTAATTAAAATTTGAATTATTGCAAAAAAAACATTAAAAAATATTACTTTTGGCTTTTTCTTCCTTAAATTTCGTTTTCCACCCAATGGATCTTGCTCTTCCGCACGACGTCGACTGTTGGATGTTTCCTCAGGATCAGATTCATCGGATATTAGCAAAATTGTCTCCATTTCCATTCTATAATTAACACTTTTTCGCGAAAAACACAAATTCACCGGCTCTCGTATAAAAAACTGGTCGAAAAACTGTAAACATTTTTAAGGGTCTTTCGTAAATTACGTCACGGTTCATGGGATAGATGTCAAAGTGCGTAACGTAATTTTTAAACGACCCCTTATGTGAAATTCAAAATTTTTAGTAACGGAAATTTTTATACGATTTTAAAATTTATTCCTGAATCCCATTAAATGTACAGCATGCAGCATAATTAAATGTTTTTAAAAAAAACTTAAGTCTTCCACTTAAGCATCATGTCTTTATTTCTCAATAAAGCTTCAATTCTCTTTTATAACTCATGTAATCATATAAAAAGGTTTCTTAAAAAATAGATTAAATTTAATTAAGCTTATTCAGGCGGAGGTGGTGGTGGAATCATTTCCGGAGGAGGAACTGGCATCGGCACATCATCAAGTGATTTCTGTAGATTAATTGCATAGAAGGGAAATCTTGCAAGTAGTTTGCTTTTAGCTTCTTCGACTAATTGCTTTTGCCTGTCTAGTTCCATTTGCCTTTGCAGTTCATTTTGAGATGGTGGAACGTAAGTCTTGTTGAACACATAATTTTCAGCACTCCAGTTTCTAAATCCATAGCTGTACAATAAAGTAAATCAATTAAAGCCATGAAGATTCTCAAAATCATCTTGTAGCTTACCCATAACTGGAATTATCAAAGTTAAATAGTTGTGGATTATACTCAGCAGCAGGATATGTTTCAGATGATGTAGGGAAATTGTGAGCTACAGGAACTGGAGTGATTGGATGATTCAGTTTGTGTAGATTTGATGACATATGAATTTCAAGCTGTATTTTTGTTTCCATTCTCACATCACATCGCTTACAATAAAATACCATACCATCCTCAATAAATTCATTGCCGACTGTTTCATTTGCACGAACAAAGCTATTCTGATATTTCCTTTTGACAAACTCTTTTGATATTCCTGTAAGAAGCACAGAATTATAGAATATTGAAGACTAATTAAATCAATTGAGCTTACCAGGATATGTGTGGAATTTATGCTTATTCTTTCTATGCTTTTTTGACATTAGGTGAGCTTCCCACGACTGTAATGATTGACATGTGACGCTACAATTTACACAGTTCCACTCTTTCCTATTTTTTGCCAAAATTTGTCTCAAAGCTTGTTCATTTAGTTTCTCCTGCATTTTTAACTGTAAGTCTTGCATTTCGTCAAAAGGAATCAATGGTTGTGGCATATTTGATGGAGCTGTAGCTTGTGATTGTTGGACAGAATGAACTTGCTGGGTATTAGCATTTTGTACTAAAGGAATTGGCGGTGGAATTTCAATAGATGGTTGTGGCTTGTTAATCTTTGATTTTTCAACATGTTGCTCACTTGTAACGTGATTTTCCCAGTCAACTGGATCCTTACATAAATAATTGCAAATAACACAATTCAAATCTATCATATTCTTTTTTCTGCATAAGAATTTAAATTGATTCTTGTGTTTTCTAGTAAAAGGGAAGAAAAACATTTAACATGCTGTATAAGTAGATTAATACAGTAATAGAAAACTAGCATAAAACGGGAAATTATTAATTTACTCATAAAAATAGTTTAACATTTCTCATTGTTATTTCATTGTAAACAACAGTTGACAATGAAATTGTTAAATTTGTATGAAGAATTTTTTTTAACAATATCAATTTACAATGCGATTGTAAAGCTACAATAGAGATTGTTAATTTAACTATGGACATTGTTAGCAATAAATATTAAATAACTTAATTAATCGTGAGATATGAAGACTCGGAATTAAATTGAGAATCATAGACGTACCCAGGAGGGTCTTGACCCCCAAAAAAAATTATTTAGTAAATTGGATGGTTGACCGTTTAAAAATTTAAATTGTTAATTTCTACAATCGAATTGTTAATTTTTTCAAAAATAAATTTTATCAATTATCATCATTAAATTTTACAATTTTGTTGTTGACGAAAATTTTACGATGAATTGTAAAATTTAACAATTCCCCATCGTTAACGTTATTTTAACAATGTCATCGTTGAAATACAAATTAACAACACATTGTTAAATTATTTTTATGAGTGTAGAAATTTATAAAAAGATCCAGAAGAAAAGAAATTGATCAAAAACTGTCAATTTCTTTTCTGTAACTACTTATGATTTTGTATTAATTTTGTTGTCACCTCCCAGCAATATGATCCCTTAAAACTATATACGAGCTAAGCAAAATGCTGTAATTAAAAAAAATAATTTTATTTTTATGCAAGAAATTTTAAGGAAAGTGAAATTTTCGATTTTACTTGCATATTTCACAGCGCACTTCCTTTGGAACATTCGAAACTGTCCCTCCATTTATGTTATTGAAGATTGCAGCCGCAACCGGACTCGAGAAATCCATTAAAATACTATAATTAATGATTTATTTTATTGTTTTTTATTTTGAGAACGACAACAAATCTATTCAGCGAATTCAGCAGAGTTTTTGTGCGGGAAAATTTGAATTTTGACCGTTATTTTAAATTAAAAGATTTCAAAAATTTTCATATTGAGTCAAATGCTGTAATTAAATATCTAAAATCAATACAAATCGATGAAATGCAAATATTTTTCACAGAAATAAGAAATGCGAGATTCTTAAAATGGTTTATCAATTAATAAACAAAGTCTTTATTGTACAATAACAATCTTATAAAAATATTAATTCTTCTCTTATCGCTTATCCTAAGGATGCAATGTGATAATTGCTATCAGTGAAGGTTGAACATGTATGGAATTTTAAAAGTTTTCTTTTAACTATATTATATACAACTTTAATATGTATTATTTAGTGGAGATTTTCTTCATTTTGCTAACTCCTCAGGTGCAATTTCAAGGGGATTTCCCCTTCTGTATACGACCCTGCTTCCTTCCATTTAGAATATTTGGATAAAGTACTTTAGCGTTAATCACTTGAATTGAGTTCCTCGTCATCCTCCTCGTCTGATTTATCAAAATATTCCGTCTCCCTGGCTATTGAACAAAACAGTTCAATAATATTATTTAATCCAATTAGATATCCATCCTCATGATTCCCTACTTCCCAATTCTTTTTGTGAGTGATTTTAATGTCGTCGGGTAAATTCCCCGTTTTAGCAAAGTCAATGAGCCAGCAACTGGCATTACTTCGATCATGAACAAATAAAAGTGAACTTCCAATGATCTCATGCGATTTGAAGAATTCCGAATGTTCAAGCGTGGCACGAATTGCTTTCAGACGTTGTATATACTTCCGCTATTTTAGATGAGAAGAGGAAAAGATGATGAAAAATGAGCAAGATAAACATGTGCAAATAATCTCAAAATAACTCAATTTACTCACCAGTGCAAATGGATAACCTTTTATGAATTCTTTAAACATTTCGATAATCTCATCTCGCGTTTTTATCGTCTTAAAGTCTTTTGATTTTAAATCGTCTTTCTTAATGCCTTCAATACGAAATCCCAAATTTGCTGTACTTGATATCGTCTCGCGCCATACCTGGTAGATGGGGAAGAAGAAGAAATTTCGGTTAATAATAGGTTGCTGGATGTTATGAACGCATTTTTGAGGGGGCTAATTCATACTTAGTATACCAAAGAAAAAGTCGTTCACAAATGACGTCCATCAAAATTTGGATATTTAGTTAAGACTACCTAAACTTCTTTTGGCTACCTGGACACTGAAGACACTCAGAGTGACATAACCCTAGAGTAACCTGTGTTTTTTAAATAATATTTTCCAGGAACACTGCTCTAAGTAATCCTTTGTAAGCTTTAGACAGCTAATTCGACAAAGGAATAGCTCTGAACCAACTAATGCTATGGGTCTATAATAAGGAACTATAGCTCGTAATTTTATGGATTCTGGACCCCATTAGACCCCCCATCCCACTTGACAATGATATCCAAATGACAATAAACCATCAAAATTCCAATCAGTTCCGATCCATCCTCTCAAATTCCAACCATACCAAAGTGATCATTACATTCCACCTTTTCTCACCAAACCAAAATAATAAAAAAATGCACACAGAAAGAAAACATTCAATGTCACTTGTCAGTCTGTATACTTAAATAAAAATTAAGTGATAAGTCTATTTATCTTACCATGTATCTTGGTTTTGTGACGCCTTTGGCTTGATGCTCCTCTTCCGTTGGAGCATTTGGATCAATTTGAACCATTTTCTCGTACATATCCTAAATTATGGAGAAATTATGGTGTTAATGATATGCTTAATCTTGAACATTGACATACTTTCGAATTTTTTTTTCTGAATTAATTTAATAAGCCACTCACTTTTCTAAGTTTTTGTTTCTCTTTAGCCTTCAGCAACTCTTCTTCTAAATATGTTCTCACTCCTATTTTACAATCCATTACACAACATGGTTTATTGAAGTCACTCAACAAATCTTGTAGCTGAAGATATTGAGCTGAATGTAAATAAAAAATGGTTGGTTGATGGAGCTCATTGAATTGTCAATAAAATAATGGATTTTAATGCCTTTTTTAAAAACTTACATTCACTGTCATCACCATCGACGATTCCCTTGAATTCAGGCACATAAGGTCGAAGGACATCCTTCATTAATTCCTTAAAACATACTTCTTCTTTGGGTGTTAATTTCTTTAGTACCGTCCCTGCGTCTAAGCCAGCCTTGAAGTTTCCTTGATGACCAGCTAACTGTACCCATGGATATCTTTGCTTATTTTTATATGTTTGAAAAAATGGTGTCCATTGCACTATGTTCCTTAATTTTCTCCATCCAATCATGGACTTCTGTAATTTTATTAATAACGAAGTTAGCAACATATTCGGCTATGAAGTTTAACAGGCAACTGTAAAGTTGTTATTCCCAAAGAAAAAATAGTTCGACAATATGCTTATAACAAATGATCTGTTTTTCGTACACATGTTAGCAACAACGTCACACATGCGGAGGCAAGTGAACGACACAGACTTCTTAAATAATTAATCATTGTGTCTTGACTAAGGAAGGACTGCTGAGCTGTATGGTTGTGGGTTTTTCACTATCGAATGTCAATCAAAGCAAGCTGTGATTTTTATTTTTATGAATTTTACAGAGCATTACTCTGTAGGCTTTAAAATTTTTGATTTTTGTAGCTTGATTACTGATTTAGTGGATCGTTGCCGTCAAAATTTAAAATTTTAAAAAATATAATGGTTGGCGCCAAGAAATGGACATTTTCAGTGAAATGTTTCATTCGGATTTGAAAATTGGAAGAAGAAGCACCATATAGCAGGTAATATTAAGTACTAAGTTCAAAATAACAATAATCGTTAATCCTTCCTTAGCTATAAGTCAAGAGATCTGCAGAAAAACTGCAAAAGATCATCAACTTTCATGACAAAACACTTAATTTCCATAACAATAGCAAGATGCAGCAAAATTGCATGACTAATTATCATCCAGCACTTCTAAATTGACAGCTTATTTCCTAAGACGTAGTGCTAAATAACACAGGTATGTCAATCAACGTTCACTGAGGTTTGCGGTTTACTTAATAACATTTGCTAGGCATAAGCTTAGCTGGCTGATAAAAAATTAGTTCGCAAAAAGCTTTAAAGTAGATCAAAGTGAATAAACTTCCATTTGTTCTGTTGATAATGCTTACCAAGCAGAAGGCATTTTCAGTTCAAATTTTAAAAATATTTACTTAGCAAGTTTATTATTGTAAATAAAATTCAATTGACGATAAAAACGAAAGTATTCATATTAAAATACATACAATAACTGTTTGGTTTGCATAAAGTCTCTTGAAAAAACATTTTTTAATGAATTACGTAAAAGGAAAGAGCTATGAGTAAGATACACAATTATTCAATGAACATCCATGTCAGGTTAATAATCGTTTGGATTAAGGTACAATTTACATAGTTAGGGATGACTTAATAACATAGAATTTTATTGCATTAAAAATCGTGAGCTAGAATCATCAAATCATTATTAAAAACGCGTTAAATCAGAAGTGAACGTAACAGCCAATAATATTACTTTGATTGACGTCTTTCGGTGGTGTATTATTTTCAATTAATTATACAGCTATAAAGTGAGAGAGATAACTTGCCTTGTGTCGAGAAAAAAAATGGAAATTAACTAAAATTTCAAAAAAAAAAAATAAATAAAAAAAATAAGGTAAGCAAACAGCTGTCAATTGAGTAAGAATTTATGAGATAATATTATTGTTTTCATTATAAACGGATCCACAGATATAAGCTCAAAACATACAATTAAATCATCGAATAGACTTGATAAGGGGTCGATCACTAATTAACGTCCATGAAAAATGATATTTTCAGCCACAATTCTCTCTATTTTGTAACAAATTGAAGCATTAACAGCTTCAAATCCCCCAACACCCCAAAATGCTACACGTCATTAGTGAACGACTCCCAATATTCTAAAAATAGCATTGCCTCACCTTAGATTCTTTATTCGCAGTTCCATTCGTTTTGTTGACTTCATTAACTGTGTCCGAATCCCATTC
Source organism: Chironomus tentans (assembly GCA_963573255.1). Classification (NCBI taxonomy): domain Eukaryota; kingdom Metazoa; phylum Arthropoda; class Insecta; order Diptera; family Chironomidae; genus Chironomus; species Chironomus tentans. Next base: position 10,193,038 of record OY754304.1, read on the forward strand.
ACTTGATAAATCGTCACTGCTTGGCTCACCATAATCTTTGGGCATTGGCACTGTGAGCAGTGACATTGAAAATTGTTCGTAGCCACCCGAAATTTTTCCATTTTTGGCTTGACGATTCTTTCCATGCTTAATTGGAATATGTGGTGATTTCTCAATATTAATTGATGTTGCTGATGAAGAATCTGTTATACCTGGACTGTTGTTGTTATTATTACTATTGTGATTCTCAACTGCACTTTGTTGGTTGTGTAGTCTTGATTCCTTTTTATCTTCTCGTACTTTACTCAACGAAATTTTTCGTTGTAGATCAAGTGATCGTTTTGTTGATGATTTCTTTCTTTGGGTTTTTTGAACACCATCTTGACTAGGATCTTGCTCATCGTCTGAACTTGCTGAACTGGATCCAGACATTAGGAGGCGTTTTTGTTCACTCGGTGTTATATTTGGAAAATGAAGAAGCTTGACTATGTGCTTCTCACCTAAATGACAAAAGGGGAAAAGAGGAATTAATTAACTTTTAGTATCAAGATTAGATTTTCATAGGAACAAATTGGTATCCGTGGAATATCATCACACAGCCACATGGTAGTAAGGGATATGACTGACGTTATCAAGAATTGTGCTACTCGGGGTTACTTTTCTCCTTAAGCCAACAGCAGTTAATGTCTAATATCGAAAGCTGCAGAAACTTTTTTCTGCCAGCAAAAAACCGCAAGAATATCTCGAAATCTCGTGAAAAAAACAACCGCTTGCCATAAAAAAGTGAGAATTTACATTTCGGTAAAAATACATACATTAAGTCTGTGGTTTATTGCTCTTGAATTAACAAACCGCTATTTGTTTCATTAAGTAATTAAAAGCAAAATGCCATTGAGAATACTATCATCTCCCTTCCAAAGTGCTTCGAGGTGCTTAAAAAATATAATACAGAGCTGATATTTCGAAATTTGCTGCATGACTAAATATTTTTGTTGTTGTGATTTTATCAGAATAAACTTGTAAAAGTGAATTGATAAAAAGAAGTAGTTTGGTCTGCTTACGCATTTCAGAACTTATGTTTTTCTGCAGTAAACAGCTGTTTTATGCTTTGAGTCTTGTTGTTGAAATATATAAATTTTGTTGGAAACAGCTACACCCTTGGTTAAGTTTAATTGGAAATTAGATAAAGCTATTGAGAATTTTCCATGGGTGATTATGATAAATAAGGAATTGAATTCAATATAATTGGAATTAAAGTATAAAATAAAATTCATGTTTAAAATTGGTGATATAATCCCTAAATAGCTTAGACTACCAAGATATACCTTACATAGGGTTCAAAGTAAGCCAAAATGAGACAAATGAACGAGTTTTTGTTCGATTCCTTTCAAACCCAATTGGTTCACTAAGTCACACACATACAACAATTACAAGGAGGAGGATACCTTGTAGCAGAATTGACTTGCAGGGGCAGAAATCCAACCCAAAAATCACCTGCTAGGTCATCTGCGGCAGAGGCCACCTGTGCACCGAGGTTTGAAGTTTAGAAAGTCTTAAGTGTACCAAAAATAGTAAACTGATCTCTTAATACTGAATTTTATATATTTTCAACCTAACCGCACCAAATCCACTTACAAAATTTTTAATTCCTAGCTTCACTAATTCCATACCAAAGTCAAAAGTCTCAAAATCCTATTAATAACAGTCTTTTAACTCTTACAACCACTTTTCTATTGTTTTCGTGCCCACCAGAAGTAATACGATTGACTCTGGAATATCCAGAGTTCATATATTTAATGAATGGGATTCAGTACAGTACAGAAAGAACAAAACAGACGTTTCTATTAAAAATTATGGTAATTTTTTTTGTTAAGGTTGTGATCTGACTGTTAAGTGATTTTGCTTTCAATTTGAATGATTTTAAACCCCTCAGGTAAATTGATTGTTTTTTTATTCACAAAAAATATTGCATAATAAATTGACAAGGCATTTAACACATTTAGTTTAATTAGTGGCTTGTTTAAGATAAAAAGCTTGTCCTGGGGACAAATTTTTTTTTGTTGAAAAAAATCAATGGACATGAATTAGTTTTGAATTTATAATGACATACTTGACTTGCATTAGCTGACAAACGTTAAGTTTGTGGTTGTTCAATTATGACGATCAAAATTTAGAGCAGGGAGTGGGGGTCTGAAGTTGTGGGATGCTTCATAGAAAATATATGTTTGATATGATGAAAAGAGGGTCTAAAAATCACATATACATCACTTTTGAATGACTCCCTATCCGATTTCTGTTAATTTAAGAATCATGAATTTTAAATTCATACGAAAAAAATCATTTTAATTTAAAAGCTTTTTAAATCCTGCATAATTTTTCTCACAAGCTAGAACCAGAAAAACATGCTTAATATATGCAAAATACACGAGCCAAAGCACCAACAAACAGACATTGTCTATTTCTATTAATCTTATGACAACTATTCCAATTATACAATCCGCACACTTTTCTAATAATTCTCGCAATTTAATTCCATACTAAAATTTTTTTTGCTGTATGTCAGCTGTACCCACCCAGATAACAATTATTCAGTATGTCTAAAAATAGCTCATGAAGGTAGCATTATGTAGCAATTAAAATTTCAAATTCATATTATTTTTGAGCAAATGCGTCAAGACTCTTTACTGCGTTGTTCTTTTCGTTTCAATTTTTGATAAGAGCTTATTGCTTAAATTTTTATAATACTAAGAAAAAAATTTATTTAAATGTTGTTGTGGAACCACATTTTCATCTCATTTGAATTTTATATTCCTCACATTTTTTTTCCAAATAAAATATTTTTTTTCTGCCAACGTCATTCGGAGTAAGTATTTAATATAAACGACAAAATATATATTTGAGGAGGAGTTCACAAGTGACGACTAATGTTTAGGATGGGTTGGGGTATGTGGCAATTCACATGATATATAAATTAGACATTCAGGGCAGGCAGGGTCTTAAAAAAATCAAAATTTTGGTAGACGTCATTCGTGAACTGTCCCTAAGCTCGCTAAATAGGATCTAGCTTACCTGTTTCGTCGAAGATCACTTCTTTGGCAATTAATTTATCAAAATCCTCGATAATTGTTAGAGTTGGAATATTGAATTTAATTGTTGGAAGTTCGGTGGTTGGAGTGGAACTATTATTACTATTGAGAGACGGCAAAGCCATGTACATTATTTCTCTCTTTTTATGCCACTTAAACCCGCAACGTTCGTGTACTTCTTATGTATATACACTATTATTTTGTTAGCTTAGCTTATCAATATTCAATTAAAAGTTGTTTGTCGCTCTTTTTTCACTTTGAGACTCTCATTTAAAATGCGTACATATGTTTTATTTTACTTTAATTAGACTATACTTGGTACTTTTTCTTGTGCTTCTTATCCTATCATCACATTGCATGCATAATGCTCTTTTTTTTGAAGCCACAGAACGAAATATAAATTGCGATGTATGTTTAGTTGTATTAGAGACAATATTATTTTTGCGGTTGTTAACCTAAATAATTTCTTTTTTTAGCTTCAAATTCAATTTATGGCATTTGTTTAATTTATATTTCGCTTGTCACGAATTCATGTTAATGTCAATGGTCACTGACACTCTCCACGCACATTAATGTTTCCATCAAATTTAAGTCACACATTTAGCACAGTTTGACATTGCATTTAGATTTTGACTTCGTATCTCTGTGTTTATATTTCTACTGATCATCTAATTGCCATAGTCATTTGTCAAAAGTCATTTTTTCTCGAGAGAGATGCGGTGTATATGCATAGATATCCACACCGGATGAAATCAATTTCATTTGTATCTTCATAAATGAGACTCGCGAAATAAAAATATTTATATTGTAGGAAGCAGATGACAGACAGCGAGAGAAATTGAAACTCTCTGATGGAGCAAGTTTGAGGACTTGTGGCGTTTCCTGATGTGTAGAAATTATACACCAACCTGAAATAATATTTTATATGTTCAGGGATTTTAGTTTGATTTTCCTTGAATGGAAATTTAAGGCTTTAAAGTGCATTTTTGAGGGTATTAGCAATTTTTATACTGTCTAGGACAAGATATTTTTGGATATTGTAAAGAGCTTCAGCATCCTTAAAAGATTGACATCCTCTTACAACGAAAATATGGGTTGGATACATAATTGAGTTAAGTTAAGTATGGAGCGCAAACCAGCATATTTTGAATATCCATATATCTTAAAGAGACCTTTATCTAACATGAAATAGTCATGTCCAGCTAGTAAACTCCTAATTTTCACTCGAACCCACGTCCTGCTCCAATTAATGCTACTAGAGTTTAAGAATCAAGATAAAGACCAGACAAATTAACAGAAAACAATAACAGAGTGGGATTCGAACCCACATCCTACGATCTTCAGTCACATACTCCTACCACTGAGATATAGGTGGTTTTGTCGACTATATGGCTAAATACCATATTTACTCAAAACAGAACATGAGTTCTCAGATTTTCAATTAAAAATCTGGATCATTTACTATAGAAGCAAATAGCTTTCTTAGTGTTGAAGGAGCAATAAATTTTAGCATTAAAAAATGGATTGAACAAATTATTCTAAACATAAACTTAGAGATAAAATTTAATAGACAATATTGGATACTAAATAAGCATTAAATGAGACAGCATGATTTGATTGTAGAATATGTGTCCAGTACATCTGCACTCAACAGAACTACAACAATAAAGCAATAATCCACCTGAGACAGTGGCCTTGCCAGAATTGGGATTGTTCACATATGACGTCCAACATTTAGGGGGAGGACACTTAACTTTATCATTAGAGCTCTTTTGAATCCACCCTGACTCCACACCTAACCTGAAACTTATCAAATTTCGCGGTCAACTTGAAAAAAAAAATGATTCCCCATCAAACCTTGAAATTATCACTTTTTATTAGCATATTTCTCGCCAACATACGTCAGAGTATGCAAATATTTCAAGGCATATTCAAAAAAAATTTTTTATCACATTTAGACACTCTGCCGAATTATTTCATTCAGCGTCACAACAGAGTTCTCATTCATATTATTCAGAACTTCCTGAGACATTATTCATAACATTCAAAAATGCACTTTAGTCATACATATTCATTAATAATATTTTGTTTACCAGTCACAGCGGAGTTCACGATTTTTAATTAGAATCCACACACTCCTTAGTTCGTACACACTATTTGTTATGGCTGTAATTCGCAACTTTGGTAGTGTTCAAATAGCTAAGAAACACAATGGTTTATGTCTTTTTTTTATTGACTCAACGTCGAGTCCTCGGGGCAAATATTTGATTGATCAGTCACTTAAAAAAAATATTTTTTTTGGCATTTCACATCGGCATCAATGCTTTATTACTTCAATTTTTTTTTTGTAAAGAGTAATTTATGTTTTGGTGAGATATATCATTACTTCTCCTTAATTGTATCCACGACGAAGAAGAAGAAAAAGAGCACACAAAAAAAAGTTGTAGGTTAACACGCGTTAAACGTAATCGAAAATGTCACGCGAATTCATTCTGTCTCTTTTCCAGCTATTACTCAATTAACTTGCTGTCATCACTTAGATGGAGATTAGATATAAATACATTTAAATGTTAATAAGCACTATTGTCAGTTGACGTCATAAAAACGGCAGAAATTTCACTTTAAATACACAATAGAGTCAACAGGTGGCTCCAGATGCGCCGTACGAAAACACAAAAGAAGAAAATACACCTTTTCGGCTATTTTGAATTGAGAACAATACACACAAAAGATTTTAATGCAAATTGCGAGAGGAACCGATGTTTTGACTTTGGTTCTACTTCTTTTTTATTTTATTTTTTATTTTGTGGTTCACAAAAATTCTCAAGAAAAATTTATAATGACACGAGCAGCAAGATTATTTTTTTTTACTTCCTTCTTGCTGAAATTCTGATTCTTCTTTATATTCACAAAATCATATTTTATAATTTATTTCTTTCTGACGTCTCCAAAATGTAGCCAAAAAAATTGACAAAAAATAATAACAACCGTTTTGCCTGTTTTTATTTTTTTTTTGTTCAGCGCGCGTCTACGACTCGACGTCGTCGTTTCGAGTTGAAGTTGAGAAGTGCTCTGAAGTGAGTAAAAAGTGAATTTTAAAATATGAGACTAGTTTTTTAAAAACGTCATGGTCTCGTGCGGCAGTTGCGTCATGCATGATGTGAATTATTGAGTAAATATTATTTTTAATGTGTGCTGGTCATGAAGTTCTGATTAATTTTTTATTTTTATCGTTGTGCAATAATTTTTGTGGAACTGATGAATATTTAGTTAGTAAATTGTATGATTTTTCTGGTTTTGTGTCTTCTAAACATTAATTTTGGTTCCTTAACCTCAAAATCAAATACCAAAAAACCAAATTGAGGTTGTAGTCCAAAATTGGTCAAACCCTAGCTTAACAAAAAACCCATTTCAACCCATAAAAAAATTTGACCCCTTCCCCCATCTTAAAAGACCTTCTGCCTGTACCCATAAATCAAATCCCATCAAAAACTCCAAAAAAAATTCATTAAAAAAATTCCTATGACTCAACTTATGAGCAATCCCTGACTTGAAATACAACTCCACAATTTCTACATGTATGTGTAGCTGTATTAATCCACAAAATAATTTTTTAGCGTCGCGCACACATTGAACGACGGTTGAAAAGAGATAAAGAACCAGTGGAGAAGTCAGGCATTTTGATTTATTGAGAGATCACAGCTGAATGCATCTCTTGCGTAAAATTTTAAACAACAAACTCCAACACATTAAAAGAATTTCGATTTACGTCATTGCCATTTTTTATCGTATATTTCTTTCCTTTTTTACATACATGCTGTGAAACTTTAGTACTTAAAATGAATTATAAAAGTATCAAGCGAATTAAGCGCAATTTAATCGTCTTCTGAAAATGGAAAGACGATCTCGAACCCCATATAGAATTTGACCTATCAAAAAATATATTTCGTATGGGAATTGAAAGCTTTGGTTTGATAATAATTACGAGATCATCATCGGCAATGTTTGTTGTTTATATAGAAATATTAAGTTGCAGTGGGTCAATGACATATTTTTAAAATTTATAGATTAAATTTCAGATGGATTTCTTCAGAGCCCTTGACAGAAGTGGATGAGAAGACTTGAAATTGAAGTAATTTATGGTAAATCCAATTTTGAAGCATAAAGATTGCTTGAGTGGAATCTTGAAGCTTTAAAGTCTCTTAGTTGATGGTTGGTGCTAGATGAATGGTTCATAACGCTCCGGAGACTCATTTGATTCGAACATTAAAGTTTTTCTAGTTACTTACATAATAGCTTGGTTACTTACATGCTAAGGCTGTTTTGAGAATATATCAACGGTCATTTTATATTTGAATTCTATAAGCAACTGCAATTAATTGACTTCCCCTTTTAAAGTTGTTTACCCCTCTCTTTGTATTATTCAGAATTCATTGTTTCTCGCTAGAGAGAACATCGTCTCTTCAATAAATAAATATTAAGTCACTTTTATTAACATTACAATCATGCAATTTAGACTGACTAGCTATTTTTCAGAAAAATAGATGACATTTCTCATTTTCTACGATTTTTGGCTATTTTTAGACAATAAGTTGTGGATTATTGTTGATTTGGGATTAAAATCTTCTGAAAAACCAAGCCAGATAGCAACCTTAGGTAATTTTTCAGAGATCTCAGCCCTGATTCTAGAGAAATATGATTACAAACAGTCTATTTTTCAATCCTGACAACAGAACCAACAAACACTTTCACATTAGTTTGATTATGCAAATTTTCTAACCCAATTACAGTAAGCTATAGCTTAGTAAACAGACTAGTCCAACAGACAAAGTGTAAACACAAAACACAATTTCCTCATTAAATCTCTGATCTAAGTTCTCTCATATTGAGACTCAATAAGATCAAAAGGCGTATATAACAATATGGGCTCGTGAAAGCATCATTAGTGCTTTTGGTCAGGAATCGTTCAATGACGATTGTGTTAGCGACATCAATCTTTATGAATGAGATGAGATGAGCAATTCTCCTTAATGTTCTTGCTCATTGATTCACGAGAAAAATCTCAAAACGATTGCGAAACAAAAGTTTAATAATAAACTGACATTAATGACGAAAATGGGGATATTAAGGGGGCATTTATTTAGAAAATAAGTAATGAATGCAGTCATACATCATGCACGTAAGAACGAGATAGAAACGAAACAATTGTGTCGTTTATTCTCATTCCTTTTCATTTCTTTTTGACCGCATATGGTAATTAGCATTGCTGATCAATAGATTATTTGAATATTAATTTCTCAATGTTTACAATCTCACTGAATTACCATCATATCAATTACGTCGTTAAGCAGCTGAGGCTCGATTTACATTAACTCAAATGTGTCTACCACAGAGAGAATATTTTATTATTTTTATTGGGATCAGCATGTAATTATAGTTTTGCATGAGTTGTCTACGAAGTGAGAATTGGCAGCGAATTTACATAAAAATCCTAATTGCGATTATGAAAAGTTGAATTTGTGAATGTCTTTTACAATATTTCATTAGGTCAGCTGTAAAATCCAAAAATAAGCAAACTATAAATTAGAATTTTATATTAAAATGATATTTCCCATTTTTTATAGCATTTTTTTACTTGGCAGATGTTCTCAATTATTTATTTTAAATTACTGACTAGTTTATTAGCTTGGAATCTGAATAATTTACTGAATGAGAACTGGAATTCCTTTGTTTATCTAAATTACAACTAGAATTGTGTGGAAAAACTTTCTTTTTTGTTTAATTCATAAAACTTCTTTTATTGAAGTTTAGAGAATCAAAAAATGGTGTAAATTTCTTTCTTGAGAAGCTGAAGATCATAATTACTTATTCCCAGAAGCGTCGTGCTCTATTAATTTGATTGCTGTTGGTGACGTCTTTTGTCTTTTGCGGTTATTTGTTCTAAAAGTTTAAGGTACATAGAACAGGATAAAATGAACTATTGACAGTGGTTTTTTCCAATGGGATGATTTTAGAATATTGACGCAGTTCAAAATGGAATTTACTGACATGTGTTTTAAGTGTCATTCTAAGCATTTTTTGCTGAGGAGGATTCGATTTTTGAAATAATAATTTTTTATTTCAATATTAGAAACTTGAGGAGTTTCGAGCATACCCCTGCCCTACCAAGCACCATCCCCCTTAGTTTTGGTCTTAAACTTAAAAATATTTGTCTCTATTTCAGAGATTCTCAAACTTTGTCTAAAAAAGGGAAGGGTTAACCCCCAAACAACCCCCACCCCTTGAATACACCATTGCTACTCAATTTTAAATAAATTTAGTTTAGGGAGGTTCAAATAGGTAATTTGTCACTCAACCATGAGTCTACAAAATTTCACTTTAAATTCCCAGATGCTGAGAACTCCATTGACCCCAAAAGCCAGCTGCTGAATGCCACATGCATTATCAGTTATGACTTTAGTGAATGAAAAATGCCGACTTGTCAACTGCAGCTTCATGATTCATTTCCCTTTAAATTGCGTCAATTACAAGTCATTAAGCCTAATCTTATCAAATGATTATAAATGGCATTTTTTGAATCAGAAATTTATCGAAAGCATTTAACTTTAATTTACCAGCGTATGAGCTTATATTTCTTATCGATAAACTTGCAGCCATGACAAATCAAGCTTAAAATCGTTCAAATTTACAGCGGAGCGTGTTCCAATTAGATAAAAACTTTTCCACTTGTTCCTTTATACCTCAATCTTTCTGATAAACAAATTAGTTCATTTGCACTGATGAATGATAACTTGTAAAGGAATTTATTTCCATTCCTTCAAATTAAATAACCTTCTGTATTATCATCGTGTTATGTATATATATTTAACATAAATTATCGTATTTTTCGTGCTAATAAAAAATTTTATATTCATTTATTGGGGGTCTTCGGTTTGAATAATTCAATTTTTAAAATTTTTCTCCTTAACAGAGTTTTTCGATGCAATTTTCAAATAATTTAATTTAAATTCATTGAATTTGAGCAAGATTTTTATGGAATAAAGGTTATTCAAAACGAGGACCCCCTTAGCCCCCCCCCCCTTCCCAGTATATGAAAGTAAACGTATATTAAATAGTAATAAAAAGCCTCACAAAGCATTTGCGTTTTTCACATCAAATTAAGTAGAACATTTTTATATTATTAGTTAATATTCATTTTTGCAATAATTCTATTTCATAATTGAAAAGAACACTTTTCAATATTTACTCGTTTGACGTCAACCCACCACATGAATTTGGATCAAATTTCGTCGCTGATGACTCTTTTTTTCATATTCATGTCTTCCTATACATTAAATAGTATGACAAAAGATCCATTGAAATAGCTTACATGAGCCATTGAGCTGATAATAATGAAAATAAAAAAAATAAGAACATTATATGAGGCAATAAACTACAGTCAGATACAAAGCGTGTTATACCAAAAATAGAATTGTCTGCTTGAATTAAATGTACAATAAATAAGATGATGATGATCGGACTGATCAGGTTCAATGCAATAAGTCAATGAAAAAGTATCAAAATTAATTTTTTATTACAGTATTATTGAACAAGGCGATTATCGCAATTTAATTGAAGAATTACACTTTCTCGCACATATAAATATTGAATTACGGCTTACGAATGTGCAAAAAGCTTGCTGAAATTTTATAGCACGAGACATGTACAGCTGCTATTAAATGCAATAAATTGTAATTTTATTGATATTGGAAATGATAATAAAAATAACGAAGTTTTGAAATTTAAAATTAAGTAACGGTTTTTTAAAATTTGAAATTTTGAGAACCTTACAAATTTTTCCACAAAACCCCTCAAATGTTTCAGTTTGAATTAAACGGCTTTAATCACACAATTAAGAGATCAAAAAGTCAATTTAGAAGCAAGTTATCAAATTAATTTACACTTAAAATAAATCACTCTACTTGACTTGTGGCTTATTGAATGAAATTATCATCTGGATTGAGGAGAAATTGCTTTAATCAGCAAAATTAGTAAATTATTATTAAGCATACCACAGCAATTCAGAATCATGAGAACATTTTCTCATTCAGCTACTAAAATCCTAATGAATCTCATACTCTCGACTTTATCATCATCCTTACTGCATTTTTCACAGCAATATTCCCCCTTTTTTGTAACGATAGAATGTACTCTCACTCTCAGCTATATTTCTCATCGCACATGTGCAGTAATGGAAGAGACCACATTTTCAATTTGATATATTCTAAAAATAATTTTCAGTCGTCTTATCACCCTCACACTCGCCGCATATATTGATCAACTTTCATAAGTGAGAGTGAAAAAAAACTCAAGCCGGCATTTTAATTTAATTAATTTAGATTAGTTTGTTCCTCAAACAAAATACTTGTAATCATGTCTTGCTGTGGATTTTTCGGGACTTTTTGTGTTTTTACTGTCCTCGTTCAGCTCTTCTGTGGAGTTTTCAGATTCTTCTATCAACAAATTATTGGACCTGCACTCTATGGAAGTTCTATAGATTTTAAGAAATATGGAAAATGGGCACGTAAGTTACGGACGAGTGTTGTGTAATACTCACGTTGTGTTATCTATAAAATAAACTTAAGTTCTTATCAGCCTTATGAACTTCGGAATTATTTTCATTAGCGACAAAAAAATTCTACAATTTTAAAAATTTGAATTGAAAAATATTTTTCCTGTGTATATTTTGCCCTCTTGTTCCTCTATCGATTTTCTTTACTTTTGAATAATTGAATATTTTGATGTGTTTTTATCGAATAATCGATTGTGTATGGTCACTTTGACACACGAACTTATTAAGTAGCTTTAAAATAATGTGTACAAAACCTTAGTCATACGTTTTTTGATAAGGAAAAAAATAGCATTTGTCAGCATTATTTATTTATATTCGATGCAGTGCCTTAGTTTGACAATATTTATGGAAATTATTATGGAAAATTCTATAAGAAAGATCTTAAATTGAGCACCCTCCCCCCTCTAACCGGTGAATTTACCCCTTTTAGATCACTTAGGGGTCATTCATATATGACGTCCACAATTTAGGGGGGAGGGGGGGTCTGAGATTTTGTGACACCTACATACAAAATAATATTTTTTTTGGATGAAAATACAAGGGGGGAGGGGGTTTAAAAATCCCATTTTTTGATGGACGTAATTTATGAAAAACCCCTTAGGGGTCGTTCACTTATTACGTTCGCTTTTTAGGGGGGAGGGGGGGTCTGAGATTTTGTAACAGGCCAAACAAAGAAAAAAAATTTTCTTGGAAAATTTGTAACAAGGGGGGAGGGGGGTCTAAAATTTCGTTTTTTTGCGTAACGTAATAAGTGAACGACCCCTTATTACGTTCGCATTTTAGGGGAGGGGGGTTGAGATTTTGTAATAGACTAAACTAAAAAACATGTTTTTGTTGAAAATTTGTACCGAGGGGGATGGAGGTCTAAAAAATTGCTGTTCTGCGTAACATCATAAGTGAACCACCCCTTTGAGAAAACTCTCTTTTCTAAACGACGCCTTTTGAGGGCCATACTACAATTTGAGAAACTAATGACTATGAAAACTTTTCCTAGTTATGTCTCAAATAACAAATGATCAGTCCATTTATCACAAAAACGACCCCGTCTTAAACATATCCCTATAGACTAGCTATCCATCATTCCCAGAATTCTCATCTCCTAGAAAAACCCTAGTTCTAGATCCCATGACAAAATTATATAACTTCTCTATTAAAATTCTACTGCATAAATTCAACCAGAATGCATTTCAAGTCAATCGCATGTAGTGACTTTAATTCAACATTCTATTTGCTCGAATATTCATTTTATCGAATTGAATCATCAAATTATTTTTTCTGCATACATTAAATAATTAATCAGAACAAAGAATCAAACTAGATTGCAGGAATAACATTTTTTATGCAATTTCAGTCGAAATAATTAATGTTTTTGAAAAAAGTATATCCCAGTAATTAAATTTTGTGAGTAAATGACTTGCAATGAACACAATTTCATGTCATTTGCCTTGACAACTTCTCTTCCTAACTCAATTTATTAACAGGTTAATATTTTCTATAAATTCAATATTTTTTATATTATTTCTAATGCAGTTGTGACTGGTGCAACCGACGGTATTGGAAAGGAATATGCCAGATCTGTAAGTTTTAATTTATTTGAATAAATTGATTCAGCACCTTGAGAGAGTTTGTATGAGAGAGAATGAAATCAGGAAGTAGAATCGACGTAAAATTATTATTAGATTTATGATATATTGGCCAAAGTTGGGTTGTAGATAAATAATGGTTAGTTGCAATTTACTTTGATGAGACTTTGTCGGAATGTTGGCAATGAAAATAGAAATTAGTGATGCTTTCAATGAATTGATGAATGATCAGTGTTAAGGTGTACTTAGAAGTTTAAAGTGCTTTATCTGTCAGGTCATTCCTTTAAAGCGACACTGTCACTCAAATTTGCAGTCAATTGTGCATTATTTTACATATTTGCTAGGTTAAAATTAATTACTTCTTATAAATTGCTAGCAATTCAGCTATACTTGTTGATATCAGAATAAATTAGTTTTAAATAATGGAGTGAATTGTTGTCTAAAATGTTTCGCGAACTAAGGATATTGCCTCACAGAGTTAAAATCTAGATTTATTTGAATTTGAAGGTTTTTGAAGGATATTATAAACATTTGTAAGGTTTTTAAAATTAAGGTAAATTGTAAGGTTTTAACTTTTTTGATAGAAATTAAATCTTTTTTAAATAGAAGTTGTAGGGTTTTCAAAAATAAAATTATTAATTCAAATTATCAATTTTGAATGCTGAGTTTTGTTCTTTTCCTTTATGAAACCTTCGAAGGATATCTGATATTTGAAACATGAATAGCATTTTTGTATCAGTTCCAATATTTTGACAATTTTAATGCTGTTTTAAGGTTATGCAAAATAAAAATTGTAAACTTCTCAATTTTGGAGTTAATTCTGATACTTTTTAAGTTTCCTTCATAATGTAGCTATTTTACTAACTTTACTGATGACTTTCCACTGGTTTATGACTAATTTTTACTCAGAAAAACTGAAAATTTTGATAAAAGAACTTTTTTCATAACTTTTGTGTTTTAAGAATATTAAATTGAAATAAAGAAATACAAAATGAACTGGATTACTATTGTTTCAAGTTATATCAATAGCTGAATTTTCAAACAAGCTGACAAAATATCTCAATATATACCTAAAGCCTCAAGTATAATGATAAAAGACACTCTGTTTACGATAATTACAACAGCACTTTATTCATTACAAAAAAAATTATTTTAAGATGCAATTAGGGGCGTATCCACAAATTTTTCGAGGGAGGGGTTTTGAATTTTTTTGTATCGACGGGTGTCAATGGGGGTTTGCAATTTTTTTAAACCCTAGCAAATTGGGGTTTTGACCCACAAAACCCCTCACTGAATACGCCCCTGAGATGCAACAATGAAAAAGGTTTATTACTTTTTAAAGGCCTATCATTAATAACTGTCGATGAGGATGTGCTGGAAATTGAATTTCATTTTTTATGAGGATATTTTAAATTTGATTGAAAAATAATTAATGCTTCCTTATACTTTTTTTTAGCTTGCCAAACGAGGACTTAATATAATCTTGGTATCAAGAACTCTCTCAAAGTTAGAGACTGTCGCAAAGGAAATTGAGGAGCAATTCAATGTAGAGACAATGGTGATTGATGTCAATTTTACATCAGGTCTAGAAATTTACGATAAGATTAAGGACAGGATTCAAGGAAAGGAAATTGGAATTTTGATCAATAATGTTGGAATGGGAACTGCATGTCCTGATTACTTTTTGGCTCTACCTGATCGTGATCGAGTAATACCAGACATGATTAATTGTAATGCCTTGTCAATTCCAATGATGTGCAATATCATATTGCCACAAATGAATGAACGCAAAAATGGCTTGATCATCAACATTTCATCATTATCTGCTATTGTACCTGCTGGATGCTTAACAACTTATGCTGCCACAAAGTCCTTTGCACACAAATTCTCAGAAGATCTCGCAATGGAATATAAAAAGGATGGAATTCTTGTCCAGTCAGTTGTACCAGGTCCAGTTGCTACGAATATGACACGTCTAAAGAAGGGTACATGGATGGCACCAAAAGCTAATATCTTTGTCGAATCAGCATTAAAAACAGTCGGAATTGCTCCATACACGACAGGATATTATCCACATGCCATTCTCCAGATTGCTGCTCAATGGAGTAAATTTTTGGTACCAAACTACATGACAAATATGACATTGAAGACGATGGAAAATGTCAGAAATAGAGCAATTAAGAAAGGAATTTATACTCCAGTCAGTCAATGAGTCTACTAGCGTATTGCTTGCATCCAAAGAACTTTTTTCCCAAAGCACATTGAGCAATTTTTTTTATTTATTACATTTTTTTATTATTGAAACAATATAAAGATTTAACAATTATTTAAATAACTAAATAAAAGAGGCTCGAATGTCACTTGCAAAAAAATATATAGAATGGGAAATTTTAATTTTAATAAAACCAATATTTGATTCTCATACAATTTTAAATTCAGTATCACGATTTTAGTGTCCTACTCTGTCTCTTGGGATTAATCTCAACTCACTTCCATGCTTGAGGAAAACATTACCAGCTGTTTGTGATGGATTGATGCCTATTCCGTCGTCAGTGATAATTGCGGAAGTGGCTGCTGGAACATTAAACTCTTCTGCTGCGAATTTCAGAACTGCTGTGAACGGCGTTGTTTCGGGAACTGAGAGTCTGCAAAAGAATTTCATTATGACTCATATGTCTGGGATGATTTGATTCTGTTATACTTACACTTTAAATGGAAGTTTTGCGTCACTAGTCAGTGTGATTTTAAATGTTACTCTGGAAGATAAATTAAAGATTAATAAGTGTCTATTTCATTGAATATCATTATATATAAGAAATATAGACCAGAATAAAACTGGAAGTCCTTGACAAATCAAGAGTATGACAGTTTAGCAGCAACAAAAACAATGAAATTCCTAATAAAAATTAAATTCGCAGAAATTCTATTTTTACAGTTCTGGATCATAATCTAAACACATAAAATGCTCAAATAGGCTATAAGCATGCAGATTCACGTTTCTTCATCAAGAAATAATAGTCCAGATAAGAGATTTTAATTGAAATATGTTCAGTTTTTAACTATAGCAAAAAATGTGAAAGTAAACACTGAATTTTACAAGTTCCTTAATTTATCTACTTACTTTGACATCTTATTTGATAAATTTGTTGCTAATCACTTAATTAAGAATTATTCTAGGCAGGAAAACTCGTCAATTTCCTTTGATAATTATTAAAATTAATATTTCTTTTATGCCACGTTATGTTTTCTAAAATATTCACTGTTTTTAGCTTAATTTCGTGGAAAAAGGTGCACACTTTGTCCTCAATTACACTGCTTGACTGGACTATGCTTTAATTAATAAAATTTTAGGAAAACGATATTTCTTAAAATTTATAAATTTTTTCAGCACTATGAAATTCAAACCTTAAACGACCGTTATGCTACAATTTAAGAATGCCATAAATTAATGATATTAATATCCTCAACGCATTATTAGACATCAAAGATTAAGTCCTGCTACATAAACGGTATGATAACTTATCAGAATAGCTTAATTTATCAAAAAAAAATCATGAAGTTTGATTGTGTTAGTTATTCAGCAGATTTCAAAAATAAAATGTCCGTTGATTTGCATTAATTCATTCCTTAAAAATCACAGCATATAATTAACAAACTAAAGCTTAAGGCATTTTAATGCTCATCATTCAGCATGAACATCTTTATTTATATATCTGAAACATAGAATTTGAATTGTTAAAAACTCTTCGAAAATTAACGGTAAAATAATTTTCAAACACAATTCAACCTAGTTTTCAAATCGAGAAAAAAACACAGAGAACTAACTTGCTTTAAATGCTTAATTAAACTATAATTTGATATTCATAAACCATCAATAGTTACGTTAACTTTTATTAACATTAACTGCTATCAATTGAGTGAATTTTCGATTAATAACATCACAGTTTCGAATCAAATCATTAAAATTGCAAATTTTTCATAGAATTTTACGTTCAAAAAAATTAAACTTAGTTATTTTGACATAAAAAGCTGGTTTGGAGCATTTTAGGTGAGTAAAAATCAACATTAATTACTTCTATTACATGCATTTAAACTAATTAACTGGTAATTCATGCATTTTCAATTAAAATTGATGAAATTAGTGTAAATTAGTAATTGTTTCATTCTTGAGATAAAAACATTAATTTTAGCGCATTTTCTGCTACCAAATTTCTGTTAATTACATTAGTTACGAATTTAATTTAATAATATTAGGCATAAAGAATTGTTAAAATTTTATGTAGCGACATTTCTGGATGTTATTTACACAATTTACATGTTAAAGCTTGTTTACTTAAGCTCAACGCGGCTTATGTATAGCAGCAAGCCCTAAAAATACCTTTACATCTTAAGTATGGAAATAATTAGTAGCAAAATAAGAAAATCGCTTCAGTAATTCAATAAGATGCTGAGTCAGATTCCGGATATGACAGACTTTGGGAGTCATGACATCCGTAACGTCATCTTCTCAGTCATGACTAGTCATTGTAAGATTCCGATAATATCCCACGCGTCCCAGCCATCCAAAGTGAATAACATAATACATTCGTTCTATAGAAATGATGTCATAGAAATTGTGAGTTGCTGCCTAGCCGCAAAAATTTAGCACATCGAGGAAAAGCAGAGAGCGAAAAAAGTTGTAACTTGAAAAGGATGAACTGAAAACAGAAAAATGGATTAATTACGTTCTAGTAAATTGTTTTAGTTCTTTTAAATACTTTAATCATAAACATAAGCTATTAAAGGACATAATACGTGTGGATATACATCAGTGGTCGGAAATAACGAATGATTTCGCAAAAAAGTTTTTATCAGTGAAGCAAAAAAAAAATTTATCAGTGAAAATAAGTTAAAGTACGAAATTAACAGATAAGAATATAAAAGAAGTAGCACAAAATAATTAAAAAGTGAAATATAGCAATTTAATTAAAAATAATGACATACAAAGTAGAAAATAATAATGCTTTGTATGTGAAAAATATGAAAAAAGTTCGCATAATTCATGAAAATATCGAAAGGAAGCAGATAATTGAGCAAAAATGCTTGTTCTTAACATTAGTTTCACTTAATAAAAGACCTCAATTCAATTGCATTCAACATATGTGAAAAAATTACGTTTCTTCTGCAAGAAAAAAAAGAAGGCATGAAAAACTTATGTTGTGGGCATTTTTTTGCAATAAAAAGAAGATATTTTACATAAGAATAAGCTCTCTTATCACCTTTACGGAGTTACTCAATAATAATAAAAAAAAACTGAACAATATATTAAAGTTCTCTTTAATAATATACAGCCTAGACGCTGATTAGATAAAAATATTGTGTATTTAGCAACAAACTCGATATTTTTTTAGGCAATTGAATGTCAGTATAGAAAAGGAAACAAAAGGAGATAGATTAGACAAAAGAGCCAGCCCGAGTAGAGAAACATTTTTTTTCTGATACCTAAAAAGAAAAAGGAAGAAAGAGAGAGAGAAAAATGCCATTATTGTCATGAGTGTTTATTTTACAGAATAATCCATATTGATTTTCTTAAACATTTCATGTCATTTGATGATGCTTTCTTATTATTATTTCTTGTATACAAATACATTATATTCTATGTCATTTATCATTGAACAAACTCATTACTGGAGAGATTTTCATGTATATACTAAGTGAAGGATACTAGTTGGAGGCAAAATGTTACTTTGTAGTGAAATTATCTGAAGGTTAAAGTCGATAATATGTGCATTTTGTCTGACAGCCAGCTGAGCATCATATGTTTTTGTCTTAAAAGCAAGGAAATGACAAAATTTTGATGCCAAAAAGAAGCTCGTAGTACAAATTTCAAGTTCAAGTTAGTCATTGAAACCCTTTCTTGCTGGCAATAAATAGCTGTTATTATAGTTAAAAGCTAGCTAAAAGTACATTATCCATGACCAGAACTGACTAAGAAATAGAAGCTTGAAAAGTAGCAAATTCAAAATTCATAAAATTTTAACGGTTTTGTAAAATTTGAATTTGAAAACCGTACAAACTTTATTGAATTTGTAAGGTTCTATACAACATTTGTAAGGTTCTAATATTCAAATTTTACAAAACCGTTTATAATTTATCCCTCAAAAATGAGAAAAGTTCTAGTTGCTAAGCTAATAATTAGCAGTCAGTCAGGTACTGTATCTTCAAGTGCCTTAAAAATTAATCATATTTAATTTAAAGTTTCTCTGGCAAAGTATACAGATTTTTTAATTTAAAAGTCCTTTTTGGAAGCAAGATTCTTACTCATCTACTGACTTTTTGCCAATAATTTACTACATTCTAATAATAAGCTGATGATAATTAGCGAAAAATGCGCCTTTCAAGCGACAATAACATGACCTCTACTAGTTTACTCTCACATTTACTTCAAGTCAGCTTAGAACTGAAACTTTTAATCTCGATATTACATCTTACATGAAAATTCAAACAGACATCTTTATTTATAGAGCGGGCTTTTGTGAAATCATCATCTCACTTTTTTTTCGGTCACATAGCAAATATTTTGTGACATTTTTTGTACATGCTTTAAAAAATAATTAATTCGCTAAGTTAGTGTAAATATTTGTAAGAATATTAAAGTGAGCTTGCGGAGGGATTACAAAGAGAATAATAATAATTCGTGTATGAAATCATCCAATCTATTTCCATATAATTAAAACAATCATTTTTATTTAAAATATATTTTATCCAAAGTGATGATCTAACTTACTAATATTTATCTCTATTTCTCATTTTCATGAGCCTGCCACTCTATAGAAGACTTGAAGATGTGCAGAAAATTTATTTCAATTAATTTGCTTGTTTTTCCCTCTCGCTCACTCAGTCAGTGTTCATAATTCTACATGAATTTCAATTGAATATAATCAAAATGAATCATATTCCGTCATCATGATTGCTCTCTAATAAATAATGTGGCCTAGGACATAGTAAAGTTTAATAAACGGGAAAATAAGTGCACACGCTAGTGCACTTTTCAATCTATATTGCAAGTGTAATTTACTATTATTTTCATTTATTAATAATGTAAATTCTGTGCTGTTTGGCTTGCAACAGTTTGTTTAGAAGGAAATCGAGTCGGTTAAAAAATGCTGAACTATACGAAGTGAATTATTTTATTGAAATTTTGCCCACATTTTTATAAAAAAAAACACGTGATAGAGGAAAACAAAAATATAAATTATGACTCATGCTCTTTCGTACGATTTTCGTTGTTTATTCGGAATAGCGAGTTCAAGTTTCGATTGTATATATGTGATTCTTATTGTGCGCGCTATATATCTCGTCCATATTTTCATTTTTTTTTTGTTAACAAACGTTTGTTGATCTTTTACTGCTGATAACTTTTTATGATAATAGAATTTTTTTAGCGCTCTTTATGGAATAAGTGAAGCTATTTTTGGCATTATTGGCTTCCTGATTCGGACGAGTGATAAGATTCATGAATTGTGCGGTTTGCTGTTAGTTAGTTATTTGCTTTAAACTGCGCCAGAAAGGCTAATTGTTGCTGTAACTTCTTGACTTGAGTTTTCTTTAAATTTATGTGAAGGATCGTTCACTTATGACGATTAAATTCAAGGTTTGAGGGTCTGGAGTTTATAATAAAAATATTTTTGTAGTATAAGCCTAGTTTCCTGCTTAGAAGCTAAACATAAGCCAGTAAAAATTCATCAGTAAAGTTATTCTAATAAAATCCTTAACTTAGGTAATTCGTAAGTCCTGTTCAGCATCTACTTAGACTTAGCTACCATTTAAATAAATGCGTAACCTAGACAACGCTGCCATTTCTTACTTTAGCCTTGAAACTTATCATTGACGTCATTTGTGAACGACACCTTCAATCATTGGCGCTAGAAGTTGTGTTTACTTTTAGCATCTTCAATATCCGACTGAAAAAAATAATATTTAATTAGACTAATGTATGTGAGAAAAATCCATTAATAATAGAACTTTACACTTCTTCTCATTATAGACAAGTCGTATCAAAACATTCGCAATACATGACATTTCAATAATACAAATCATATAAGGATAAAGAGCAAAAAGAGATATAGAGAGAGCAAAAAAGGAATAACCTTTACGTTTAAGGCATAAACAGGACGAAGAGGCGGTAAAATCCCTTTACTTTCTTGACGAAAGATAAGGGCAATGTTAAATTTAAACTGATTACAATCAAAATAAATTGGAAGAGATCAAAACATGGGAGCATTTTTGGAAAAGCCCAATACTAGTAAACACAATGAGAACGGTGAAGGCAATGGACTTCGATATGGAGTTAGCTCTATGCAAGGTGTGTAAATTATAATAATTAATGAATTGCTGATACTTGATTCATTGGATGCTTGTTGAATCATATCCGTGATTTCATTACTTATTGTCATCATTTATGACTTTGTAGAAAAAATTTTTTGATTGTAATTTATTTTTATTGTAAATCGAAGGCTGGAGATGTGAGATGGAAGATGCTCATTTTGCACGAACAAACTTAGGCGACGATCTTACGGATTGGAGCTATTTTGCTGTATTTGATGGACATGCTGGCTTTAAAGTATCGGAACATTGTGCAAAACATTTATTGGAAGCGATCATACACACGGAAGAGTTTCGAAGTAGCGATGTTGTTAAAGGCATTCATTCTGGATTTTTAAAATTGGATAGTAAAATGCGTGACCTACCTGAATTAGCAAGCGGTGCTGACAAATCTGGAACTACTGCTGTATGTGCATTCATATCAAATGAAAATATTTTTATTGCAAATTGTGGTGACTCGCGCGCTGTTTTATGTCGCAATGGTGTTCCAGTTTTTTCAACACAAGATCATAAACCTATTTTGCCATCGGAAAAAGAACGTATTGTAAATGCTGGCGGTTCAGTCATGATCCAGCGAGTTAATGGTAGTTTGGCGGTATCAAGAGCTCTTGGAGATTATGATTATAAGAACGTTTCAGAGCTAGGACAGTGTGAACAACTGGTAATGTCTATAATTAATTTATAAGATTTCAATATTTCTGAAAGTTGCTGTTTTTTGCAGGTTTCACCGGAACCCGAAATATTTTGTAAAGAACGTGATGCCCAAGATTATTTCCTCGTTTTAGCATGTGATGGAGTATGGGATGTAATGAGCAATGAGGCCGTCTGCAGCTTTGTTCATAGCCGTCTTCGTGTTTCTGAAAATCTTGAATCGATTTGTAATCAAGTCATCGACACATGCTTGCACAAAGTAAGGACATTCTTTCATTACTACAGAACCTTACAAATGTTTGGGATTTGTATGTTTTTTAAAATTCGAAACATTTGTATGGTTTTCAAACATTTGAAATTTAACGGATTTATTTTGAAATTAAAAAACCTTACAAATTCCAAAAAAATTGTAAGGTTTTGAAATTTCAAATAACCGACAATTTCTAACTAAAATTAAAACAATTTTCTACTTTTTTTCAGGGATCACGCGACAACATGAGCATCATATTAATAGTATTTCCAGGAGCGCCAAAACCAACGCCAGAAACTATCGAAAAAGAGGAGGAACTTGAACGGAACATACGTAAAACTATAAAAGGTTACTATAAAAAATATTTTTGCCGTAGAGTTCGTACGAATATTTAAGAATCCTCGAAATTTTGTTTTGTTTTCTCTTGACTAATCAACGATCATGATCAGTTCTTGATCGTTTGATTAACTTTATTTATTTTCCGTACTTTTTCTCGAACAGAAAACAAAAAAAAATAACTTTTTGCTCTTTATCGCAAACGTCGATAATCCCAAAATGAAAGAAACTAATGATAAAGATAATTTTGATGCCATTAGAGATGCAATCGTCAAAATACATAAATTTCTCACTTCCTATATTTTGAATAGTAGCAATTCATTTGCAAATTTTTGAATAGAGAATCAAAATACATCTCTTGTGATTACATTTTTCGCCACTAAAAAAAACTCTGTGATTTCTTTAGTCCACTATAGTATTTAGCAATTGATTGAAATGTCGTATATTTTACATAACTACCAAAGATAATTAGTACAGTATTTTAAATTTATCTGTCGTTATATCTAAAAAGCAATATATACTTTTTTATTCAAGAGGTTCCAACTTCTGTGAGACTTAAAATTACAAAAAAAGAAGTCGTTAGATGCATGATAAATCACGTAGAACACCAAAATCGTACGCTTAAAACGATTACTGACACTATTTATAAATGACACTGATAATTCACGGTAGATAGTGATACACAAATTGCAAATGACTATAAATATGATCGATTTTATTAAGATAATACATGAATCGCACGTTACAAACGATTATCGCAATTATACTCAACTAACCATGTTATCTACAAATGTAATTACACAAATCGTACATTGCAAACGACTTTATACCAATTGAAGTCTCATTTAGTTATTCCAAAGACCAAATTATTTTTGGAACCTCTTATTTCTCATTATTGTTGTGAAATGAATTTGTTGAGTCTGTCCTTACTAGTTTATAAATAATTGTTGAATTTATTCATCAAGGCAAGGAATGTTTTGGATTAATTTTGGATAATCACTGAAACTTTATTTTCTGGTTAACAGATCCTACTATTTTCCACCAGTATACTGGTTCCATTCATACACATTTCCAATTTAAAATGTTATTGTTGATTCTTTAGTATGTAACTAGCTTCCTTCCATGACCTTTAATGCCACTTACATGACCCTTTGCCTTCCAATAAGTCTGATTTAAAGGCCTAACGTAAGAAAAGTTTCAGATTATTCAAGATTAATCAAAATCTGTCCATGCCTTGATTCCTTCCCAACGTTTAAAAGTTCCTTTGCACTTTATCACTCTTTAAACAAAAGAAAATCTCAAGAGACATAAAACTCGTTCGTCGAGACATGACGATTGATACGTATCTGTAGTGATGTCCTCTTGAGATTGATTCCACGTAATAATGTTATTCTTATGATATTGATAAATTAATTTTAAAAAGAAGCAAGAAATTGATAATTATCGTATATATTTCAATTACACCAAAGATTCTATTTTTATCTAAATAATATATTTTATTAAATTTAATGATATCAAGAGCAATATTTTTATTATAATGACATAAATGTTGTTAATTATTTCCTAATTATTCCTTGTTGATATTAATTACGATGCCATGATAATTCCTCTAGTCCTTAAACATTGAATTTATGACAAATAATTGACCCACCTTCCAAACTTGTTTGCCTTTCCTGATTTCTACATTTAATAAGGTTATTCCTTTGTGTTTGAGAACTACCGAAAAAAATGTTCTATAACTATAAAAAATAATGAAATGAAACAGAACCAAAAATTGTGAAGAAAAATCTTTGTAAAAAAAATAATAAAATTTAAGAAACCTTTGGGACAACTTTGAAGAACCTGTGAGGGCGAAAATCTTTATAAATTTTCTGTAATTCCCCTGAAACTTTCTATGAAATTTCCAAAAAATTATTGCCTTTCAAAGTTGTCTCCATTATGATTATCTAGGAACTGGAATTGTTGTTTTAAGTAGTTCTATGCTGATGAGGACTAAAGATGCTGGATGAGCTTTTTTCCCAGCATATTAACAGAGCTTTTAGTAAAATTCTCGTCGATAGAACCCTAGAGCTGGTTTCTTGGATATACTGCCATTCTAAAGACTAGCTGAGGTATACCTGAGAAACCGTCCTCAGGGATGTATTCAGACATTTTGAGAGCTGTTTTCAAATTTTTTGTATGAACGAAAAGCTCATATTTTAAGTTTTGGAATTATTTTCTCATGATAGCTTCAAGAACCGCTAGACATGCCTAGTCCACGAACAGAACTACTTCCAACAACCATTTTAGTCACTAGAACGAAAGAATGAATTAAAAACCTTGAAAAAACTTTTGAAAGCTTCTTGTTAAATTCTCCTTTAAAAAGGCGTTATCAGTGTAATAATAAATAGTTCAATCAGTATTGTAGATCCTTAATATTATATATACAATTTGAGTTTCTAGCTATAAAAAATGAAATACTTCCTTTACAACCGACTGAATTTCCATAAACTTTTTGTTCTCATAAATTTGACAGGAAAGCTTTCAAAAGTTGTCAATGGAATTGAATGAAATTATATTTGAATGTGAAATTAAAATGAAACTTTTATTTGATTGATGCGAAATTGTTAATTGCAGTTTGATTATATTTTACGAAGCAATGCTCTATTTAATGTATTATTTTATTTGTTATACCTAAATTTGACATTGAGCATGCTCAATGAGCATATTCAGAGCAGAGTATGCTCAATGAGTGTTCTCAGTTAAGGACGTCAAGTTTTTGTACTCATTCTTTGAACATATAAATATTCTATAATTGAGTAGCGTGCTCAATTCTGAGAGCATGCTCAATGTCTAATCTAGGGTCTATGCTACTGTTGCTTTAGGTGTTTAAATTATTAGTTTAATTTAATTGAGTTATAAATGTATAAAAGTAAAAAGAGAAAAAGAGCTTGTGGATCTAACGGATTGAGTTCATCAATTTAATCAGTAAAAATGATCTCAGATTACAAATGCTCATTATCAAGATATCAAGTTCACAATAATGATCCAAAAAATTGAGAACCAGATAAAAATATCTATTTATAGCTCTCTCAACGATATTTCCAATAAATTTGTTATTATTAATTATTAAGTGATTATTATCAACCAACAGTTATTATTATTTAGTTGTTTACGTGTTGTGCTGACTGACAGCTACATGACCATATATATATTAATTTCATGTCGCTCACGATCCAATTAAAAAATGATTTTTAAATTAACTGCAATATCAATTTTGTGTCAATCGAGTAACAAATAATAATAATAAATAAATAAATAAATGTAGTTCATAAATAGCATAAAAATTCATGAAGAGAAGAAAACAAAATCCTTAGTGCCAATCATCACATTTAATAAAAAAAAATAAAAAAATTGAGATAATCAAATTTGAATAGAATCAAGCAAAAGTGGAGCGGAAAGTTAAATAAATGAGTAGTTTGTGTGCTTGTTGATTGGGTTGAAAAAACAAATTATTTTTTATAGTAGATTCTAAAAAGTCACATCTTATGATCATCATTCATCACTAAAGTACCTCATGCTCAGTTCATAAATTTCATTTTCAAGAGTAATAATTGGTAGAACCAAAACAAGTCGTGTTTTTTAGAATGAGTAGTTTCAAACATGATTGCCATGATCCAGGGGTGCATCCAGAAAGGTTTTTAAGCATCGATTGGGAATATTTGAGGAATTTGATCAGAAATTTCTCTTGTTTGTGAATTTTAAAGTGGAAAATTAGATTTGTTTGAATTTTTTATGACAATTTAAAAAAGTCCGCTCAAATTCTGGCAGAAATATATTTTGAAATTTTGAAAAATGTCCATTTTTCTGTGAGAAATTTTGGACGGAATAAAAAAGTCCGCCAAGATTCTGGAAAAATTGGCAACTTAATACAAAACTTGATTTTTTTTCTGTCAGAATTTGAACGGATTTTGTCTTTTGCCAGAATTTGAGCGGATAATACTCCATACCGTGTCAAATGCCTCAGTTGGTATACCCTATCTTGGTATACCACTGGTGATGCACCATTCCCTGGATACGCCCCTGCCATGATCCATAAAATCAAAAAGAACATAATGATAATGATTAATTTATGATAAAAAAAAGAAAGTTTTGGAATGTTCAGAAAAAAGATGATAAAATTCTCAATAAATGCTGGAATTTTTAACAAACATGAACAAAACTGGAATCAAATGCCAAAAGAAGGGAATAGAAAAATTTAATCAAGGATCTTTGTGGCACAAAAAAGGAGTTTAGGATTCATTGGCTAAAATTTGATTAATTTTTATTGAGAATGTCTTAGAGCTTTTAATTGCTGTGCCATTGAAGCATCCATCATTGAATTTTATGACCCTGATAGAGATTTATTTAATTTTTTTTTATTATCTATTATTTTATTTCTCTCTCTTATGTGATGATAGCTTTTCTTTCTAGCATATCGTCAATTAAAAAATAATTACTGAGCATGAGGTATGAATGATGAAACTAAGTCTAATTAAGCTTTTATCTTCTCTTAGTAATTAAAAAATTTTTTCTTCTATTTTCTTTCCTGTTATTTTTGCATCAAATTCTTTCTTTTTCATCGTTTTTTATTTCTCTTTTTTACGAGAAAATTAGTTAAATAGTCTTTAAAGTATTTTATTGAACTGTACGAAAACCTAAATACTTTAAATTGTTTTTCTTACACTCTCTCATCTTCTTTCCGTTCACAGAATTCACAGAAAAATCGGAGGCTGTTTATGACGTGAGTTCGCTAATGCACTATTTAGCCGGTAGTAGTGGTATTGAGTGGCCCGAAGGTGGTGGAATAGAATCTAAGTAAGTATAAATATTTACAAATAATCTAACATAAAATATTGATGAATAAACAGAAGTCGAAGTCGATTTGGATTTTGTATTGGAAAAAATCGAAAATTCATGTCGACTTTGAGCTCTGCTGATAGCTGCTACAAGGATAAATTAGGAATTTTATATGGTGAAACACCTCAAAGTACTATATTGAAAACATCTTTGTAGCTTGGCATAGTTTAATCTGGACAATACATAAAATTCAACAAGTCTATAAACTATGACTGAATAGCTTCTTTACCTAATAATTGTTGAATTTGATAACTTGCCAAAACCAATAACTTGACAAAGAGAATCCAAAGAGCTTTAGACTCCATCGCTATTGTTGCAGGGCGTTGATATGAATGTTGGAATGATTTTAACAACAAATTCTGAAATTCTATGAGATTAAGGACCAAATGCTTCATAAATTGCGTCACGCAAAAAACGAGATTTTTAGACCCCCTCCCTCTGTTGTATGTCACATAGCGTTAGATCCTCCACCTATAAAATTCTACGTCATTTCAAATGCAATCTTAAATTACAAACTTGAATTTATTCTGCAAGCAAATCAACTTATTTTATGCATGTCATTAAAAAATTCAGGTGGCTAATTCCTTGTCGTTTGCTCAAAAGCTACTCTCATTCTATTTATTTCCCGCCTTTAATAGAATAAGTTCGTTAAACGGCATTCTGATCACTTTAATCGCATCAAAACATGAAGAGATTAGCTGCAAACATGTGCATCTTCACTGAATTGAGAGCTTAATGTGCTCAATTGCAATAAATTCTCTTAATCTGTCAGCAGTAAAGAGACATTTTCTCAGTTCTGGTTTTTAAATTTTAATACATTTTTTTCTGCATTTTCAGGAACTTGACTAACAGTAATTAGTTGAATATTGGTGTTGTCAAGATATCTAGATTCTAGATCAAGTCCTGAAATATTTTAAAATTCAAGAAAACTTTAATTAATATTTCCGTAAAAGCTTTTTGCTCTATTTACTTTCTGTGAGATGAATATTAATAGATTCTAATCTCTAAATTCTCTCAAATTTCCCAAAAGCTCTTTCAATTCAAGGGCTGTTCACAAATTAACATAGCTTCAGATTAGAACTTCATCAGGAAGCGACCATCAAAATTTGTGAAAATCTCCTTGTAGTTTGAAAATTCAAGCATTCAAATTGCTAAGCAAGCAGCTCACGCCGTTTGTTTACTAATTATCAACTTTAAAGCCTCAATTAACCTTTACTGTATTTAATTTATTAATTCCACGATTCTTTTCTTTGTTTAATTTTAGATATAAACTCATTACGGAAGTATTTAAGGAAGTTTGCCCTGATCTCGCTGACACTGAATTTGAGTTTTAATTTTCCTCGTTTTTCAATTTGGGTTTTTCTTCTTACAAAAAAAAAACAATGAAGCGGTCTTTCAGCCAAAATAACTATTGGAACAATACATTTTTTAACTAAGAAAATTTAAATAAAACAAAACATAATACAATGAGATCCCGTGATTTATAAGAGAAAGAATAATAAGAATAATAATAATATTGATGATTTTTCATTTCTTGTACATAGATTCCTCAACGTTTCTACTTATTTTACGTTTTTTACTCCTCCTCTGCATAAACAATGATGTAATTGATAAAAAAAAGAAGTAAAACTGATTAAAAAAATTTGGAGTCATACACATGCAGTAATTTTGCGTGTAATTATGTTCAGTTGCGATTATAAATAAAGAAAAAAAATATATAGTGATAATTGAGGATATGAAAAAAAGTATAAAAATTGGAAGAAAAAGAATCACACACGTTGTTACATTTAAGGAAAAGTACAAAATAGAGACAAAAAAAACCTTTACTTAATTTTTTTTATTATTTCAAAATGCACTGTTTTCTGTTTGATTCTTAATTTTTTTTTGAATAAAGTTAATTTGATTATTTCTTTATAGTTGTTGAGATTTTTGCTTCTCATTTTTTGGTGGATTTCTGGAAGAATCTTGTGCTGGAGTGTCTAGTGACTGAATTGATGTCAAATTTCTAGATCGTATTTTGTATAGAAGATTTTAGGTCGAAAATAAATCCAATGATTAAAAATTTAGTCTAAATTAAATCCAAGGATTAAAAATTTAGTCGAAACTAAATCCAAGGATTAAAAATTTAGTCGAAAATAAATCCAAGGATTAAAAATTTAATCTAAATTAAATCCAGGGATTAAAAATTTAGTCGAAAATAAATCCAGGAATTAAAAATTTAGTCTAAATTAAATCCAAGGATTAAAAATTTAGTCTAAATTAAATCCAAGGATTAAAATTTTAGTCGAAAATAAATCCAAGGATTAAAAATTTAGTCTAAATTAAATCCAAGGATTAAAAATTTAGTCGAAAATAAATCCAAGGATTAAAAATTTAGTCGAAACTAAATCCAAGGATTAAAAAATTTAGTCGAAATTAAATCCATTCAATAATCCTTGTGTTGAAAGCTCGTTTTTAGTTAATCATACGAACCTACAATTTTAGGATTAGAAAACTTATTCATAAGTTGATCCTATGACTGAAAATTAATCCTAGGATTAATCTGAAAAATTAGAACAAATCTTCAAATTTTCACGTCCATTCAGAACAAAAAAATCCCTAATCTATCTAGTAAGGCACAGAAAATTCAGATCTCTTAATCTTACATCATTTTCTCTTTGTTTCTCTTGACTTTAGACAGATATTTCTTAATTTACATTTTACGACTTTTTGTGGCTTTAGTTCATGATTGATTATTCTAGACATGGAAATTTCTCTGATTTACGTGCAAACTTGAGTTTTTTATTGTTTGTTATTTGATTTCATTACTGTGTAGTTACAAGAATCTTGAAAATGAAATATTAATATTAGATCTGCCTTCAAGTATTGTATTCTGACTTTGCGTTTAATTGCTGTCGGGAAGGTGACACGATTGTAAACAAATGTGAGCATACGAAAATAATGATAATGACGAGGATTTCGAAGGATTTTTGTTAGGATAGTCTTTAAATGATAGAAAGGTTCGGATGTGTTTTTGACGATTAATCATTGAATAAGTCACAATTAAACCTGAAATAAACGATATCGAGGGAATTAGGAGTAAATGTTGTATTTATTGACTAAATTAAATTTAGGCCTGTATTTTACAAACCTTCATTGATCAATCATCCTCACGATTTTGTGTGAATCATCCAATATCCTTGCATCAATTAAATTCCATAAAACCGTTAATTTTTGAATTTGAATTTTTACCGAGGGGATGAAATCTTTTTGAAATTTAAAAAACCGTTACATTTTTAAAATTGATTCATTGTTTTCCTGCTTTAAGGATATTTGATCGCACGGGAATTGCAGTGTTTAACATCAAATCCTCCTCTGAAAATTTAATTTAAATCAAGCACCCAAAAACCAATAAAAACAAACAAACCACGTGTTCACAATTAAAATTTCAATCGACCGTTAAAAATTCCAAACTAAACAAATCACTCAAGTGATCACATGTCACCTCAACTGATCAAGACCGCGGGAAAATACGCTTACATCAACCCATCTAAAAACAAAATTCATCTATTCAAAAACTAGTTTCCTGCCTGATAATTTGATTATAGCTTATTATTTTTCGTTTGAAAAAAGTCTGACGATTGAGCATTTTAAGTAAATGAAAAATAAAAAAAATAAAATGCAACTGAAGGCGTACATAGATGTATATGATCAAAAAAAAAGAAGAAATAAATAATAATAGTAAACTTACTGTATATGTGAATGTATTTAACAAGGAAAAAAAACGTTGAAAGTTTGCAAAAAAAAAGTTGCATTTAAGCAAAAAATGAGAAATAAAAATAATAAATTTAGTGAATAAAACAAGAAATTTAGCAGTTCCGATTCCCGCATGCTCATAACTTTTGATTCTATTACAGCTTGAGAGTAATTGAGCGAGCGAGAGAGCAAAGCACGTGCTTAAATAACAACACGAGAGTAAATTGTATGAATGTATAAATAAAATAAGCAAGAAGAAGCTTAACTGCGGAATGGAGAGTCAAGCCGTATGAGTAATACAGTATAAGAACAACACTGATGAAAAATTCAGTTTACGACTAACCGGCTAACTTATCGGCTCGCGCAAGACAAAAAGTAAAAAGTGAAAAAAATTATCATCGATATTAAAGCATAAAGAATATTGTGTAATAAATATATACAGGCATAGTGTTGAAGAAAAGCATTAATTAAGTACGAAAATAAGAAGCGCAAAAAGAACATTCGAGAAATGGTAGCGAAATTCAATTACGATGATTTATTGCAACATATTGGGACTTTCGGAAGCTACCAAATACGAAATTTCGTACTTTTATGCATCCCGGTCATTTTGTGTGCCTTCCATAAGCTGTCGAGTGTCTTTATACTCGGCAGAATGGATCATCGATGTAAATTGTTTGAAGATGACATGAATTTTCGACTGTCAAATGATTCCACAGTGCTCAATGACATTTTAAATGCGTCATATCCATACGATCCAAAGAAAGGATTCTCAAAGTGTGAATATTACAGTGACAACTTCTTTACGTCCAATGCCAATAACTTTACAGCACATGAAATTCGAGAGTGCAATGAATATGTTTGGGATTATGAAAAATTTCAATCGTCAGCGATCAAAACATTTCAATTGACATGCGACAAGGATCATTATAAAGCCTCGAGTGACTCCTTATTTATGATTGGTGTGTTCTTGGGCTCCTTTGCCTTTGGATATTTATCAGATAAATTTGGACGTCGTAAAGTGTTTGTTTTATCACTTATATGCCAATTAATATTTGGCTTCTTGACTGCTCTATCAACAGACTTTTTAACGTTCACTATTTTTAGAATGGTAGGTACGCAAAAATGTTTTCGAATTTAGGTCACATACGAATGAAGATTGTGTAATTCTCTTTTAATATATAAAACAAATGCTTAATAGATCGTCGGAGCAACAACAAGCGGTGTATTTCTAGTGGCTTATTGTTTATCACTTGAGATGGTCGGCAAAGAGTCTCGCATGATTGCTGGTGTAATATTTATGATGTTCTTCTCGCTGGGATTCATGTTGATGGGCGTTTTGGCATTCTTTGTTACTGACTGGAGATTTTATCAGATTGCCTTGACCATTCCAGGACTCATCTTTCTTGCTTACTGGTGGATCATTCCAGAGTCAACAAGATGGCTCTTAGCTAACAACAGAAAGTACAAAGCAATTAAACAAATCAAGAGGATTGCTGAGTCTAACAACGTTATTGTACCAAAAGAAATGCTCGATAAATTAGTCGAGAATGAGACAGACAGTACAGATCCTGACAACAATAACACAAAGAAGGCAACTGCTTTAG
The DNA here is from genome assembly GCA_963573255.1 of Chironomus tentans. NCBI lineage: Eukaryota > Metazoa > Arthropoda > Insecta > Diptera > Chironomidae > Chironomus > Chironomus tentans. Next base: position 10,226,115 of record OY754304.1, read on the forward strand.
ATCTTTTCAGGCAACCGCATCTCCGTTCGAAAGCTCTGCTTATTTTCTTCAACTGGTTTGTTGTGTCAGGTGAGCATCGTATAATTTTAAGCAAAAAATCTGCTTTTTAAAGAAATAAATCAGTTAGACAGTTAATCGAACTTCTTAAAAGATCATCAAAATAGACTGGAGTTGGAGAAAAATGTTCAGAAATTGATGATTCTAATTTTGCTTCATTATTCTTACTGGATGAGGATGAGACCTAAGGGGTCATTCACTTATTACATTACGCAAAAAAAACAAAATTTTAGACATCCTCCCCCCTTTTTTGAAAATTTGAGAAAAAAAATTCTTTGTTTGACCTGTTACTGAATATCAGACTCCTCCTTTCCCCTAAAAAACGAACGTAATAAGTAAACTTGTTGGATTTTGACACCAACTAACCCCCCCCCCCCTTTTACTTTCGCTCTTTCTACAATCTTATTTTTAAAAAGTTAAGAATCTACCTAGGCTAGGCATACTTAGTCATGAACCCTGTATTAATAAGGGGGAACAAGGGGTCATTTGGATATTTCGTATGCTTAGGAGAGTTTCATAAATAACCATTTTTAGCGTTACGTAATATTCAAACTACTTTAAAGTTAAAGTCACTCTATTAAGATTAAAGTGATTGCCAACTGTAATAACGTGCCACTTCAGCTAAATGAGGACTAACTCGTAATCAAAAACCAGTTAAAACCTGTCTGTTTAACTACTCTTCCTGAACTTTTTTCCTCAAGTCCAATCTACATCTCAAAATCGCGAAATCTTCTTAAAGTGATGGAAAAAATGTTATTAGCATTTCTCAAGACAGAATCTGAGTATATAATTTTGTCATTCATGTTTTTTACTGACCTAAGACTTGTTTTTTAAAGTCACGCGGTTAGTTTTTCCAAACTGCACGGTCTCGAAAAGGAGTTGACGATAAAAAACACATTCTTGAGAATCTTTGAGACGCAATTCATAAATTGTTATTCAAATATTATTCAGGTGCTTATTATGGACTGAGTTGGAGTTCAGGTGATTTATCTGGAAATCCGAAATGGAATCATATTATCTCTGGAGCCGTAGAAATTCCTGGATATGTTATATTGATATTTACATTGGTATGTATTGAGTTTGTGTATTGGAACTGCTTTTGTACGAATATTTTTCTTGGTAAAATTCCACAGGATCGATTTGGCCGTAAGAAAGTTCTCGCATGCAACTTGACCTTTGCTGGAGTGATGCTTATATTATCAATTCTCGTACCGAGTGACATCACCTGGCTGGTCAACACATTGACAATGTTGGGAAAAATGAGTATTACAGCGAGTTACGGTACTATGTACTTATTCTCAGTGGAGCAATTCCCGACAGTAATTAGAAACGTCGCACTAGGCTGTTGCTCAATGAGTGCACGTGTTGGTGCCACAATATCTCCCTTCCTTATCTACCTCTCACATACGTGGAAGCCACTGCCGATTCTCATTTTTGGAATTGCTGCATTTTCCGGTGGATTCTTCTCGATGTTTCTGCCTGAAACTTATAAAATGGATTTACCTGATTCATTAGCAGATGCAGAAAAGATTGGACAAACAAAGGACGAGATCAAAAATGGAGAATTAAAAGTTTTAAGACGAAATGATGACAACAATGATGTATAATTGCTGTTAATTTTTTATACACACGAAGCCTGCTAATTTCGTGACATGTGTCTTCTTTTGTAAGATCTTATTGAAGGCATGAGCGATATCCGAATGTGATAATGAATTTCTATTAAATATATTTTGAGATTGGATCTCATACAATTTGTCCACAAACAGTATCGAAAATTGGCAAGCTATTAACCTCATTTCTTGACGAAATATTAATATTTTTACAGACTTATTACTTCTTAAAAGTGATATATTGTATTACTTTATAGTATTTTTTTGTTAACTTTAATTAGACTTTATAATTTGTGATTCCACGTCCTTATACTTGCAGCATAAAGCGGCTTTATGTGTCGATTCATTCCCAAAAATTTAATTAGCCTTATCATGATTGATATAATTGATTGAAACTTTTTAGTTTAAAATGCACGATAAGAATCTGTGTCAAAAGTGCTGTTGTGAATCATCGAAGATCGCGTGTTTTTGTGCAGAATATGAAGTTGTTTTTACACGCTTTTTTCAATATTCTTCCGTTATATTCTGAATACTCTTTTGTGATCTATAATTTATGCTTGCTTCTGTTTCCTTCATTGATATATTGAAATTTTGTATTGAATTTTCGCAAGAAATTGTCGAATATTCTAGAATTTGAGATAATTCTACTAATTTTTGAGTTTACTTCATAATGCTGATGCTTGATTAGCTCTGTTGAAGACTTTCCACTGGTTTATAACTAATTTTTACTCAGAAAAACTCAAAATTAAATAAAATCTACTTCCTGTTTACATTTGCATTTTAAGCTTTAAAATTTCTAATCTGAGGATTTATTTTTAAACCCAAGGATTAAAAAAATTAATCCTTGAATTAATCTCATCCCAAGGATTAGTCAATCAGAAAGAAAACTCTCAGTCTAAGCTTAAGCAAATAGAAATGATTTTCAATGCAACAGTCGTGAGGTAACCTTAGAATCAGCACATCCACTGTGATTTTAGTGATAACAGCACATTTTTAGTCCAGTTAGCGGTATTCATTAAAAATATTGATACAATCTATCGACATTTATTCCCAGCAACATAAATTATTCCTAAGCATTCATAAATAAAATCAATAAAATCGAATGGAATATTTTTGTTAGTTCAGGACAGAAGACCAAAAGAATTAATCAAGCTTCCAGTTATTATTTCTATGAAATTGTAGTAATACAATTACTTTTAAGTATTGATTGTACTTAGTATTTAATGGCCTTAAAAAAGCAAGCATGCAATAAGATTAGGTTCATAAGTTCAACGATGCGAAGTAATCATTCTTAATAAATCTCAATTAATTTTAATTAATTCGTAAGGAACACATTGATTTTCATTTGATTTGATTTATTTTTTTACAAAAAAAAAACCTTTATTAAGACTAGACATAGGCAAAATATAAACTGAAACATTGAGAATTAACATTAATGGTATGTATTGCTAAAAAAAATTATAAAATCTAATAAAATGCCATTTCTCTTGAATTAACAAAAAAGTGTCTTAATATCATTTCATAATTAAGTTCTCGTCTCACATTTCATTTTTTTGTTAGAAATTATCATAGGTATATTTTTTCATCTTTTTTTTTAAATACTTAAATTACTATTTTGGTAATTCTTTAAGCCATTCATTGTTCTATCTATGGAGAAAAAAAAATTAATTAAGGGTTGTTTAACGTCTAAAATCACAATCGTGTGTGTATGATTTAATCATATATAACTTCAATATTTATGCCTGCCTTCATACGAGTTAGTGTTGCTAGTGTACGATAAAATGTATACTTTTTAGGATATTAACACAAATAAAGAATCGTATTGAAATTAAAATTGTCTTAATAATTCTCAAATCGGCAGTATATAGGAACAGACCACACTAAGAAACCACTATGTACCGTAAGATAATCGCAGTATAGTGGTTTGTTAGAGCAAGATTAAAGGTCCATCATTTGGAGTAAAGAGGGCGGAGGGAGGGTGGGTTTGTTCAGGATTTTTTGTGCTATCCACAGTTTTGTGTGCATTCAAAACATGTAGATTTTTTTAAAAATATTTTGAATTCTTTAAACTCCAACTGATTAATCCAGTATCAAAATTACAACGGTTTTCAAAAATTTAAAGTTCCAACGGTTTTCAAAAATTTAAATTTAAAATTCTAACGGTTTTTAAAAATTTAAATTCAAAATTCCAACGGTTTTCAAAAATTTAAATTCAAAATTCCAACGGTTTTCAAAAATTTAAATTCAAAATTCCAACGGTTTTCAAAAATTTAAATTTTAAAAAGTCGTTAAAATTCCATTTTTTGATGCATACAGCTCCTTAACTGGTTATTAAAATTTCAATTTTGCGAATAGTGCTGAATTATATTATTTTACAACATATTTGTAATGGTGTAAATGTCTTTATGAAAATTTCAATCATATATCTCGTATGAAAGCACTCACAAATATCGTATAACTCATTTTCCCTATTGTGTACCATGTGAATTTCCTCACATGACATTTTAACAACATAACTTTCTTTTTAAAAAAAATTGAACATAATAAAAAAGTCAAAACTTTAATTGGAACAATATTGATTGTTTAAATTAATTCTCACGCACTGGAATTACATGTGCTTCAGTATTAAATATGAATTTGTCCAGGTCAATTTCATTACGATCGTCGCTAAACAGCAAGTAGAAGTATTTGAGTGTCTCTCCCAGCCAGAATGTTTCCATCATGTCTTTTGGACGAACATTATTGGGTGTCTTTACATTTGATATTGATGTGTATCCATGACTTACGCGTGTATATTTCTCGAATGATTCAAATATTTTATATCCCATGTCTTGATAAGTTTTATTGCCTGTTATCACATAGAAATAATAAAGGCTCTCAATAAATTCTGGTCGCTGGAGATTATGTGCATCGTTTGCTTTAACGTAAATATCAGTCGTACTTTCCCCTTCTAAATTAAAATATGTTATTTCAGGTGCCAGACCGGTTGCTTGCTTAATATATGTTTGATAGCATGTCTCGAGCAATTCGTTTGCTAGCGTGAAATGAGATTGTGGCATGCCATTCTTATGGCCAAGTAATAAAGTTCCAGGTAAATAACTGCAAAGGAAGGGTAGAGAAATGATTAATCGTGATTTTAATTAAAATTGGGTTGCTTTAGTGTACCATGTTAAATGATCCATTTTTGGTTTAAAGTCCTTTCCACTGATTAATTCACCAACATAGACGTGGTGTTCATTGGGAGTTTTCCTTCTCAGGTGCTTGATAACGCCATTTATTGCTTCCTTGTAATCTTCAATGAGATAATGTTCAGGTATTTTTCCAACTTGTAGCCATTGTTTTAATAAATATTCGTAATAGCTATCGCCTGCAATAAATAATTTGTGAATTTTAAAGTTATTTGAACAAATTGATAAGAAAAGTTACTAACCGCGGGCACCAAGTGATATTGTGGAAAAGCTTCTGAAACTTCCGGTGTTTGCGTTGATAAAAATTGGAACAAGACCGTCAGTTTTTGGAAGCTCGTGAATTTTCTCACTAACTCTGGTTATTGCATTTTCGAATGATGGATCATTAGAGACTCTCGATAAATCTCTAAATTCTAATTGTATTGTTGTTACTTCTGAGGTGGATGAGTCAGGTGACCATTTTGGAGCATGAGCTTGCATTGAGAATAAATTAACATCAGAGTAAGGAATTCCACTAGTCGAATCAAATGATGGCATTAGTCTTTTTCCAAGCTCTAAAGCTTTTGTCATGTAAATTTCCTCTCCAGATAAATGATATATTGATAATAAGCCTCCTAGCACACGAATTGTTACTTCAAATAAATTGACATCTCTGTTTACGTCTAATCTCAATGAGTCTTCAACCCATTTCTTAGCTTCTTGATACTCTTCTTGCATGTCCATGATGTAAAGTGTATCTAATGAATCTATGATTGTAAGACCGAGGCCAAACCAATCGCTGCAAAATGAATGAAGATGAAATTTTACCGTTAGACCACGAAGGCTGTTTAATACATGTTTTCTTGTGACTCAGCACATCTTCTCTAAGATATTGGACATTAGTGTCTGCAGTTTGTCTAACCGTTAATTTGAGTGTCAAATTTTTTTGAAATTCAGTGATGAACAATTTTTGACCGTTATTTTTTAAATATTTTTTGGTCGTTATATTTCAAATAATTTAGACACGCATATTTCAAGCAGTATGCTGTTCTTTACAGAGAAAATGCGCTTTTGTCGATCGAATTTTCATGTCTACATTGTTCTATATTAGTTTAACTTCTATACCTGTATGTTTGACTTATTGGCTTCAAGTTATCATGACCAAAAGCAAATGTCTTGTACCCTGTCCATGAGTGCCTCATAGCGTCCACAACTGCTTGCTGTCTCTCATTCGTTGGACCCTAAAAGCAGTTAAATCAATTAGTTCATTGTAGATTCGCAAAAAAAAATGTCAATTCAATTGTCAAAAAAGAACAAAAGAGCGTTGTGCTGAACAAACAAAAAAGATTTTTGAAATGAATGGTACTACCTTAAAGGACATGCTACGGGTTTTGGAGTCGTCATTTTCATTTTCATTAATAATATCTTTTTTGACCTCAGATTTATCGGCCTCAATATCATTATTTATGATATCTTGCGGATTGTCAATCGCATTTTTTGTATCAAGAGTATTATCTACTGGATTTTGGACCCATTCATCAGCACTTGGAAGTTGATTTTCATTCTGAGCCATACGTACGGATGAAATGTCCTCCTATTTTTATGACACATATATAAAACAAGTGGAACAAAAAATGTGTGATGATAGGCATGATATATAGATTATGAGAGAGAGATTAATGATAAGTATATACGTGGTTTGATAATAGAGATGTCTGGCAAATGCAGTGTGTACTTGAAAAGTTGTTTATAATGTGAATGAACGGACAAAAAGCCAATCACCACCCCACGAGTGAGATAATATAAAGAAAAGTATATTAACTTACTTTGAAAGGAACGATTTGAATCTTATCATTGTCGACAACATTCGTCTTGGAAGATTTGACGTGTTCCTCGGACGAGAATACATCCAGACTATTTGCTTTCAATAGTTGTCGTTGATAAAACAAAAATCCACAAAGAAAGATGCCTCCAAAAATGACGACGACCACTAGATTCTTTTGAAATCTCGATAATTGATTCCATTGCTGCTCATTTAAGTCGGTGTATTTAATTAAATCGAGAAATAAATTTTTCATTGTTGTTAAAAGTTGAATTTATTATTTCTCAAGATATTTTACCCGCTTCAAGCTCCTCTTTCTGACTGAGTCGTCAAACACGTTGACGGCAATGTAATCCTTGTTTTCATACATTTTAGTTATATATTCATGATTGCTAAGAGTGTTAAAAATGATATTTTCAGATAACAAAAAAATTCCTAAGAAAAGAAAAAAACTAGCACTAAAGTCACTGCAACAGATTGAACTAAGGCATAAAGCGTATTTTCTACGCATACGCATGCTTTACTTTATCCTTTTATGCTTAATTACTATTTATTGAATTAAATAATGACAATTTGAAGTTTTCTTCCAGAACGTTACAATTTTCAAAAAAAAAATCAAAAACCTTACAAATTCTTCAAAATGTTTCAGAACCTTACAAATTCTAAAAAATGCTGCAGAACCTTACAAATTCTTCTATTGATTTAATTACAGTTATTTGAAGCAAATTCCAGTTTCTAATCACTTTCATCACTAAATTATCATAAATAAACCCAAAGTGATCAAATTTACTTATTATTCGACGAAAATATGCTGGAATTTTAGTACTAATTTAAGTCTCAAATAACGGTCAGAATATTTTTGAATTCAAAACATCAACAAACTTTTTGTTCAATTTGATTTTTTTAAAAATCTCCAAAGAATATAGTATAATTCATAAAATACAGCCTAAATCAAGTGAATTAAAGTGTAAATGACAATGTCGAAGCAAGTAGGTAATCTGGAAGATGAAGCTCTTAAACGTAAGGAACGACTGAAGAATTTAAAGAGGAAATTTGACGATTCTAAAAATGAGGATAAACAAAATATTGAGGAAAATGCGAAAATTGAGATTCCAAAGTAAGTTTAATTAATTAAAGTATGTTTCTATAGATATTCATGTCCAATTCTTCCAGACCAATGTTTCGTAATTACAAAAATGATGAGGAAAATGCCACAATCGCCCAAACTGTTAATATAGTTGATATCACAGAGATCCAAGCAGTCAAAGAGCAATTAGAGGAGATGAAAAGTCCATTGCAAATCACAGACATTGATGTATCTAATCTAGCTCCTCGAAAAGTGGATTTTGATTTAAAACGAGCAATCGCCAAAAAGCTTCATAGGCTTGAAGTCCGTACACAAAAGGCAATCAGTGAATTAATTAGAGAAAGGCTCAAAAATCAGAACGAGGAGAATGATCTGGCGATGAATGTCAATGTTGGAGCTCAGGAAACACAAGAAGCAAAGGATGTTGATTCAGATTAATATTATTTTGTAATAAAAACAAATTTTAATATTTTAAGTAACGTATTTTTGAAATTTGAATTCTCAGAGCTTTTTGCATGAAATTTGAATTTTCAGCCGTTAAATTTATGCTTCATTGAGGATAGTCTTGAATAATTAACCGCGATGCTTATTACAACGTAAGCAGTAATTAACGTAAAAAATGATAATTTAAATGAAAAAAATATTTAATAAAAGTAACCAACATAAATCACAGTAACCGAAGTAATTTGAAAAGTGAAAAAAAATCTTAAAACGAAGAAATCGTGAAAGTAAAAATAATAAGCATTAAGGAATGGAACACAGGAAAGACGAAAGCTTTTCTTATCAGAAGAGAGCTTTCAGTTGCTCTTCCCATGAAAGCTTTTTGAGCATAAAATTTTTGTATCATAAACATAATTTAAAATCAAGCAGTTATAAAGTGTAAAATTGTCTATAACTAACAAATTTCTGTAGCTAAATCATTCGCAATGTTAAGTGATATCAAAGTTTAGTTAGAAAAGTTAAGAAAAGTACAAAAATTATCGAATTAAATGTAGCCCAACATACGTTTCAAAAGCTCACTGTGCGCAAACTCTAGTAATAAAACATAAAACTATATGTATATTGATTCTCGCTCGCTTACTTCCACAGTTTTTCTTCTCAGCGACACACTCAGAATCGCTTTGAACTTCGTGAAAATCGGACTGTTTTTCTCGTTTTCTCATCATTTTCTCTTGGAAAAAATGGAGTACAGTTAAAATATTTTAAGTAAAAATCGCATAAAACAAACATTTTGTAAAATAATTTATACTTATTGGAATTATTTTTGACCTTGAAAACGCAATTAAAGTGCTTTAATATCATTAGATTATCGTTAAATGCTGAAAATCGCATAAGAAAAAAAAGTTCGAAGAAAAAAAATTTTTTTTTGTGAAAAAAGAAAAAGAAAAAAAAAGTTTATGGTTGTGTTTGTGACCTACGATAGAAGAGTTTGCTATCAAATATAAAAAAATTCGGTCAAAAATATATTAGGGCAGGATATACACACAATATTCATCCTGAATTGAACTTTCCTCATCGATTTCCTGCGAAGTAAGGAATTAATTCTATTATTTAATATTCATAACTGATTACTGCAGTGTTGGGAAAATTAGATTTTCACTTTTTCACATTATTCTTTTTTAAAAGCGAGACGCTATAATTAAATTAAAACAAATTGCAAGTTTGTCATCTATGTGCAATGTGAGGCACTTGACAAAAAAAAATAGTATAAAAGAATGTAGCAAATGTGACTATTTTTAAAATCCCTTTTTGTAATGATGATAATATATGTATAATATCCACTATATAGCATTATATTGCTGTGACAAAAAATTTTCTTTCTTTTTCACACAAGCTCTAAAAATCTTTTTTTGAGAAGAAAGAAAAAAAATTATGTGAGAGAAAATTCTCTGGGAAAAATTTTTCATTTCCATTTTCTCATTTGATGCTCATCATGTTTTTTTCCTCAAAATAAGAAGACACAGATAAATCCAAGCGAGAACGCGGCTTGAAAGTGCATTTTCCTCAGCTTAGAATTTGAATAATTTGAGTTTAAAATTGAAAATTGTTTGAAAATGGAATTTAAGGAGTTCTCGATTTGAATTAAAAGATTTCATTTGATTGAAATATTTCTGAATAAAATTTAATTTTTTTTAAAAAAAAATCCAATTTTAAAAGATTTTTCAAATTATTTTGGAAGATTTTCAAAAATTTGTCTACTTTAAAAGCTCACAAAAAAGCTCAAAATGTGAATGCGTCTGAAAAACTCATGAAAATTCAAATTAACAAAAACCGTTAAAATTTAAATTTTAGAAAACCGTTAAAATTCAAATTATAAAAAACCGTTAAAACTTAAATTCCAAAAACCGTTAAAATTCAAATTTTTGAAAACCGTTAAAATTCAAATATCTTCAAGCCGTTAAAATTAAATTCTTTAATATTGGCATCTTGAAGAAATCAGCGAGATTAGTTAAAACCAAACAGACAAATCAAACGTGAAAGTTAGAGACTTTTCATTTTTTGGAAAATGCACTTAAAAAGCTCCCCCTAAATATGTGTGTGTAAAAAAGAAATAAAGAATATTTTTGTCATATTTCTCTTACATCATGTGGGTCATAAACAAAATCATTTAGTAGTGATAAGAGTGCACAGAGCTATATGTAAGAATTGAATTAAAAGATGAGAGACCTAAATAATATATTATTTTGAATAAATGTTTATATAGTGCAATCAATGTGAAGTTATTCATTTAAAATTCATAAAAAGGAAAAAAAAGAAAGAAAAATAAAAAAAGCTGAATTTTATTAAAATAAATGTTAATCCATTAAAAAATGTTGCACAGTTTGTATCGGAGGAGCTAACACGAGAGTAAAAAATAAGTTTAAATATAAAGCAACATAGTTAAATTCATCGACAATGTCAAATGATTAATAAAAGTGATAGACATAAAATAAGAAAATATCCCCATAATATTGCCGTTGTGGTGTTTATAGGGGATGTCGGGTTGTGAAGAAGAATTAGCAACAACAGAAGCACCTTTTGATGATTGCCTTCAAGTCCGAAAATGGTGGTGTTTTCTATTATCGAGTATATTTACATTTCTTGCCGGGCTTCTCATTGTTCTTTTGTGGCGAGCTTTTGCGTTCATTTGTTGCCGTAAAGAGCCAGAACTCTCACCAAATGATCCGAAACAGAAGGAGCTCAAAGCCAATCGTGGCAAACAGGAGTTCGAGGGGACGTTTATGACAGAAGCCAAGGACTGGGCTGGAGAACTTATATCAGGACAAACAACCACTGGTCGTATTTTGGTAAGTTCTACTTCCTCCCTTGAATAATTATTGACTTAATTTCTTGTGGATAAAAATACACAAAAACCTCCAAAATGTCGTTATTTTAATTTTTAATTAATTAAACGGATTAATTCACAAAAAAAAATAAAAAATAAATTTGAATCCAAACGCATTAAATGCTCAGCACAGAATAGCCATAAAAGGTGAAAATTTATGCATATTTCAGAATGCAATTGCGTGCCATTATGATTCTGCACATGACATGATTTTAAATAAGCTTTAGGAATATTATAAAAGGAAACGTGTGATATATTCATGACTCGTGCAAGTCATCATTAACTGCTAAAAAAAATATCATGCCGAGCTTATCGATTTTTTATTCCCCATTCCCACACCAAAGACTGACTCTCAATTTAAGTTAATGAGTCGAATAAGTTCTATTGCTTTTTATTTAACTATCAATTGCGTATTTTTTAGCTTCCTTTAATGATTACGGGTGGATTGGGTATGGGAAATGTTTGAACTCAGCTTAATTCGGTTGATTAGTCCTTAATTGCTATTAGAATTCCTCATTTATCATTGTTTTAATTATGGAATGTGATGAATTTTTGTACAAACCATTAATTTTGTGTTTTGGGGTTGTCGATTAATGATTTTCAACAGGAACATATCTAGAGGTTCTTCAGGGGTTGGTAGGGTTCCCTTAGTAGCACAGCTGGATTTAAGAAAGCTTTTAACTAGTTAAATTATTCATAGCATGCTGTAAGGATGCTAAAAGCTTAGTTTTCTTATAAACTGGAGGTCTTGGGTTTAATTGGATTGTATGTGGGATGAAGGGCTTAGCAGTAGGGTGGGTAATCCAAAGACGTAGCCAGAGGATGTTTTGGGTGTCAAAACACCCCTCTTAATGGAAATTTTCTTCAATTTTCGAAAAAAATTCCAAAACACCCCTCTAAATTTTAGGATGATACCCTAAGGGTCAGTTCACTTATTACGTAGCACTTTTAGGGGGAGGGGTAGTCTGAGATTTTGTGACAATTCAAACTACTATAGACAGTGACGTAGCCTAGACTTTTTAATCCCCAAAAGAAATCATATTACAGCGCAGAAAGAGTCTAAAATATTCATACTTTGATACACGTCATTTATGAACAACCCACCTCATATTCATCATAAATTTTGCTACCCAGAATGAACCTTATAATCCTCCAGCAAACAACACTTTCTATTCAACACAGCACAATAAGCCATTCATAACGAGAAAAGGAAATATTGTCAACTAGCAGCTCCACTTATATCCACATACCTTAAACCACCACAATTTTAATTACCATACATTTCCTCCTTCTTTCCTTCCTTCACTTTCCTTTTGTGTGGACATGCATAAATGAGGCTTTGATTTCAATCTAAATCGTTTCATTCATGATAAACATGTGATACCACTTTTTACTGGCATTGACCTCAAACCCCTTTCTTCTTACCCACACTTGATAGTTCTTTTGATCTAAAAAAATTATGAAAGCTAATGAAAATGAAAACATCCCCTTTTTGAAACATTAATGTTGTGTACATTATCTATCTTGCATAAAGCTGACAATTTCAGATATATCTGAATATAAATGACTTGAGTTGTTGCTTTCATGTCTGCCCTCATTTTTGACTATGACGATGAATGACTTATTTTTGTCACATTATGTCAATACATTGAAATTGATTTCTTCATCAAACTTAATGCTTATCTTCTCGTTTATCGATTTCTGTCCCTTATTTTTTGCCTTTTTGTTCCGTATTTTGTATATTTATCATTGAAAATTATGCAAAATGTGTCAATTGTCATGAGTTGATATTGAAAGAAAAGTTTCGTTTTTGCTTTCATAATTTTTCATGAACTTTTTCCTTTTTTTCCGGATAAAACACGGAAATGAATTTTGTTATACATTTAGTGATTGGGCTTAGACGTGAATTATTGTTGGCATAATTTATATTTAGGAACTTTTACTATCTGCCAGACAGTTTGATGGCTGAAGCTTTTTATTTTGGAAAATTGAAAAAAAAATTAGGTTATGTAATATTTAGGGACATTTACAAGTAACGTCTATCGATAGATTTTGAAGACTACCATCCTACTCAGTCAAAAAATTCACAAATATGTCTTGTCACACACCCCCAGACTCATCTCGTCCCTTTAATGCTAGACGTCATTTGTGAATGACCCCTTAGAACATTGAAAGCTCGAGTGTCACAATAAATAATCTTAATATTCATAGCTATATTCTCATTACCCATGCAGCATGCTGTAATAATTACTTTGATAGAAACTAGTTCTTTGGTGATTTACATAAATTGTTACTGTTATGATACTCATTACTTAAGAGCGCGACATTGATAATGTATTCGGCTCTTTTCTCAAGATTGTACATAAAGGCTTATGCTGTTTGTTAATAGCCAATATCTATTCAAACATGTGTTTTGAATATCAAGTGGATCATTATTATTTTTTCGATGTTAATGTTAAGTTCAAGTGGACGAGTTTTAGGAAGAAAAATAGTTAATTTTATGGATTTTTTGACATTGTGCTGTACTTGAGGGTGGATATCACAGAATAGTACTTGGTATTGGTAATTGGCAGACGAGAGCCAGCTATAGAGTTAGTTATAGGCATCAACTAAGAGAGATCATGGATCACAATTGATCTGTACTATCAGCGAAGTAAGTAAGTAAGTGAGGGTGGGTGACCTCCTTTATGATAGTTCATTTTATTGTAAATTTAAAAAAAATTGGTTCCTAGTCATTAGGAAGGATGTCTATAGAGAAAAATAATTTTTACACCAACCTCTTCCACTGTTCCTTAAAATTATTTTCACAGACAGACTCTTTTAGAGGGGGTGTTTTGATTTTTGAATCAAACCAAAAATTGGGGGGGGGGGGGTTAGTTTTTTCTCGAAAATTTTAAATTGAAGAAAATTTTCAATGAGGAGTATTTTGACACCCTCAGCACCCCCTGGATACACTACTGATGGGAATACACCCCAATTATATCTTAAAGCTTACTATCCATCGATAAAATCACCATTCAGACCACAACCTAAAAGAAACAGTCTCTTTAAAAATTTATCTACCAATAAATTAAAATGTCCCAATGGACAGATAAAACAATAGACAATTTATTTAACCTCCTCGCTTTTCTGTTTTTCGGCTAGCAATTTATTTTTTATTCATCCACTGATATCTACAATGAAGCACTCATTACATAAAGTTGCTCATATGCTTGTACATTTACTAAACAAGTACATCTGTCGATATATAACATATGTTTATGCTGTGTGTCTTATAAACTAATAAGTTCATGAGTATGTTTCTTGATCTACTTGAACTACTTGCATCTTATGTATCACATAATATATACACTTGATATACAGAAAAATCGATGTTTACAGAAGAAAAAAAAATTCTCCTTCACGACTGACTTACCCCAAACAAAAAAAAATTCATATGAATAGGAAAAACAAGCTCTGAATGTGATGAAAAATTCGTTAAAAGCATAATACGATGATGTTGAAAATTAACATATATGCTAAGCTGCTTAGAGTTTAGTCATTTCATCAGCTGTTCATCTTTTTTTCACATTGCATACATAAAAAAAACTTGGACAGAATTCAAAAATGTACATATACGAGGATTTAATGTCATGTGCTATGATTTATGCATCACTATATGAAATTTCTATCGAGCTATTGTTTCGCCGCACAAGAGTGCTTAAAGAACAAATAAGCTAATTTTTTCTCAATTTTGAGAGGCATTTGCAGTGCGGTTCAGAGTATGTCGTTAGTGGATTTGTAATTTTATATCTAGATTGTATAAGTGCTGATTTTGAAGATGCTTGAAAAATATACAGTAGATAAACGGCGCCATGTATAAGTCGCGTGTGAGTGGATTTTAGTTTGCATAGGAATTGGCTGATTTAAAGTGAAGTCTGAAAGTCTGCATCATCAGTTTGTTGATAAACTCTTGGCTGCTTCAAAAGATGCTAAAGTTTTCATTGAGATGCAAAAAATGATTCAATATTTTTGCATTAAATGGAATATTTGGGTACTAAAAGGATGCAAAATATGATGCAGAAATCCAGAGACTTGTTTGAGTGTTAACCTCCCCATTTTTCTGAAATTTTTTTAAATTTGCTATGTTTTTTAAGAACAAAATCCCAAAACCCCTTGAAAAATTTATGGATACACCACTGTCCAGAGATGCAAATTTAATCTAAAGATCCAAAACAAAAAGATGCAAAAAATGCAATTAAAAGTTTTAATGCAAATAACGACCCCAAAACTAAGTTCAAAGAACTTTTCACCAAAAAAGAACCAAAACTGATGCAAAAAAACTGCAACTGTTTGATTGAAATAAATTAACATCCGTCCTTCAGTTGACAAACTCACCCAAAAAAAAGTTTCGAGATGAATTTTTAAAAACATCAACACCCAACATAAACTACACTGAACAATGCTTGTCAGGGATGAGGAAAAATTTATGTAAATCTGTCACCAATTTCTGAGAAGTAAGAAGGGTGTCGTATACAGAGCAACAAGTGCTAGAATGACAAATATTAATCAATCCTGACCTATGCACGACGAAAAGTCTATGTCATGTAATTTTGAACTTTAATAATCCCCTCCATCCACATGAGAAATGCGCTGACATTATTTTTAAGGATAATAAATTTCAACTTTTTTTTCTCTCGCATTTGATATGTCTGAGCTGCACAACGATTTGCATAAATTCTAAAATTGATATGATTTATGGCCAACAGCAATTTTAATTTGCTATTCATTTCTATTCAGTTTTCGCGGCTATGAAATCCTCTTTCATGAACACTCTGATATTGATTTGCAAAACATTATTTTACCATTGTTGATTCAAGTCCTTTAATCCATTTTCAACAAATTTTTTTTTCACTGTCTTCAGTCTGATCGATTTATTTGTTATTTTTTTTCCTATACGATTATAATGAGTACATTGACTTTTTCAATATTATTCATACAAAAAAAAGTTAAGCACTACAAGCAGTTTGTTGGATTTCATCCAATATTTTTTACACTTTTTATTCATAAAAATAAATAATATGAAATTGAGACTAATTCATAGATAGATAAATGGCAGAAAATTGCACACACTTCATTGAAACAAATCTGTTGATATGTTTTAGATTAATTCACGTCATTTAAATTTTAAATTTGATTTTTATTCACAATAATCGTTTAGAGACATTTAGTCGGGGAATAATTGAATGTGCAACAGAAGATTATCTTTCATGCTTGTCGGCCCTTGCCATTGCTGCTGATTTATTTTATTAGATATAAAAAAATATATATATGAAAAATTCCGTTCACGATTCAGCTGTGAATGATCTTTTATTTAAAATTACGACACACGTTTTATTAATCTTCGTTTCATCGTATGGAAAAATTTATTTATTTATTTTGTATCAGTCAATAATAAAAAACTTTGAAATGCTCTCTAAGACAGGCAGAGATATTCATCACTATCGTAAAGAAATGTGACACAGGGGTTGTGGAAATTTTGTGATTTTTTATGGAATATAAAATTTGATAAGTTACTGAATTGATAATTATGGAGTCAATAACTTATATACTCCAGAATTTTTGGAAATGAGGGAGCCTGAGGCTTTGAGACGTGTCTATGTTTAAATTTAATGCGATAATATAGAGTTCAAAAATTCAATATTTCGATAAACATCCTTTGTTAATGATCTCATTAGTCTCAAATACTAAATAACAATCAACTGGAGCCGATTTTTAAACTACCTGTGGTATCTTACTAAGGTGTTCAAGGGTATCTAAACTATTCTACCCTAGGATAACATAGGTGGAAGGTAGGATAGGGTAAGACACCCAGGGTAGCATTTAAAACCGACCCCTGAGCTATTTACAAATGACATCTACCATAAAATGGAATTTATAGATCCCTCTGCCTCCAGTGAAAAAGTTTTCGTACGAGAAACCTATTAAGGGGTCATTTTCAGACCCTCCTTGTCTAAAAATGTTCATACAATAATTTTATTTTGAATGGAGGAGTTAGACATCCTCAGACCAAACCCTCTCTCCCAGCTGAAATGTTGGACGTCATAAATGAACCAACCTTTAAAGCTTCAAGTCCCCGGAACACTATTTGAGATCATCTAAGTTTTTTGACCAAGAGAAGTGCTTGTAATTAAATCTACATCCCAGTTGTGTCTCTCAACTTCTTTTTGAAGGGGTTGAAGGTTCAAACTTGTTCATGCAGATGGAATATTTTAAACGAGCGTAGACGTAGTTGCCATTAAATTTATCGATTCCTTTAAAAAGTACTAAGACATCTGTGGAGTCTTACAATCTACAAAATGGCAGCTGCCCAGTTACAGACAATAACAAGCATAAGGAATAACAATAATTACTATTACAAAATAGCTGTTGGCAGCTCCAGTATGATAATAATGACAGTGATATTTTGCCATAAAATTAAGATGACTGTGCTATTTGGCAGTAAATTGTTGCTAGTTCTTAATACACCGAAAAATTTTCCTCAACCCTGAGTCGACAAAAAAAACGAAATACTTGAAATGGAAAATATAGAGCAGAGAATGAAAAGAAATAAAACATATATCAAGAAGGGAGCTTTTTTTGTACCCAACATGAATGAAGTATGAAAACATTGAATGATGAAAATCGAAAATATTTCAATTGTGTCATTGTGTGTGGAAGTAAAGACACAGAAACAAGAATGATGAGAATTGCGCATGTCATGAGAATCATAAAAGCATGTTTTATTATAAACTTTATTTTATTGTATATATACACAAAATGAGCTGCCACGTTATATTGTTCTTCCTACTGGAATATGTATATATTTTTAGTCCTTAAAGATTTATATGGAAGTAAGGAAATTCTATCAATTTCCATGCTCATTCACATTATAAACTAAAATGTGGCAGCTCAAAAAAATAAAGTAATTTTGTTAATGCAAAAAATGGTTATTATGATTGCGTGAGAGGAAATTGTGGAAATGCACTTGACATGGAATCTTAAATATTCACGTCCTTTTTTAAAATGAACAATTTCCATGCTTAATAATAGAGAATGTGTTCATACATAATGAATTATTAATGAAATTTTTATTACATACATTATTACGATTATTTAACTTTTCCTTTCTTTATTTGTCCTTTCCAGGTGGTTCTTGTTTTTATTCTTAGTATCGCATCACTCATCATTTACTTTATCGATGCAACACATGAAAAAGTGGAACGTTGTCAAAAATGGAGCGACAATACAACACAACAAATCGATCTTGCATTCAATATATTTTTTATGGTGTACTTTTTTATACGAGTAAGTTAAAATTAGGCATTTTTACTAGGGGAGTCGTTTGGATGTTACGTAATGCTTAAAATGAAGATTTTTTGATTCATTCCTTCACTTTGGGATATATAATCTAGGGTATATCCCTGAAAAAAATTTAATTCATGCTTAAGAGTGGGTATACCCTAGGTTAAACCATTTTAGGGGTTGGTCCAGACCAATATGTTCTGCCTCTAATCAAAGACTATATCGAAAAACCGGTATCTTATATTAAATCTTCGTCCTTAGCATTACATAATATCTGAGCAACCCCCTGTCTATTTCGAACACTTTCTTATGTACATGCTGTTTTATTATAGAAAACTTACTAACTTTTCCTTTATACATCCATTTACAGTTCATAGCAGCATCTGATAAATTCTGGTTTATGTTAGAAATGTACAGTTTTGTCGACTATTTCACAATACCCCCGTCCTTTGTGTCGATATATTTAGACCGCACGTGGATTGGTGAGTTCATAAATATGTTGCAATAATTTTTTGGACCTTTAATTAACTACAATATTGTTCTCATTTGCACAGGTCTTCGATTCCTTCGAGCACTACGACTTATGACCGTTCCGGATATCTTACAATATCTAAATATACTTAAAACATCAAGCTCTATTCGTTTAGCGCAATTAGTATCAATTTTTATATCCGTTTGGTTAACAGCCGCTGGAATCATTCACTTGGTAAGTATGCTCATATGTAGAGTCACGTACGAATATTTTTTCAGAGGATAAATGACCTATTCCGGCTCTTCATCAACTTATCCGTCCATCAATCTATTCGTCAGTATTTCTTGGCAAATGTTTTGCATGAAACAACGTTGAAAGATGCTTGATAGTTGTTTACATCTCACAATATGTAGAGTATGACCTCAGAACTCGAGATTGAGGGGTTTTCCAATCGATCATTTTGTTGCCAAAAATTTTGTGAGATGAAAAATACGTGGAAATTGCTTAATTAACGTTTTAAGCAGTGCATAGAAAAGTTTTAGGATGAAAATTTTTTGATCTCAATTTTCGATTGAAGTATTGATAAAATTCATGTAATTTGACTTTATTCGACTTGATTATGCTAAGTTCTTACATATAAGCTACTTTTCAGTTGAATATTCTTGCTTAAACTAGGCTAAATCATCAATTAAAACATTTTTACGTCCTTAAATTTACCCAAGCAAAAACTGAAAGGATAAGTTCAGTTTATTTCGAGAGAAAAAAATTTCAAATTTGAAAAAGTCGTTGAAAATTTGAATTTCCAAAGTACGTTAAACTGATTTGATTTCTTATAAACTAAATTTTCACATTATTTAGCCAGTTTAATGCCAAAAAAATGCTTAGTCATTCTATACACACAAAGAATGACCCAACGTCTACTCTATATATCTATATTTACTGCAACAGTTGTGTTATTTCCAATAATTCTTATTAATTTTTATTCACGTGGGAAAACTTTCCATTCAAAAGCAATCAAAGGAAATGAAAAGTGAATCAGAAACACATTAATTTTTCATCTTTTTCTTCCCTTTCATAATCAATCAAAATATGAAATTATAGCTTGAAAATTCTGGCGATCCATTGGAGTTTAACAATCCTCATCAATTGTCATATTGGACATGTGTTTATTTTCTCATCGTAACGATGTCAACTGTGGGTTATGGTGACGTATTTTGTGAGACAGTTCTTGGCAGAACATTTTTGGTATTCTTCTTACTCGTCGGTTTGGTGAGTACATGAATGATTTCATTCTCTTTTATTCTCTTTACTTTTCTTCTTCCTTAACTTATTTTATTTACTTTTTGTACTCCTTGACGTAACTTGAGTTTATATAAATGATATGTAATTTTAAAAATGTTAATGGAAGAAATTAAATTTAATGAAATTAAAACAGAGACGAAAATAATAATATTAATAATAATAATTTTTATGGGAATTAAAGAATAAGTAAATATGTTAATGATAATGTAATCGTAGCATTATAAAGATGATAACAGACAAAAAAACAAGTTAATGTGAAAAAAAATTGCATTCTTCTTAAAGGATAATGATAATAATCTTGAGTTCATTCGTCAGAAATAATAAATTTTTTATGTTCAACTCGAAAAAAAATTTATACATTTTAGTTTTTTTGAAACTAGCACAATGGCGAATGAGGAAATTAAATTAATCTAATTCACATAAAAAAGTATGGAAGAAAAAAAACATGACATTCATATTTTTATAGCGATTATACATGATCATAATTAAATAATATTTATGATGCTTCTGCATAGCTTTTTGTCCTTGATGAACTATAATTTAATTTTTTTGTACAAGATAAGTAGTAAAATATGATTTTTATTAACAATATTTTAAAAAATACCAAAAAAATGAGATTTATCTAATTTAAAGTATAATTCATTATTTTTATGAGGAGCTTGTGCTAAAGTTGCGCTCTTAAGCTTTAATTAAATGTATTGGCAATAAGATTATTGTAATGCAAGACAAAATTTATTTTTGAAAAAAAACTTATTCAGCAGCAAATTAAGATTTCTTTCTTCTTTATTTATTTAATTAATTTTTTTTGTATCCAATTTATTTTTATAATTGAAGCTAAAAATGTGATAGAAAAATTCCAATAATTGTGTATAGGACTTTTATATTTCCTTTATTATTTGACCTTACCCTAGATAATTTTCTTTAATGATAGACAAGAGGAAAAAGAATTAAATAATGAAATTGTATCTGTATGTATGTCTACATTACCTCATGTTTGTGTAATTTTATTTCGACAAGGTTTGAATGTGTTGCAAAATTATCATAAAGAAATTTGTGCACTTGTGAATTTTGAGGAGATTCTATTAAAGGCAGAGATGAAACAGCTTAGAGCTGAATTTTTTGAATTTGATTAGCAGCAAATTAAATACAAGAAGATGGAATTTTCTGCACTGTCTTATGGTATATTAAAGGATGTCATCACAGTTTGCATATAAATTTTTTTAAATTAACTTATGGAAAATCTGAAGAAGTAGTTTAATTTAGGAAGGAGGATAAAGAAGCTTTAGGGCTATGTAGTATACTCTTTTAGAATTAGTTATTCCAATAAACTCTTTAAAATGGTTAGCTATATTGGACCAGAAAAATAGACATCCCTCTACACCCTTCAAAATATCCTGCTTTCAACCAAGATAACCCTTTTTTGTTGAAAGATTCCACGGATGTATCCAATTTTTCAAGGGGTAGATTTTCAAATTTTTTGTATGAAAAAAATTTAGACCAGAAATTTTTTAAATTTGTTTTTCTGAAAACCCCAAGGAAATTGAAGAATTTTTTGTCGAAGGGGAGATTTGTCCCCTAAATCCCCACCCTTGCTACGCGCCTGTTAAGTAGTCTTTCTGACAAAGTTCCCATTTTTTGATGGACGTCATAAGTGAATGACCCTTATGTAGACTAGAGAGAAATTTTCCAACGAGAAGGAAAGGCTGAAAGTCAGTTCTCCAAATCTGCCTTGCGACACCCCTCCCCTCCACATTGAAAAAAGTGGCATTAACTAAAAAACGATTTAAAATTGCCAGGGTTTTTGAACCACCCCTTCCAAAATTCTGACTACGCCACTGTCGAGGGTTATTCTTTATCGTCCCCATTTTCCAAAAAAAAAATCACGACAATTCTAGCTCAAAAATTTTGCAAAGCATTCAAGCCTTGAATTTCATTCATAATAAAAAAAATGAAATATTGTCAAAAAAATGTGATAAAATTAAATGTACAGAAAAAAAAATCTTGCATGAAAAAAAGTAACAAAACAAAGTCTTTAAGATCCTGAAAGGAAATTTCCGTAGTTTATAGGAAAGCTTCTTTAAAAAAAAATCTGTTTATTTTGTTTTCTTTATTTTGCTCTGTAAGTTGCGGTGCATGTATAAAACTAAAAGAATCTATGGCTGTTGCAAATTTTTCTTTTAAACTATCTACTAGATTTTTAAAATATTTATTGGGTAAAATAAAAAATTAAAATTTTTCATTATTTCATATTTAAAAAAAATCAATCACAATGTATAGATGCAGCAATTGAAAACAAAATTATTTATCAGTAAAAAAGGAACAAAATTCTGTTTAAAGGGATTTAGAAACAAAAATTAATTTGTGTGCTGTAGTTTTAGAATTCATTTATTGACTTAATTTTTATATTTCAAATCATACTTCCCCATATCTAACATCTGACATAAAAAAAAATTATTTTAATATCGTATCAACAATAATTCAATGTGTGTGTACATATGTGTAGGCAATGTTTGCGAGCTCAATTCCGGAGATTATAGAACTTGTTGGAAGCGGCTCAAAATACGGTGGCGAATTGAAGAGAGAACATGGAAAGAGGTATAAAACATCAATACCGCATTTTGGTTCATCAAAATTATTTCAGTCAATTCTGCCTCTTCACATTCTAAATACAATAAAAAAATATTGTTATCTTATAAATCTATTGAGATTACTTGAGAGATGCTAATACAATATGTGGCTGTGCAATTTTTTTTATATTCTCGTCTCCCCCTTTCTTTTATCATCATCCAACATTCCACCCTTCCCACAAATTTATTTTCCATCATGTTATTATTTTTTAGTATCATTGAAATATTGTATTTGAGAATAAACTCGATAGCTGTCGAGTTGTTTGTTTCCATGTTATATAGTTTTAGTTATGCAGGGTTGTTATCTCTGATGTACTTGTAATCAGACAGAATCATAGGTTTAAGCAGTTGTGTCGCAGGTAATATACAGGCACATGTAAAATTGTATGACTGTACCCCTGTAGGTGTAGACGGTGTGGTGCTCGTTTAAACATGAAATTGGTGCAGATTCAGTATCAAGCTGTCGTGGGGACGGCACTAACGCGGTTTAAGAAGACATATTTTCAAATGTGATTTCGACAAAAATGTGCTGTGGTTGCCTGTGACTTTCAGTGGTAAAAAGCAGCCTTAGTTAGATGACTAGGGTGTTGTTTAAGATGAATCTTTGTGCTGGTGTTGTCGATGCATAAGCAGAAAATTCTCTGTGCTTGTGGTTTGTCTGTGATACGTGTAAGAAGACTCTCTGAGTCTGTCTGTGTGACATAAAGCCAAGTATGATCCACATGGATTCCAAAATTCAGTCATAACCTCTTTGAGTCCTTCGGTCTGTGATTCTGTCTGTGACTAAGCAGCAGCTGTGGTAGGTAAATGACAGCTGCTCAGTTACAGGCACCAGGTTAACAACCCTGTTTTTATGATTTCTCCCATAACTATTCTATTTCCATTTCTTATAGTCATTCAGTACCTCTAGGCTATTTTCATCTGCTTAGATATAGTCTGTTAACCCCTTCTTTCAAGATATTTTTGTCTCAATTTTTTATTTCTTTTTAAACTATGAAATCTATTCTTATAGATAGTTTATAGTTTTTCTTCTTTTTATTTCTTTTTAAAAAGTTTGAAATAAAATGTATCGTAAAATATATATTTTTTTTCAAGTTATTTTTAAGTTCTTTTTAGAAAAAGTCTAAAAATAATCTTTTTAATTATTTTCAAATTTTTTTTGAATAAGATAAAATGTATAAATTTTGTAATAATTGGCGAATTTCATTGTGCTAACAATTTTATTATAATTTACTTATTGAAAATGTTTTTAATGTCAATGTATATAAAATGTTAATGTAAAAACAGATAGTCAGGAACGAAAACATCATGAGATTTTTTTTATTGTGTTTTGTAACAATTTTTTTTCTTTCCTTTTGGTTTTTTAAAGATTTTATATTTCTTAAAAAAAATTTTTGTAAAAAATGAATTTGATTTGAAAAGTCTCTTTTTTCTTATGGAATCTTGACCCCCGGTTGCTAAATAATCCTCTGTTCTGTAACTTCTTTTTTCTTAATTCTATTCTTTCGATTTTAAATTCCTTTATTTTAAATATTTTTATTGAGGTTAGAAACTTTCAAAATGTAATGTTGTTATATGTGGCTAAAATTTATCGATCAAGTCAGTAGTTGCTTTGAGTATTTTAGGATTTTTGGATAATAATTTAATTTGAGTCGGTTATAAAGCGACCAAGTGTCTTTTATAGATTGACATTAACACACGTGAATATATTTTTAAACATGTGGAACAAGATTTGAGTTTAAAATTTTCATTGACCTAGTTTTTTAAAAGGGAATATTTTTTTGAAAGGAAATTTTGTTGTTCTGTAAAATTAGAATGGGAATGGGTTCATATTTGGGACGGAGTGAGGGGGAGTACTATGGTCAACCCTTCCCATCACAAAATCTTTTTAGAATTTTTGAAAAAAATATTTCTAACTGAAAAAAATTTCATTTTGGAACGTTTTTCTCATAAAATATTTCAAACTATAAAAACACTAACAAATTTAAAAACCGTCGAATCTTGATCCTTCCCATCACTCCTCATCATGTAAGTACTTTCCTTGGACCTAGATTTAAATCCAAATAAATTCCAACAAAAACATAAAAAATGAATTTTTTTAAATTTCTTTTAATTTACTGAATTTTAAAATTTATTTAATTTTATTCAAATATTTTTTCACACCAACATGTTTCGTACATAAATTTTATTTCTAATACCTTAACATTTTGAAAGTTTCTAGCCCAGATTTTTGTTATGACTTACAATAACTATTAAAAAATAATTTTATTTAAGTTACTTATTAAATCTCAAAAACCTTACTATCTATATTTAAAATTGCAATTATTTTCAAGTATTAAATTTAAACTAACTAATTCAAGCGCAACTTAGTATATATCACAGATTAAGTACTACTAAAAATAATTTTTGGATTCAGGAGATTTTGACTAATGGTTAATGAATTTAAAAAATAATATTACAAAAATGAATTGTAACGAAATTGATTAAAATATTTCAATAATAATGTATTTATAGAGTTTTCAAAATTATTAGAATTTTTTTGGAAATATGTTTAAGGAATATGAAAAATGTATTTTTTTTATTTAAATAATTAATTAGAGAATTAATTTGGGTAATATTAAGTAATCAAAATGAAAAAATCAAACAAAAAACAAATCACAAAAAAATATGAAATTATTGAAAGAAAATTATAATAATTTAAATAATTCATATAATTTCCCAAAAGGCGGTCTTTGCCTCATGGATTCCAGAGATAACAGAACTTGCCGCACAGCGTAGCAAATACGGTGGAAAATATAACAAGGACGTCCGAAAAAGGTACACAGGAAAATGTTGTACCAAATAATTAATTTTCTTTAAATTTATCATTTTACCTTTTACTCTTATGAAGCATTATCATTTACTTTTACTAATATTATATGCTATGCAAACATCTAAATAAGAATTTTTTTTATTCGATGAAGTTGAAAAATTTTTGAGTGCGAATTTTTAGTGAAATTTTTCAACTTCATGAAAACAACACTTAGAAAATATGAATCCATCCGATTAAGTGATAAACTTTTTTTACTTAAAAACTTAATTTCTTTGGTTTTTTCACGTATGAAGCTCAAAGATTTTTTTGTTTTACTTTTTTGATGACTAATGTAGTTTTTTATAACTCAAAATTTTTATAAGAAATCAAATAACATTTTACATTTTTTGTGTAAATATTGAGAATTTTTCAATTATTTTCTTATGGTGACAGAACTACATTAGAGAGCTTTATTTTAATTTTATTTTTGAGGTATTATTTTGGGACTTATTAGGGGGGTTGTCGTCGTGGTTTCATGAAAATTTGTTAATTCTGGGGGTTTTCTGGGAGTTTTGCATTTAAATTCTTTAATTTTATTTGAATCTGAGCATTCTTCAGTGGCGGAGCGGGAGAGGGTTGTGGGCAATTTTTTTGAGTCATGGCCCCATTGCTGGAAAGCTTGTACACCGCTGCATTCCGTCAATTTCATGACACCATCTCGATAATCGTCCTCCCTAATATTTCATTTCTCTTTTTTATCATTTTAAATTGATTTGTTTTAATTCCTTAAATAATACTTAAAATATTATTTTCAATTCGTTATTTTAAGCATCAAAATTCATTGATTTTATAATTTACTCTGTTACTCTATTTTCTATATATTTAAGGTACATAAAAAATATAAGTTTAATTTTTGGCATCAACCAATCGTACTTTAACGACGAAACCAAAAAATAATAATAATGGCAATGGCCACAAAAAAAATAAATTCGTAAATGTATCCATATTGGTTGACAGCCATGTCCATTTAATTTTCAATTCATTACAAATTATTTGAATTTTTAACCACCAATTAAAAAAAATTTGAGATAAAATTTTTTTAAATTTTATGATTTTTTCAAAAAAAAAGTGCGTTGGTTTCTTGGCATCTGCTCATCCTCAGCTCTTTTAATATACTTGATTTGCTTTTCATGCAATTTGTAAAGATAATACACACACTTTTTCTATCGTTAACAATAACAATATTTATTTTATATAAAAAAACATAACCTAAAAAATTGTGCAAAAATGATTTTTTAAGTTTTTTTTAAAAAAAATAAAAAAATGTGGTTGATTTATTTTCATATTTATTATTTTTTTTCTGTATGATTTAATTGACATTATGATTAATTATCAGGCGTATCTGTCAACATAAAAAGTTTTTGTTGTTATAAATCCATTCATCGTAGAACCATCATCATCACATTACATCGTGTATATAATTATTATACATTGCAGTTAGAATATTTTTGATGTTTAAAAAATAACGAATTGAAAATTTTTGATTGAAAAAAAAGAGTTTTTATGACACAAAAAAAAAGTCAGTGAAAGATATGAATTGATTTATTAATATTTCTTGAGATTGTGTTTTATTTTTGACAATTTTTTTAACCTTTTTCCCAAACAAAGTTTTTAAGTTTAATTTCTTATTTATTTTAAAACTACCTCCCAAACACTTCCTTTCCCCCTTTTCACATCTACCATTTTACGGTCATGATACATATATATTTTTTTATATTGCAAAAAACTGGTTTTATTTGAGATTTACTATTGATAATTCATTTACTATAGTAGATACATACATACTTTTTTTTAATTGAGAATTTGTTCAACTTACAATAAATTGAATTTTTGCTTGCACAGCCTGTATGCCGCAGCCACGCATTTAGACGATCTAATCCATAAAAAATTTCAAAAATTAAATTGAATTTTATATCGAATGACCGACAATTATTGTAGCACTGACAAAATTGACAAAAACAAAATAATTTTGCATAGATTTGGAAATTTTCGACAGTGCTAAAATTATTGCTATAAAAAAATTAACATTGACAAGAATTTCATTTATGGATTGATCTTTTCCATTTTTTAGATACTTGCAACATTTTCATTTTCCATATATTGAAAATTTGATTGAAAAAAAATTCTTTTATTTATAACATAAAATATTTTTCTTCACATATTTTCTAGTTTTCTTCCTTTTTTTACATCTCTTTTCATTTTGATTTTCCTTACTCATTAATGCAGTTTTGTTTCATTTTCTTTTTAAAACCTCAAATTTGATTGAATTAATTAGATTTATAAATGATTGAGAAAAAGATTTTTTTGTAATTAGTTTCAATCCATTTTTCCTTAAAAGAATTTCTGCACAACTTCGTAAGATTGCAAAACAAAAATTATATTAAAATTTGTGAGAGAGAAAAAATTGAAATATGAGAAATTTATCTAAAAAAATCTAAATTTACGTACAAAAAAAGACATAAGAAAGAAGAAGAATGTGTATATCTATAGAGAGTATATATATATAGAGTTGAGTAGTCTTCATTAGATCCAAGAAATCGAACGTCCTTTTTTAAAACTTAATTTTACTTAATTTAATTATTTTATATTGACATGAAAAGATTTTTTTTTCATTGCAAATTGAGGAAATTCATAGGAAAAATTAGAAAATTTTTATGAAATTTCTTCTTTTCTGCAATTTTATTGTAGTCAAATGACATTTATAGGTAGATTACAAGTCAGATGGGAATATATTTTGATTCTAATCTTGTGACTAATTCTGAGATTTTTCTCATCCTATCCTTAAGCTATGTCTAGAGAGTTCTACAGAGCCATAAAAATACAAATAGAACAAAAATATGGGGTTAATCATGATTGACAGAATCAATGAAGTTTCTGGGGATATTGTGCTGGATTAAAATCTAATTCATCCAAGGGGGTTGTTTAGACCTTTATCTAAGTGACAAAATTTTATGGAAAATTTTCTTCAATTTTCTAAATTTAAAAATCAAAAAAATCCACTAAATCCACTAAAATTTTTCGATTTATACAAAAAATTAAAGATTTTTACCTCTAAAAATTACTGTCTAAGTCCTACTAAGAACCTTTCTTACCTTCCCAAAGCACTAGGTTAAGAATGTCCATTCATGCTCTTTTCGGTGAAACAATCTAATTTTTTGGAGAAAAATTCCGTTTCCAGCTTCATGACTTTTTCTTAGACAGTACTAAAATGTATCATAAAGCTTTATCCTTAATTTTCATATCTTTTTGCTAATTTAAGTTTATCCAACAAGTTTTTACTGGGCGATGTTAAGTTATGTTCTGATTTTCGATGAAAAATTGAAAGGTTAACCTCCACTACGTACCATCCGAATGACCCCCTACCCCGAGTGGAATAAAAAAATCAAACGCAAAGTGCTATTGAATTCACAATTACGTAACTACGCCATGAGGAGTCGTAGTGAATAACACCAAAATCAGTCGATGAAACCCCATCTTAGCATTTCCACAGTTAAACTGGCTATAACCACACAATTTCCTACCCCAATTTTAAAAATCAGACATAAGATCTCCTATAGCAGTCATTTGACTACCCCTAAAAAAATACAAGATGAATAAATCTTAGTATTGTAACCACAATAGACTGTAAAAATACTATATTCTGTAATATACTTTTATGTAATATAAAATCTATTTTGATAGAAAAATTTCCAGTAGCCATGAAGAACAATAAATACAGGAAAAACCAAAACAGAAAAAATAATATTATTATGGGGATGATATGAATGAAAACTATCTTAGTAAATAATGAACATGTGAAAAAAAGCATACAAAATTCTTAAATTTTAATCAACATGAAATATGTATCCGGTTATTGATTACCAAAAATTTATTTTAAATTCATGTATCGTTTGCTCATGGAATAATCTGGGTGATTTTCTATGATATTGTTTACCTTATTTTTATGATTGGCTATTTTACCAGCTAAACTTTTTTCTTTGTGCATGATTAATATGCTAAATTATTATGCAGATTTTAGTTTAAGATAAAAAAGGCTTTGAAAAATTTTCTTTCCATACGAATTATTTTGGGTATTCTGGTGTCGTGACCGAGTGGAATCTGTGGTATTGAGCTATGTATACGTAGGCATGTCTGCTAGTCCGAGAGTAAGGTTTAGATGCTAGTTTTGAGGAAGAGGGTACGATTCCCACTGATCTCTAAATTATTACATAGAGTCTCGATCAGAGCTGGAAGTCGACTTGAATTTTGTATGGAAAAGTAGACTCGATTTCATATAAAACTAACTTTTCTACACAAAATCCGAGTTGAATTTGAGCTCTGGTCTCGAAATACATGCCATAGATTTTCATATTAAGTCACGACATTTATTTATTTATCATGGGTGTGTGAACTTGTGGATTTTCGTAGGTTCTACAAGATTATCTCATGGAAGCTGGTATTTTTCATTAGAAAATCTGTTGAAAGTCAAAAAATCCTCAAGGATGCATACCCCAAATTATAAACCACAAAAATCTTTTGCAAATTATAGGGAAAAACGCTTTGCCTTAATCCCATTTTAATTGCAGTTTAAAATCTCATAAACTAGCTAAAGAGTATCTAGAAATCTTGAACAAAATTTCGTCATGTACAAGCAGTCTATGAACTATTCACAAAATTATAAATGCATCGCCCAGATTCTTTTATGAGCGAGTGACATCAAACAAATTTAAGTTTATAATTTAATTGTCTATATAATTTTCTTTCTTAATTACCACACAAAATTATTATGTATAATTTTAAGTTGTTCGTCAAGAAGAAACTTTTTTTGTTTTATTTTTCTTTTCATAATTTTTCATTTTACTTAATTAAAGAGATAAAAAAAATCCTTTTTGAAAAGTATAGAAAAAATATATAAATTTTTATACAAAGAAGACATGAAAAATTATTACATTCTCATTGTTATTCACCAATCATAAAAACTTATTGCTATTCAGGCGATATTTGCAAGTTGCATTCCTGAGATTATCGATTTAATTGGAACGAGACCAAAGTATGGGGGAACATTAAAAAATGAGAGGGGGCGTAGGTAAGAAGTGTTGACAAAAAAACAAAAAAATAAAAAAAAACAGAAAAAAGCAAATTAAAAACAAGTTCAGTTGACAAATTGCAAAATCACATTACATTACTCTTTAACAACTTTACATTATTTACTTATACATCACTGCATACACATGTTATCTTTTTATGTAATTTGTTGACAATCTTTTTTCTTTTCTTTCATTTTTGTTCGTTACTTAATTTAATTTTTTTTAAAAGTTTAAACAAAGAAAAACCATTCGTTATTCGTTGTTCATTGTACGAAAGCCAGAGCAAAGTAATAAATTTTATTTTATATTCGCAAATATCTATGATGATATTTCTCGCCGATCTGCGCAGTGGATGCGATGTGTTTGCTGCAATTTAAAGTTCTTTTGAAATGAAAATTTAAATTGGAATGATGATAATGTTTTTAGGGGTATTTTTATTTTGAGGTTGGAGTGTTACTGCCGTTTTAGTAGTGTTGAATTGGAATTTCTTGAAAAAAGTTTTAGATGCCTTGGTATAAGGACTCTAATTTACACTAGATTTATGCTTTTGATAGGAAATCTGCAGGTTATAACTTTAATTTTCATAAAAATGAGGTTGAGTCCCTTAAAAGAAGGTATCTTAGGTACCCCACCCTAGGTTTGAGGACTTTTTACTCCAACTATTCTTTCGTTGCTAGCTAAAAT
Source organism: Chironomus tentans (assembly GCA_963573255.1). Classification (NCBI taxonomy): domain Eukaryota; kingdom Metazoa; phylum Arthropoda; class Insecta; order Diptera; family Chironomidae; genus Chironomus; species Chironomus tentans. The sequence continues at coordinate 10,257,508 of OY754304.1, forward strand.
ATAGTAATAGAGTAGCTGAAGCAATGAGTCCCAACCTCAATCAATACCCAACCCATACTACATAAACTCTTTTAAATTAAGCTCCTTTGCTATCAATTTAATTCAAAATATTTTATAAATTTTCGGCTATTAAGTGATCTAACTGCATAGTTATATAGTTTAGTAAGAAATATTTTTGAGTAAATTTGTAGCAAAGGAGAGCTGAGAAAAGGGAAATTTTAATGGCATTCTTAAATCTTAAATAAAATCTAAATCGACACGAATTTTGTATAAAGTCAAGTCAACTCGACTAGACATTTCCATACAAAATTCAAGTCCATCTCGAATTCTGTACCCAAAATTCTGCAGGGTATACCAAAGAACTTGGGTCCCAACCTTGCATCACCCCACCTCAAAAACAGAAATCCTCCCAAAAATCCCAATTCAAAACATCAATAACGATCAATATTGATTCAATATTACTGCAGCATCGCAAATTCCATTTCCGTTTTGTACAATCCGGGCATTCTTTTGTTCTGGCCTTCGCCATTAACTTTATTTCTGCATATCTTCAATGTATCCTTTTTTATTGTTCATCGTTCTTTTTATTTTTATTACTTTTCTCTTGATTTCGTTATATAAGTGTTTTGTCAAAAAAAGATAATATATATAAAAAAAAGTTTCATGTCAATGCATAGTCTATTTAATAAAACATATATATAATGTATAATTTTTTGTTGATGTTGTTGTTTTTAATAAAATTGGTTTTTTGGTGTGGTTCTAAGTGACATAAAAAATATATAAGTTAAAAGACAATTAGATGTTAACTCTCTTAATTCTCCTCAAAAACTAATACTATTTAGCTAGAAACTTATAACCTATAATATGTGATAAAACTTATTCTATCTATTTGATTGAAAAAGCACACATACAGAGCTTTTAAAATAATTTCAATTAGTGCTGAGATTAATTAATAACAATCATTTTTTTTCTTCTTGTTAAATGCACTTATTATTTAGTCTAATTGATTTTTTAAGTATAAATTATCGTTTGTTTAAGTTACTTAACAATTAAGTCATAAATTTCCGTTGATTCTGTCGATTCTTGTTTATTTTTTTTTTCTTTATGTATAAAAAATATCAGACAATATTTTCCCAAAAAAATACCATATGCGGGCATAACGATGCGTCTTGTAAGAGAGATTTATTTTTGGCAATGATTCAACTCTTTCCGTTTATCGATTAATGTCAATTTATTATATATTAATACACGGTTGCAATGAATTTTTAATAGAAATCTTAGTGGCACCAACCTCACAGGAATGTAAAACACATATTTCCTTTATTTTTGTCCCTATCCTTCTGTTACACGATTTCTCATCACTGTTTCATTGGGAATGTTCTTCTTTTTAATGATTAAAGTTGTTCAGGACGTCTTCAAAAATTCACAAAAATAAATGAACAAATTTTGAAAATTTTATTTATATATTAGTTTTAATAGCATTTAATAATATTTTTAAAAAATTGGATAAGAATTATTTCTAAATTTTTAAATTCAATCAAATATGGGAAAATTTTTGATTCATCAAACAGCTGAACTATGAAGGATAGGGACAAAATTAAACTTAAAATACTGTATGACATGAGCGCAGTCAGAAAATTTTTAAAAGAGGGTGGAAATTAGAATTTTTTTGTATGGATTAAAAAATGTTCTCTATAATAAAAATGTGTTAAGGATCCAGTCAATTGAGCTGAAGGAACTGAAGTGTTTGATCCGCAATTTAACCTTCAATACGCCATGTGAATCAACAAAAGCAAATGATTTTGATTTCGAATCATCATCACTAAGGAATTAAATAAGAATCTGAATTGCAAATTTTATTAGTTTTAAAAAATCTTCATTTATATTAAAATAATTTCAATTTTGGAAAATTACTTTCTTTTGATATTTTTCTATTAAGTTTCAATCATATTCATTATTATATTTTGTTAAGTACTGTTACTTTAAAAATGATCGTTATTAAGAAAATGTTTTTAAAATTTAATAAAATTTTTAACGCTTAAATTGGCATTTACTAAAAAAAATAATAAAATTAATGAGAATCTTTTAGAAGAAAAATAGAAGTCCAATGAGACACAATCAATAATATAAAATGTATGTGTGTTTATAAATAAAATTCTTTAGGAATTCTATTAGTAGCTATCATTAGAATGACATAATATAAAAGGTACAAATGAGTTATATGATATTTAATTGTAATGTTATCTTCCACTATCTTCTTCTATTCTTCTATTTCTCTATTTCTAATAATAATAATAAATAACTTTTTTTTGTCTATTCAGCTATTGAATATGAATTAATATAAATGATGTAAACTATCCTACAAACCTACTCTATCATTATTTAACTATTTAAGAGAGAGATAAAGAGAATTAAAAAAGCATTTCCAAAACAATTCTACAGACGAATACACATGAGAAATGAAAATAATAAAAAAAGCAATGTGAAAGCTTCCTATATTTATGTTCTGGCTTTTGTGAAACTCTCAGCTTTTACAATGTATATTATATAGTTTAATATCAAAAATATATTTTTATATGGATAGAGGAAGTCTATTTTTGATATTAAAGTATATACTCTATGTCGTGTCGTGTCGTATTGTAATCTCTTCCTTAGATAGCTCTTAATTTATTATTTTTCTACATTAGCAGCAATCTAAAAAAAAGAGTTTAAATAATGCAAAAAAATATATTAATAAATAAAAAGTATATGTGAACATATAATTGAGAAATCTCAGAATATGAAAATGAAAAGAAAGAAATGCGTGGCATATGGCATTTAGAAACATAACAAGCTAGGGTTTTTTTTGAAAGTTTAGTCTTAGATAAGTAAATTAAATAGAGTTATTCACTTGTGTTATATTGTTTTTTCTACTGTTCATAACAAAAAAAAAGAGAAAGAAAGTTTTAAACAGATTTTGGACTTTGGGTTGAATTCCATAAATGTGACAACATATTGTACATAATTATTTGCATGAGAGAATTTTCTTGCGACATATGGCTATTCGAGAGATTTATAATTCATATTAAATGAATGGCTTTGGACATTAAGGCTATGATGCTTATCAAATTCCATTTGATGCATATTTTCAGGTAGAATGTTTTTTTTAATGTTTGTAATTTTATAAATTACTTAACTTTTTGAACATTTTTAAAGTTTCTGGAGAATTTTCGGATTTTGCAAATATTTTAGAAATTTTAAAATTTTCCGGAGAATTTTAAAAAAATTTAAATATATTTTTAAATTTCATGAAGTTTTTCAATTTAAAAATTAAATTTGTTATAATTTTATAAAATTCAATTTTCTGAAATTTTTTAAAAAATTTCAATTTTCTGACTAATTTTAAAAAATTTCAATTTTTTGAAAATTTTTAAAAAAATTCAATTTTCTGAAGAATTTAAAAAAATTTAAATTTTTACGAAAATTTTATTTTAAAAAAATCAAATTTTTATACATTTTTCAAAATTCATAAAATTCAAAATTCTTCGAAAACATTCCAACTTAATAAAGTATATAAATCGATCCATTAATAGTCTATTTTGCTCCGAGATATTCGCAAATTTTTAAACAGATTATTAACTTGATCTGAAGGCATCTCACTCGATTTGTGAAAATGAGCAATGATGCGAAATGTAAATATTTAATTTTTTTTGCCGGTTTAAGAAAAAATATTTGCCAGAATTGTAAATCATGTGGGATAAATTGCGGAGTAATTAAAGCAGATTTAAAATTGCGCTGGATTTTCCCATAGAAGATAAAAGTCATAAATGTCATCTGCGTTTTGAAAGTTTTTCTTCTTGATTATACGGAATTTTGTGGAGTGTCTATATCAGTGAAACTTCTTATCTAGCATCATGAATCAACATTTTTTCCGTGCATTCAGGGGGAAATTATTGAAAATGTACATTAACTTGAAATTAAACTAACGATTTTTGTCATTTTTAATACAAATTATAAAACTGAGATTCAACATCAGTGGAACTTTTGTTTTGAAGATCATGATTCCTATGGCGTTTTCAGAAACTTATTGAATTTGGAGGATTTGTTCAAATTTAAGGAAAGGTTTTCAAATTCTTTATTGAAAAAATTTAACAAATTAAAAGAAGTTTTCCGTCGCATTCAGATTTCGACCCTAAAACTTGACTTTTTTCTTAAAAATTAAAGTTTTCGTTCTAGTTACAAATCTACCAAAAACCACCATTTTAAGGATAAAGACACCCCACAAATAAATATAATAATAAGAAAAAATTCTCTGTTTACAAAAGAATCTAAACTAAGTTACACACAGTTATGGAATTTAACTCAAATGAATAATTTTGATGATGAAAAAATTAATAAACAAAGAGAGTGAAATGTAAATATAGACAAGTTGAAAAGATGACTTTTTGTTAGTTTATTTGTAGACTCATTTCAAACGTTCATAGAATTAAAAGCTAACTTTTTGTTTCCTTTCTTTTGACTGTTTTTTTGTTGAAATGAGAAATTCTTGAAGGTTTAGTTTTTCAGTTTTAAATGTATGAAAAGAACTTTCTATGATCCTTACGAAGTTTTTTTTAAAAATTCAAGTGATATAAGAGTGTGTTTTTGTTGTGAAAGGATTGAAACTTAGTTGAAAAAAATAATACAAATGTGCGTAAATTTATGAAGAATTAAAGTAAATTTCAAAATTCGTTCGAGATCAGAAAAAAAATTTATGAGATAAAAAAGAAAATGTTGAAATATTTAAAAATTCGAATATTTAAAAATCGGTGAAAAAAATAGTAAAAACGACTTGTACAGAAACAAAATCTCCTGTAGATGAAAATTAAGTTTTATTTTCGATTTATTCTAAGCAAAAAAAAAGTATTTTTCTTCATATATAGTTTTATTTCATCATGCATGTTCGAGAGGAAACACATACATTCTTTTTTAATCGAAAAAAATTCAAAGCAAGAAAAAATCTATATTTTTATCTCTCATGAGATCTTCTGACTTCTTCTTCAACGTACAATTTTTGGTACTTAACAATTTATATTGAACAAAAGAAGGTCAAAAGATCTGCACAAGAATCATCATAAAATCTCCCCAAACCCCCCTCCCCCTAAGCTTCCAGTTTTTACTGCATGTGAAGTAACAAGTATCAAAAAAAAAGTTGTACAGTTAGTTTGATGAACGATTTTTGCAAGTATTTGATTTTTTTGTTTTCTTATTCCTTTTTGTATAACATCAAATTGTAATTAATATAGCTTTTACAGAATGTTGTACAGATTTTTAACAAATTTTTGATGCATCTAGTAGTTCTGAATGAAAATAAATAAAAAAAGTTGCAATAATGTTTGATAACATCATGTGTGAGCATAGAACGTTGATTATCATGAGTATTTGAACATATTTAATACTTTTATTGCATATTGATGAGCAAATGTTGATGGATTTGCATGAATTTTTGAGTATCCTGGTTGGATGGTCTACTTTTATGGACTTAATTTTCCGATAGAGTCCAGGCTCCATTGGTGTGCCTTTGCCTAGGTTTGATGAAATTTTGATGTCTTTAATTTTGAATTGCAGCAAATTTTTCTATGTCCTTCAAATTCCTGCAATACAGTGTGTCCCTTACCTCCACCCGCCCAACTATCCAACAAAATCAACTCCTTTGGTCATCGATATGCAAAATATGCTTGATTGTTGTATTTATTCACAGTTTGAGATTTTTTGAGTAATTTACAAATCTTAGATATTAAGTACATACTTATTTACTTTTTATTACATACTTTACTTTATGATCTTATAATGGTTAACAGACTATATTTTATTTCTCTTTATTTCTTAACAATATATTCATTCATTTTCCAATAAATACATTTTATTTTTAAACAAAAATTTTTCTCCTTTCTTTTTGGAAACTTGAAGTGTTTTTGAAGGTCGATAAGACGAAAATGTATCAAATTACTTACAATGTTGAGTGAGGTTAAAAATGTTCTCTGAAACAATATAAATCAATTCAAATTGATTGGAAATTTTTTTTATGATGTGCATGGAGAGTGAAGGACACTTGACTTGATTTAGTGATTTATTTTGTCCTTTATTGAGTAGACTGGCTGACATTCTTCTCATGTTTCATGAAAAGTTTTAGAGAATTTCCTCAAATTGAAGTTTTAGGTCATATTGTTTATATTGCGCATCATTTGTAATTTTCATTCGATTTTGCTGTATGATAGATTTTCCTTTTAAAAAAATAAAGATTCAGATAAAAATCTGTAGACAATCAAAACGAAGGCTTGATCAGAATTTGATTCAAATTTCATAAAATCAGCCACTTTTTTAGTCATCCAAGCGGCAATAGGGGCTAAATTGTCGCTTAGGGCAGAGTATTTGCCTATTTAATTGCATGATCTAAGCAAATACTGAGCCTGAGCATGTTTTGTCTAGATTCCATTTGGATCCAGACATCCAGTCGTTAATCTATAAATTCAGCAAGAATCTGTGTCAGTCTATGTGTTTTGTTGCCAAGACATCTAAATTTTACTTCACTTGCCTAAATTCCTTCTAGATGTCTGAGCATCTAGGGTACATATTCTGAAATTATGTAGCATTTAATGTATCTGAATCAGATAATACTGTCTGACTGCTGTCTTGTCTAGTTGAATTATGATTTCCATCAATATTTATGATCTAGACAGTGACAGTCATGTGAAATAACAACACAACCTCTAAATAAGCACCCAAATCTTTAAACCCAAAGTCGTAACGTAAATAAAAGACATCAATTTTTACGCACGAAAAATGATACATTTTCGATTGACCAATCAAAAATTAAGCTTCAAGATCTCGTATAATTCAATACGAAAAGTTATAATTTGTGGAAAATTTAATTTGATAACAAATAATTCATTGAACCTTATAATTTTAAAAAAATTTATATTTTCATTTATGAAAACCTCACTATATTGCATGCAATTAAAAAAAATTACAATATTTGATAGGGAAATTCAATGAAAGTTTATTCAATTGAATTTCACAGCAAAATTGGCTGAAATAATCATAATATTTCTTTTTTTTTTGTTCAAGATCAATTTCCTAATTTTGCTTTTAAAATAATTTTTTTCTGGTTCATAAAAAGCGAAAACTAATATTCAATTTTCTTTTATTTTCCCAACAACAACAAAAAAAACACAAAAAAATGAAAATTATCCCTCGACGCCCTCCTAACACGGAAAAATAATGAAAACATCATCATCAATCACCAATTGTCTGACATTGTGGAATATTAAATTACCTGATCGATTCGCATCACCATGAAAAAAAAAATTATGACATAATTGAATTTTCATTGTTTGGTTGATGAAAATGTGAATAGACACATCGTCGTTTGTGGACACATAACATACGAGTCTGTATCGCATTTCCTGAAAGACTTTCTGCACGAGGATCGAGAAGATGTGGACGTGGAAGTTGTTTTTCTGCATAGGTGAGTTGACCTATAATTTATTTTTTTCTTCATTTTCTCATCTTAATTATCGATAAATAGCATAACTTTCTTTATCAAATAAAAAAAAGTGTCATTATTATTAATTTAACGATTAATTACGATAATAATTATAATATGTGGATATAATACAATAATAGGAAGGAGCCTGATTTAACTCTCGAAGGGCTCTTGAAAAAACATTTTACTACGGTGGCGTTTTTTCAAGGCACAATGATGAATGCTGTCGATTTGGAACGAGTAAAGGTACACACAACTTACTGGTATCTCAGCAAATTCAATTACGCATTTTTTCTTCCTTTAAACTTGAGGCATTTTTTTGAAAAATTTTCACATTTCTTATTTCAAATATAACTTAAGATTGTCATTTTTTTATACATGTGTATATATTTGGAATGTCCTTTTTTATTCTTTTTTGATATAACATGAATGAGTATCAGTACATTAACATCATTTTATTAGAATAGGAATATTTTCAAGTTGAATCATGGACATATCAACTTCGCTTAAAATCACCTTTTTGAATCCATCCTAAATTTTATCTCACGTGATTCTGAATTGGTCATTATATCCTGACACGCTCATTAGAGATATTTTCATATAAGTACATAATCACGTAGACATGGGAGATTAGGGGGACATATCCCAAATTCCTGGGGGGTTTAAACAAGAAATCTACAAAAATTCTACTCTACTTAATTTTCTTTCGTCGACTCAAATGCAACCTTTTATCAAATCTATTAAAAGAAAAAAATTAAATGTGGAAATTAAATTTAGGTGCTATAAAACGAACATCAATCATTTCCTGTCTTCAAGAAAGAATATATTTATTTGAAATTCTTCATTTTCTTTCCGGAACCTAAACGGTATTTGAAGAATAGAAAATTTCCACACAATATGAATTTTTCTAAAAATAAATAGGGCCATTCATAAATGACGTCACGCAAAAAGACCATCTACCCCCCTCTGCAACAAAATCTTCATACAAAATTCTTTGTTTTGTATGGAATTGTCATACAGCTTCTGAACCCCCTCCATCCCTAAAAATTGGACACCATTTATGAATGACCCCAAAGTGAAAAGGTGTCTGGCAGTTTAGCAAAATAACTCGATTTTGATGAAAATTCTGGAATATTAGAAATTCCATTTCATTTTTACAAAACTTGCAATTAAGACAAAATATTCCCATAAGTTATCCCCCCAACTGTTGATTAATAAAAATTAAATCCTTTTTGACACAAAAACTCAATTAAAACAGTTCAAAATTTAATTTTTTATAAAAAATAATTTCAACAAAATTCTTTATATTTTCTCGCGTAATCCCTTCTATCTAAAAATACGCAATCATTCGAAATTATTCCATAGATTTCTATCTTTCATTTTAAATTGAATTTTACTAGAATTTTTTTCATATTTTCTTTACAAAAACTTTATATTTGCATGAAATAGAATTTTCACAGTAAGCCCTTTTTCATTCATTATTTCTTAAAAAATAGAATTATAGAAAAAATAAATAAAATCAACATCATGTAGGTCTTTTGTATATCTTATTTTGAATAAAACTATTTACTTTTTGGTATGCATGAGACCTAAACCGACTAAACAGCATATTTATAAATAAATATCAGACAAAATGCATTGATTTAATATTATTTTTTTAATCATAATGAATCAACATAATTTTCTTCTGTACAAAAGCATAAAATATAAGTCATATAAAAAATGAATTTTGGATACCAGGAACAGCTCGAAGGAAGTTCAATATCATCAATATATATATATATTTTTTTCTATAATAATGACACAAATGGTTAACAAAAAAGACATGAAAAAAATATGATTATTTTTATTATTAATCTGGTTTTTAAATAATTTCTTTTTCCTTTTTTTCATGTTTATTACTTTTCACTATTGATCCTGACATCCGCTGTAATAATCAAATTAACATGATAAAACACTTAATTTTGAAAAAAATAAATACATTTTGCTTTTTAAATATCATGGATTACAAAAAAAAATACCAAAAATTTTTTTACCTTTGGCTCGAAAATTAAACCAAAACTCGAAAAGGCATGTTCCTGGTCTTGAACTCGAGGGCCTTTTCAAAAGACATTTTACTACGGTGGAGTTCTTTCAAGGCACTATCATGAATCCCATTGATTTACAGCGAGTCAAGGTAAAGCAAATTTTTTATAAGTTGACAAATACAAAAAAAAGATCCATTAAATGCAGTTACAATAATTTTCCTTAATTAGACCTTATTGCGACCTTAGAAGTTGATCTAAGGGATATTATAATGAATGCAATAAAATCATGATTATGATAATGAGGAAAACGTATTGTAGGTGACATTTAAGGGCAACTTATATAAAATATATGAACTAAACTGGGTGTTAAATTGTTGTTTATTATTATGAAAAAAAGTAATGGTAAAATACTTGTTTAACCATTGAATATTAAAGTGTTAATCCTTGATAATATTGAGCCAAACAAAGACTTGTTATGTTATCATTTAACCCAACAGAAAAAAAATTGTAAAAAACCAATAGAACTTACAGCCAATTTACATACATAAAAAATTAGTCTCTTTGAGTTTTTTTACGTATGATTTATGATTTTTTACATTTCTGTTGTTACAACTGTCGTGTACACTTTTTCATTCATTCTCATTACTCAATGTGGTTTCCAAAGGATTACTGTAATTTTTGACAAGCTTCTCGAGCAACACATTACATCTTTAGAGCAACTTTCAGTTGTGTAACTCGAGTTTCTGAGTTTTGACCATCTGCTTGGTTTTTCAGAGCACTGTCCTCTATTTTTTGGTTGATTTAGATACATTTTCTCTACTTTTAGGCATTAAACTGGTAATAAAATAAGAAAAATCCTCTAATATTCTGATAAGCATCTGGAAAGCCTAAAAATATTTTTTTCTAAGCAATCGAAGGATTTTTGAAGGTTATCCATTAGACATTTGACTCTAAGCAGTCTTCTCAACCCAGATGCTTCAGTCAGGGCTTTAGTCAGGGATATTAGCGTTTATTTAATCTCAAACGATGAATTAAGTGACCAGACGTCATCTGTATCCAGGTGCTGTCTAGTACACACATCCCAATATCTAAATGAAAACCTAAGCTTTTGGAGGAAAATATTTGTGCTTAAGGCCCTCAGATACCTCACCAAGCCAAGTTTTTGTATAAATATCTGGGTTTCTGGATGACTTAGCTCAGAAAGCTTCTAGACTGGACAACATCTTTGCTCAGATATCATTTCGTGATCTGAAAACGTCATTGTTGTTAGAGAAAGATCAGCACACTGTCTAAGATTGTCTAGTCCAGTCATATTTAGCCCAGACTAGGCAAATATCCTAAAAAACAACACTTGATTTCATTATTTATTGTTTTTAAGTTGAATTCATTAACTTTTTGGAAGCCACATCCTTCAATTTCAAAAATCTAATGACATAAGCAGTTGTAAATAAAAAATGATAAAATTCGGTTCCCTAATAAATTGCTCCTTAACTCTTTTGTGCTCGCCTGCTGAGTGAAACTATAGCTCGTTTGTAAATATCGATAGAATAGAATTTCATGATTCTCACGAAGCTGAGATTTCCATTTCCATTTAACACTAAATTGAGTGTGGTAGAGTTTAAAAGTGTAAACAGCACCAAAAAATAATATTTAGTGACGTTTTTATCAACCCATCTAACTAATGTACAGACTTTTTAAAATATCGATTCCTTCTAAATTGCATCATGAAGAAAATGATCTATTGCGTGTATGTCATGTTTTGTACATGAGATATTCTTTTTGCTCAGACTCTGGCTCATCCAGCCAAAACAGAACACTTACGATGAAAAAATAACATTGTCGAAAATTTTCCCATCAATCATTCTCATTCTCTCCTCAATATTTTATACACATTAAGAAAATACAGCAATCGTTTTCATTATTTCTTATGTACATATTGTATAATTTCAAGTGATGGTAAGTTAAGCTTTCATTTTCAAACTTAATTTTTCATTCCTTTTTTTACGTTAACAACAAAAAAATTTACCGTCTAAAAACATTCGTTTCATAAATATGCTGGAAATAAATCTAAAGACAAATAAATGAAAAAAAAAACATTTTTTAAAATCAAACTTTTTTCACATAATTCGTTAATTATACACAACATTAAATAGAAGTTTTCTTTTCGCATGCAATTAGAAATTTTATAGAGTGATAAATTTGAACAATAAAAAAAGAAATAGGAAATTCCATAATTTTCCCTTTACTGCACAAATGCATGAACGCTAGTAAATGTAGATGTGACGACACATTTTAGGAAACTGGTAGAGCGATTTTTATTCATAGAAGTGATTTGTTTTCGTAGCGTTTGTTTGACTAAATTAAGGAACTGTTTGCAATGAAAATTATGAATTATTTTGTGGATAGACATACTTTTTTAGAGAGTGATGATGCTATCCTCAAATATGGCGTATTTATTTTCGATTTTATAAATACAAAAAGGAGGTTTGGATACGCCCCTGAACTATTTTCTAAAATCTCGGGTTCTGCTTCAGACTCGACCTTGCGCTCTGGTATTAGTTGATTTTTTGGAGCTTCCGAGCTTTGGTAGACTTATTTCTTATTTTTCAATATTCCCAATCCTGGCTCGTAATCAGAAGCTTTAATCCTGAATAACCTAAATAATCAATAATTGGAGCTACTTTTACTTATAAAGAGGATTTTATAATATTCAAATCATATCCAATATTTAATCCTTAAAATGACATAAGGAGGAACTAACTCTCTATTGCTAGAATGCTATTCCTACAGAAAAAGGACTATTTTCAATATCAAATCCTAAATGAGAATCGAACCTACACCCTTTTATTTCCGGTTGCATGCTCCTGTCACTAAGCTATCATGGCTAATCATATTCATGGCGAAATGTCATTTATAAAGATAAGAATGTGCTTCTGTCACTAAGCTTTCATGGCTAGTTAATTGCATGGAATTTATCAATCCCCTTCAGAAACATAACCTAAAATTCTCAATGTTCATTGCCAACAGTTCAAAAATTACAATTTGAATATTTGACAACAAAAATAAAACAATTAAGACTGTCGGATCCAACATAACAGCCAAACTTTTAAAATTCTTTTAGGTTCATGAAGCTGATGCCTGTTTAGTGTTAGCCAATAAGTACTGTCAAGATCCAGATGCAGAGGATGCTGCCAACATTATGCGCGTTATTTCAATCAAAAATTATAGCGATGACATTCGTGTTATTATTCAGTTAATGCAATATCATAATAAAGCATATTTACTTAATATTCCGTCGTGGGATTGGAAGCAAGGTGATGATGTCATTTGTTTGGCGGAGTTGAAATTGGGCTTCATCGCACAGAGTTGTTTGGCGCCCGGTTTCTCAACGATGATGGCTAATTTATTTGCCATGAGATCATTCAAAACGGTAAGTTGTCATTATGTCATGTAATTTGGAACAAACAAAATGTTTTCTTCTCTTCTTCATAATTCCTGCAATAATTTTTTTCTCTACCTGAAAGCTAAGAATAGTAATTGCCGCAAATAATAATAAAAATAAGAAAAATTAATTAAAGTAAAAAACATTTTTGATGAAAAAAAGAAACATTGTATATATAAAAAATAATTATAGTCAGCAGAGATGCAAAAATGGAATGACTATCTTAGAGGTACTGGAATGGAAATGTACACAGAAACTTTAAGTCCCTCTTTCGTGGGCATGAAATTCAGTTGTGCCACAGAGTAAGTTTTATTCGTCAAATGTTACAAGACGAACTGTGTAAATATATAAATTCGTTGTTCGTAAAAGTGAATCGCATATTTTTTCTATCTCTTTTTATATTATATATATTTTGTACATATCAGTAAGACAGTCCGTGGTAATAATAAGCATTTCATTATTTAAAATAATATATCAAAATCAGGCTTTTGTCAAGAAAGACAGCTTTCTCATACAATTGTGCTGCATAACTTCAGTTTCTTAGTTTCGTTCTCTTAACACTTGTTCTAAGTACATAGTCCCTTCTATATGCGTTTTGTTTAATCATCTGTTATCCTTCTGTAATGCATCTTGCCTAAAAGTGAAGAAGTACACACAAGTGAGGAATGTGGTAAAGTTTTCAAATTGTCTGCAATTTAGAGATTGTCGAGAATTATTAAAATTTTGATTCCAAAAATCCATCGTGACCTGTTCTGCAGGAATTCTTAGTCTGCATGCTAGTTTATGTGTTAATTGAATTTTGAAATGAAAATTTTCATCACTGACATTGGATCAAAAGTTTTTTCATGGACTTTCCATATCGAAAGTTTGTGAAGCTATAAAATCTTAATTATAACTCTAAATTACATTTTGTAAGCTGAATATAGTTCTAAATAATGGAGCAAACACAATTCCATACATTTGATCGATTGGATATTTGACAATTGCTCTAAATTGACATGTCAATGGTCACAACAATTTGAAAACTTTATTCATCATTTTTGTGCTTTAATTTTTTTTATGAATATAATAAACGAAATTAATTATTTAATGATCAGTCTAAGTCGTAATTGCTTAATTGCTATCGATGTTATTTCAACACTTTGTAAAGGACAAAGAATGTCTTGCTTAATTAGCTTAAAGTATATAAGTCAACTAACGTTCAAAAAGTCGATAAAAACTTTATCACAAAAGAGGAAAATTTTCCTTACAAAATCATGATTAATAGAAAATACAGGACAAAAATAAACAAAAAGAAAAAAATCAAACGAGCTTTCATTATTCGCAGTTTAAGAAAAAAACTTTAAAGACTAAAACAATCATCAATCTTTATTGTCATCAAAAGAAACAAAAAACAAAATTATGAAAATCAAAAATATCAAGCAGATCTAAATGTTTTGTGTACGGCTGCTATTTTCCGTTTCAGTCCCCTGATATGCAAATATGGCAAAATGACTACTTGCAAGGTACCGGATGTGAGATGTATACTGAAACCCTTTCACCTTCATTCACCGGAATGACTTTTCCACAAGCCTGCGAGTAAGATTTACTTTCAATGTACTTTTTTAAAATATATATTTTTATATCTCATGTATTTTAATTGAACGATTAACACTTCATCATTATTAACCACCTATAGTTTGTTACTCATCATCATTTAACTGCATTGAAGTTTTTAACCTAAAAATTATTAAATTTTAAATAAAAAAATAATCAGAGTTTTTGAATTAATAGAATGCGTTAATCATTAGCAACAAATTGATTTTGAGATAAAATTTAACAAAAAAAATCGCCTTCGCTATAAATTCAAAACTTTAAAGCTTTCAATAATGAAAAGCACTAAAAATTAAACTTAAATCACATCCATTCATACACACAATACATTTAGCTAGAACGTAGAAGTTGAGACACAAAAAAAATTTATATCTAGTATGTCATGGAGCATCAGCATAATTTTTCATACTCAGCTAAACCCTTATACAGATTTGATTGATCATTTATCACAACTCATCATTCATCATCTTTTTTTTTGTTTTACGCGCTTTTCTGAAATATCGATTTGGAAATTGTGTTTTTTAACAAATTGCTATGTCTGATGTATGCATCTTGTCTCAAGGTTATTTTGGAATGGGATGCATTTGGCTTCTAAATTATTATATCCTTTTTTGGGTCCTTGAATTATACGACAGCTGCTACTCGTTTGGCATATGCTGCCTAATGCAATGTACTTTAAAAGGATAAGAGATGGAAATTTTCTGAATGGAAAATTTAATTAAAATTTTGAGGATAAAGTCACGAGTAGTACATTGTTAGAAAATTGGATTTTGTGGAGGTTTAAGTTCCTTAGACGTCTAGATATGAATATTAACCTTTATCTAAAATTTGAATAGGAATGAGTTAGATCTTGGACTAAGTGATAGGTACCTAACCACCAGCTCTTGTTGGGACCAGGAATAAGGAAAACTGAGATGAGGGAAGATTTGAAAAAAATCCCCAAAAATTTGAAAAATCAACCCCCAAAAAATTCTTATTTCATCCTGCTCATGACCAATTAATTCCCCTTTTTAAAAAAATCATCAATATTTCAGAAAAGTGCATTTCCAAACATTTTAATTACACCCTACAAATTTTTCCATCTATACACCTTATCCCCCTTATTGATTATCTTTTAAGCCATGTGCTGCATGTATACATGTTTAAAAGCTCAATTGCAATGTTCGTGTACATTTTTGTTTACTTATTTCTTCTTAGTTTTCAATCAATAATTGCTCATTGATTGTTAATTAATTAATTATGTTATAAAACAAAGCATTTATGTAGACATTCATTAAAGATAAAAAAAATCAATACACAAATCACTCAATCAATCATTAATATGATATATTCTATTATAATATTTTTTCCATTGTTCCGCTATAGGCTTTGCTTCACAAAACTCAAATTGTTATTGTTAGCGATAGAAATAAAAGGCGGAGAGGAGGGTAATGATAGTAAAATTTCAATCAATCCACGTGGTGCGAAAATATTAGCAAATACACAAGGATTCTTTATTGCACAAAGTGCTGACGAAGTAAAAAGGTGAGGAAGTAATCAAAATGAAATTTGAATTGCAAATCATTGAATGTATAATTTCCGTTCTCGTGTAACAATGTGAATAATTTGTTGGATACATTTTACATAAGGATGGTGTTGGGGCTGTCGATTTGTCTGTTTGGTCGTCTGTTGTTGATGACTGAACATGTTTTAGGGGTGTTGACTTTAAAATTGGCAGGACTCCACTTTGGAGGCACCCCCAAAAGAACCGGATAGTGTCCACCAATGGTGTCCAGACTTTAGAGTCCACTGGTGTCCAGATCCTGTAGTCCTGCCAACTCTAATTGACTTATTGTATAATGCAAAAAATTAAATTTTTAACCAACTTAAATTCTACTAACCACCCTGACCCCACAATCATGATTGTAATAAGTAAATAGTGATAATGTCCATAAAAACTCCAGTGTTTAGGTGACCGAATGGACTTAGTACCAACCAAAAATTAAAATTCTTTATTATCAGAATGTGTGGGTTCAAATCCCACCTTGACTGACCTTGTTTCTAATTAATATAAACATAATTATGATTAAAGTTGTATCTATATTGACCCTTATAATTGAAGACTTTTAAGAAATTTATAAAATATGACTAAGATTCTACTATATTTAATTGACTTCCAAAATAAAACAAATAATATGCGCACCAAACCAAAATTTAATACTTTTACCTCTCCATTATTTTCCAGAGCTTGGTTCTATTGTAAGGCATGTCATGAGGACATAAAGGATGAAACCCTCATAAAGAAGTGCAAGTGCAAAAACTGTAAGTGAAATGTTTTCAAATCTAATTGAAATTCTATATTGTAAAATATATAATTAACATAACTAAATAAGAACTATGCAGTTATGTTCTATCTTCTTCTAATATTCTATTTCCCCTTCTTTCTATCTCCTTGCCTTAACGTAATTAAGAATATTTATATATCTTTCTATCCTATTTGGGCAATTTATTTCGATTTCTAATAATACAATGGGAATAAATAAATTGCTTTCATTGCATATCATATTTGAGTGTAAAAAAATATAAATTCAAAAAAAAATATTCTATATCGCTTGTCGACCTTAACTGAAAATATTTTCTTATATATCAAATCTGTACTAAATTGACGATTGACCAAAAAAAATTTGAAATTAATTGAACGAAATTAACCGCCTTTGATATAAATCAATATGGAAATAAATAAGCTATTAAGTGTCTATTTTATATTTTTTAATTTTTTTAATTCATATTATTTCTCCTTCTCCGCTCCCAAAATTTATTAATATGATGCAAATTTATTAGATCATTTAAGTCTTGTAATGATGCATTTTAAAAAGCAAAAAAAAATATATAATATGAAAATTTAAATATTTTTGAAATGCATATATGCTGAAAACTAAATTGGATTATAAGGAGAAAAAAAACTTTTTTTATATGCGATTTGAATTAATGTTACCTGCAGTTATACGTTATTTCATTTTGTCCCTTAACTATCTATTACTCTATCAATACTTGAGAGGGATTTCGATTGGAATGTGATGGAAAACTTTTAATGGTCGTTTGAAATATTGAACAAAAATTTTTTTTCATGGAGTTTTGATGAGTTTTTCATGTGAAGTTGAGAGTCGAGACGAGGTACCTTACCATACTTTATGGGTTGTTCTTAGTTATTCTTGTGAAATTTTATGTGCAATTATTTTCTATGTTCATCATTCAACACACCGGTGCAGAGGCTTAAATGTTTAATTATCCAATCGGGTTCACTCAATTGCCCTCAAAAAATCACTTTTAATATTATTATTTTTAATTTTTTTTTATATTTTTTGAGCTGACAAAATGAAAATTTATTTCCGGATCTACTAAAAAGCTCTGCACCGGTGGATTACATCGGCAAGTAGGTTTCATTGAAAGATCATTTTGCTGTAAGTTACTGACTTAATCATTAGAATAGCCAGGGGGTCACATCACCCCCCAATGACTGATATGAAAAAATTATTTTTATTATAAAAAATAAACGAGATTTTAAATGTAAGTAAAATCATAATTTATTCTCTTTGTACTGATAAAAAGCATAAATAATCTACAACTGGATACGGAAGGGAATTTGCCGAAAAAAAATGTTATGTCGATGTCACAGCACTGCTAGGTTCTCAAATAACCGAGCGACACAAAGTTTGCACACGGAACTCCATGTGGCTTCCAAATGAAACTTTGTCTCGCTTGGGATTGCAGTCAAGGACTTATTTAATTGTTGTCAGGATGTCAAGAACGGGTTTGACCCAAACTACTTTGCTGGAAGGGTCAAAAGTTATGTTCTGGCTACGACCCTGTCTCTAATATAATTTAATTTCTAGAATAGGGTAAAACTCAATTTTGATGCAGATTCAAAGTTTCTGAAATAATTTATAAATATTTTTATGAAAATTCAAACTTAACCATTAAGTTTTTTTTCTGTCACATGACAGGATTTCCTTCTCAAGCTGTTTATCCTTATTACATAGATAACATGCGAATTTATGTATTTTTATATTACTTAATTTTAAGTCAACCTTCTCTTCCTTATTAAGTATGATTTTTATTTTTCAATCTATATCCCCTGTCTATACTCACTTCCATAATATAAGCTGTATATCATCATGAATACTACTAACCCTATATTATCTGTCTATCATTCTATATTTTTAACTTAACTTAAATTATATTACTTATTTTAAAACCTTTTTTTTATCTATCTAATCAAGATATTAATTATTTTGAAATTAAATTTTTTTGAATTAAAAATCAACAAAAAAAAATTATTACAATACTATAATTTCTGTATGTAACCTTGACTCGACAGTGACAGCGCAAGCGAGGAAGTATGATGTGCTAGGTAAAGAGCTAAACTAGAGTGTTATATTTTATATACATAAAGAATTTTTACAAAAAAAAAATCTACTATAGTTTAAAAAGTTCTTTTTTTAACTGTGAATATCGTGCATTTTGAAAGTACACACAAATTACTTTTTTCATTGAATGACTTTTAGTCTACACTTGTTTTTCTTTATATATAATCTTCTTTAAAAACTTAGATGAGAATAATTTTTAATTTTAACCAAAAAAAAATGTTAACAATAACCAAAAAAAAAAGTTTCAAATTTTTAGTAATTTTTCAATTAAAACTCATGTTCACATGAGGCTATATGTTTGAGAAAAAAAATCCTGTGATTCATATAGCACACACCTTTTTTTCCATCCTTGCTGAGAAAATGAATAGAAAAAATGTTTGTGAACGGAGTTTTTTGGCATTTACTTTTTTGCAAAAAATTGAATTTTTAAAAAAATATATAAATGCATTTTCTTACATTGCTATAATCAATTTTTTTCACTGCATACTACATTTATAGTATTACATAACTTATACATACATCCTATATCTATATATATATTTTTTTGTGGAATGTTGATTTCTCGTGTAAAAAAAATTTTTCCTAACATTTTTCATTAACCTAAACCTTATAAAAATCTTATATTTATGCTACTATTTTTGATGATTTTTCTGATTGAGAGTTTACTTATCTTGTTATGATGCATTCGCTTATAAATATAAAAAAAATCCATCAAACAAAAAACAAACTTTTTATGAAGCAAAAACAAAAAAATGAGTCAAAAAAAGTTTTATCAAAAATTCACATTGATAGATAATGATGTTTTGGAATGAATTTGTATATTTACGTTTATCCTTCTTATTTAACTTCCTTTTGTTCCATTAACACATGTATATAACCATACGAAAGACGAAATTTTAACTACCTTTATGTCATTTACGGTTTTATATACAAAATAATTAAATCTTTTCATTCGTCTAGAGATTTTCTTATATATTCATCAATTCCTTGAGTTTTAATCCTATTTTTTTCAAATATTTATTGCACACGTTTTTTTGGAAGTGAATTTTTCTAACAAACAAAATTTTTCTGCAAAAAATTTTCTCATGCAAAATATTCCTCCTTTTTATGTTCCAGCATTAAATTTTACATATTTTATCATTTTAACATTTATTACTTTTGTTTGGTTTCGGTTAGTGCGGGTTGAAATTTAATTGGTTGATGAATTTTATGGAATTAAATACTGAAAATATGCTTATAAAGGATCGATCACAGGATTACAGGACATTTAAATCTAATAAAATCGGAATATAAAATTAAAGGGTTGAAAAATTATTTCAAACTTACTCGATAAATTCTAGTTTAAAAATTAACGGTCATAAAATATTTAAAAAGTAACGACCAAAAAAGATTTAAATTGCTTCAAAACGTTTAAAACAACTTGAATCGGTTTTTTTAAAAACTATATAAAGTTAAAAATAATAATTTTTTATCAAAAAAGTTTACAAATAAATGGCTTTTTGATTGATCATTCTGGTTGGTCAATCTGGGAGATTTGAACCCACAACTAAATTTATTTTCAGTTGAATTTTTTAAATGTTTCAAATTTCTGTATGAAATTTTGGCATTTATGCAATTTAAAAGTCTATATATAAAAATAATGAAAATAAAATAACTTGAATCAGTTTTTTCTTTCAAAAACAACCGAAAAAAGATTAAAAAATAATAATTTCATCAAAAAAAAGTTTTGTTAACCTTGACATGATTGCGAAAAGTGTTTTTTGTTTGCTATATTGTCACTCTGAGATTTGAGCCCACAACTAAATTGATTATTCGTTTAAATTTTTTAATGTTTCGAATTTCTGTATGAACGTTTGGCAGTTATGCAATTTTAAAGTCTATATCATCTTGTCAACTTATTCCTTTTAGTTTTTTTCTGGGTTTTTATGAAGTGAAGTCGCGTGACAGAACTCGGCCTCCCTAGCTCTGTATATATTGCTACCTAGGTTATTAATTTTTAAGGTTTTTGGGAATTTTTTCATTTTTTAATTATTTTTGTTAAAACTTGATTTTAATTCTTAAACAAGTTAAAATTTGACAGCAAACTTTCTCTCTGTTCCGTTCGGAAATTGAAATGACTTTTATGAAAAGTAAACAAAAATAATTTGATCTAAATTCCAAAATATCAAAAGCATCTAAAAATGGAATAATTTTAAAAATAAACCAATCTAACAATTACTTCCTCTCGTATGGATTCTCTTTGATCTGTAAGCATATTGAGCGAAGTGAAAGAAACCTCAATTTTAAGCATGTGATAGCAAAATAAATAATCAAGAGAATCACAAGCAACTGTTCCAAATTTTAATAAATTTCAACCCGCATTTTAAACTAACGGAGAAAAACTGTAGAAAACAAGATAAGAAAAATCAAATAAAATTCAAAAATTTATTATTATTTGGATTAGAGAAATTTAATGAAAAAAGTTATGGTTTGAGAGTTAAATTAGTGAACAAACAGAATTTGCAAGTATCCTCTAGCTTTAAAAAAAATCGATAACAAAGGAAAATACGAAATTTTTCTACGGTTTTTAAAAAAAAACTGAATTAATTTAGTTTCCATTAGATTTTGTTAATTATTCTTCATTTAGTAAAACCGCATGGATTCTTATAGCATATTATCCTTACGATCCCTACTTACTAATCTATGAATTAAATTAATTAATTTTTTCTATTTTATTTTCAGTTTTTTTATTACTTTTTTCTCTCTTGTGTTGAAAAGAGTTTTTGTTTTTGTTAAATTTGAAAAACTATTTTAATCACATATTCTTTCCTACATACGAAACATAAGACAGATTCACACTCTCCTGAATGATTCATATGTAAAAATTATACAAACTATTTTTTTTCTAAAATATAAAAATTTTCAGCTTAATGCATCTAACTAATTTGTGTTAATAATAGAAAGAAATCTGACAATATGATAAAGTTTATGCTACTAATTATAGTTCCATTATGCTACAACTAACGAAATTCCAAAACCTCAGAAAATTTGAATTTAAAATTGTTTAAAAAAATTAATAAGCTTAAAACATAAAAATTATTTTCATATATTGATCTGATGGCTTTTCAGATGTTGGCATGATAATGATGCAAACAGGAATGGTAAAACAAAGCATTGATTTCACTTCATCTATTAAAGCATTGGATGGTACGATAATAATAAAAAAATGCTCATAGACTTTATTTTTGCGATATATAACCTATATATTTATATTTTTTGGGCACATATTTTGAATAATCTATCTATATACTATAATAAATATAATTTTTTACATACATTGATCACCAATGCTCTCAATGTTTAATTTTTATTGCTAAATTTTTATTGCAGTACTTTTCGTTTATACTTTTTATTGCTACTGAACAAACTGAATAAAGTAATTAAAAATTTGTTTTCCAAAATTGCCTTGAGAATGGAAAAAAAGTAATGCTCATTATTTTAGGCACTTATTAGGAAATAAGATCAAAAATTAGCTTTTGAAAATTTAGTTTTTGGTTTTAGCTCTGTACAAAATTTTATTGTAAAATTATTCCATTCTCAAAATTGGTGGTTATGGATGGGGTATTGTTTAGTGATGATTCATTTTATTTTGGGGAAATTTTCTAATTTTATTCTTAAATTCTAATTTTAGTCTCGTGTAGCTTATAAATTTAGTATTTAAAAGTTATTCTGAATTATTGTAGTAGTTTAAAAAGAAGTTCTATTCATAATATATATTCCACTGAATTTAGGGCATGAATTTCATACGATGTGTAAAAGGTCACTTATTTTTTCAAATTTTTGAATCCCCCCCCTCTTTGTCACAAATTTTCAAAAGAGCAAAAGTTTCTTTTGTGTGAACTGTCACAAAATCACAGACCCCCCCTCCCCCTGTAAAGCGTTACTGTAACTATAGAAACTTATAAACGGGATTTCATGGGATTCGAACTATTACCCAAAACTAAAGTGGTTACATTTCACTACTTTGTCAGATATTTCCGTCCGTTTAGATAAAAATAAACAGATTTAATTTCGGCTACAAACTATAAATATACAACCAGTTTTACGGTGATCTATATTCCTAAGTCAACTTTGGTGAATTTCTATATGAAAGGATCAAAATCTTTCACTGATGAAGAACTTATTTCAATTTCCTTTTCTAAAAAGTCTTAAAAAAGGACATACATTAACCGCAGTTTACCGTATACCACAGTTTACAGTATAATCTCCAAATGAATGATTTTGAGGGTCGCACTTGTAATTATTCCAATCAATTTCTGATTTAACTCCCCAAATATTATAAAACTAGATATGAAGAAGTACAAAAGAATTCTAAGTAAATCCCATAAAATTGCGTACAAATCAAATCCACCCAGTCAATGACCTCCCAATATATGAATCATCAACAATCAGAGGACCATCCTCCATAATCATTCAATTAATAACAATAAAAATTGATTGAAAAAAAGCAGAAGCTGTGACATGGCAAAAATCATATTCATGAGCATAAAATGGCAATAAGATACACATGAAAGTTGAATGCTGTAAGCATAAGAATCATCAATTATATGATTTTTCTCATTGACAAAGCTTTTGATATATCTGTTGTAGCGGTGATCTATACGTAAAATAGAGAAAATAATTAATTATGATATGGATATGGTGAAATATATACATGCATAATAAATCAAAATAAAAAGTAACTAAGACTGATTATGATGTTAGGTAAAAATAATCATGATGTATATGTTGTATAGCTATATATGTACATAAATATATATATATGTATACATAAAGCTAAAGCTTCCTCATTCATTGGCTAAATATAAAGTGTAATTTCCTCCCAAATCGTCTCTCCTCCTTATTATTTTTCAATCATTATTTGAATTTGATTTTTTTTCTTGATAAATTAGTTTCCTTTTTACGAATAATAATAATAATAATAATGTGATGACAAGAATGATAATAATGAAAGAAGAACTACATAAAGCAACAATATCTATCTCCCAAAAAATTACAACTACTTTTTTTTCTCTCTCTCCTCTCTCACTTAATGATGTCGTAAGCTCATCAAGACTATTTCGAGAAAAAAAAATTAATAATATTTCAAATTTCAATCGAAAAACCCAACTTTAAAAAAAAATAACAAAAAATGTGAAACTTTTTTTAAATGTACCCCCCTTAACAATGAACTTTTATTTATCTACTGCAGAACTAATCATATTGAAAAAAAATTTATAAATTTTTTTGTTATTGCATGTGTGATTATAGTGGCTTTAATGAGGAAAAAGTTTCGAGCTCCTCCTTCTCCATCAAAAGTAATAAGTCCATCAAGTACGTATTTCAAAACAAACTAATTTACTCAAATCAAAATGCTGTAATGTCATATATATTTTTTATATATCTACTTATAATTCGTAATTCGTATATTATATCGTAAAATAATCAAATTGGTATTGAATGAGTGAATGAATATGATAATTTTAATCTATTCAAAAAAAATATGATAAACTCAAATTAATATTATCCTTAAAGTTTTACATACATTTTTCGGTAGATCAATGGAATTTTTTTTTGACACAATTCGTGTTAACGTGAAGGAAATGGATGCTATAAAGTCGTCAAATTAAAGTTTTTATATCGAATACTTTATGGCTGGTTCATCTTCCTTCATGTAAGGCGGGGAAAAGCTTTTTTGATAAAATAACGGTTGAATGTTTCAAAATTTTACATTTTTTGAAAATTTAGAAATTTTAACGGTTTGTTGAAATTTAAAAATTTTAACGGTTTTTTGAAAATTTAAAAATTTAACGGTTTTTTGAAATTCAAATTTTTATCAATTAAGGGGAGCAACAATTTTTTTAAAAAATTTAATACGTTCACTTATTTCGATATGAATTTGATCTAAGCATGCAGTTATCGTGACTTTGCATGCTTTTTTCAGTAATTTTTTGAATTGAATTGTGAAAAATTGACAGATTAAATAATTTTCCCCCTCATGTTGTTTTACCCTGCATTTTAAATTCAAAATTTAACGAACTTTCCTTTCAAAAAAGCTTTTTCACCGTCAAAATATTTTTCCTCCTCGTTTTTCTTTCAAAGATTGTGATAGATGAAATTATCTTCTAAATATTTTTAAACTAATTCAAAATTCTAAAAAAAATCTTAAAAAAAATTCAAAAAACAAAAGAATTTTACTAACTTAAAAAAAGTCAAAAATTTTAATATTTTAACTATACAGTATAGTGAAACTTGCTTTCATTGTTTGAAATTATTAGATAGGATATAATAAATTTTGTGGCCATATATATGATGTTAGTACAGGTATCATTTTTGAAGCATTATTTCTTGAACAAATTTTTTTAAATCAAAAAACACATAAAATAATTTTTAATATCAAAAAACTTCTCCCTCCTCATGAAAAAAAAAGAATCTTTCAAAAACTATTAAGACAAAAAATTATTGAAAAATTACTTTATGTGAAAATCACTTCACATTATTTTATTAATCAAATGAAATTTTTTGTGTAAAATTCTCTCAATTCCCATTTTTAAAAAAAATCAAAAAAAGAATCTTCGATTGGAATAAAATAAAAAATTTCGATTATCGCTTTTTTGTCCGTTGCTACGTAGACATCACACACTTTATACTTATCGTAAAAAAAATTATTCGTAACATTTGTAGGCTAGGCTATTTTTCAACGGAGGTAATCTTGTAACTTATAATTATTCCAAAGGAAAAAAGTTCTTTCTAGGATTTTCAGTCACAATGAGAGTTTGTTGGTCTGAACTGTGTTGTATTATTTGATGGAAATTTCTTTAAGTATTCGATGTAAATTGTTTTTATAGACTAGATAAATTTGTAGAATTATAGTAAAAAATTAATTAATTATTGTGCAGTTGTGCCTTATTTTTGACAAATATTCTTGAACAGATCTAATTTTTTTGTGAATTTTCAGAGAAATTTTTCAACTTTTTCTAAATGTTTTAAAATTATCAACGAATAGTTATTGCAGAACCAACAAAATATTTTTTAAAATTACGAAAATTACTAATTTTTGTTGCAATTTTTGAGAATTTTGGGTCACAAACGACTCCATATCCCCAGGGAGTCTCTTTTTAGGAGACGCAAATTTCAATAAATCCTTGACAGAAATATAGAAAGGGGTGCATTTTCAACATTCTTACCGAGGTTCCATGGACCTTCGTTACACTCCTGCCCGACATCCTTTCCTGAACAAAAATAACTCTAAAATCGTTGTTCCTAAATTTTAGAGTAAAATCTTTTCATCCCATAAAACTTAAAAAAAAATCTCCTTTTTTCAAAAATTTCATTGAGTTTCCAATTCAAAAGATTTTTGGATTTTTTTTAAACTTTCTAACAAGATCCTTGTCCAATTGTAATTCATGCCATACCCCTGGAAACTGGGGAAGGAACAAATTTTGTTTCTCAGATGCCGATATCCTCCATTCTTTAGATGATTTCTCAGGATACCTCAAAGCAGGATTAAAATATGAAATGCTCTAAGGTTCTCCAACTTGAGTAGAGCAATTAAATGGAGCACTCCTCCTACCTTGATAGAATTTTTTTCAATTAATATTATTAAGCTTTTCTGAAGAAAAAGCCTCAAAATGCACCTAAAATTTTCCATTTAAACAAAAAAAAGTTTGAACCCCCTAAAATAATTCTGACTATGCCCCTAATGTAATTTATATGACCAGACAAAATCTAACTTTTGAATGAACTTATCGAATCTAAGCTCATAGGCATTAAAAAAAGAATTTCACCTGTACACAGGCAATACCCACAACAGACCTCCTACAGAACCTTAAAAAAATTCTTTTAATAAAAAAGTCACAAAAACTAGCACAATCTCAACCAAAAGACCTCAAAAAATGACAGAAAAATCCTAGAATCTTTTTTTCCACCGCAAGAAAAAGTAAAGAATTCAAAAAAATTGAGACACCTACAAAATAACACATATAAATACATAAAATTACACCCTATATCAATTATTAAGAACATCACACATTATTTCAATTAAAAATAATAATTTCTTTAAGTTCAATTTAATAAAAAGAGAAATTTTAAGTTTATGCTCTCGATGTTTTTCGTTTCTTATTAATAATTTAATTATTTTTGATGAAACATTCATTATGTAGCTGATTTACATACACATAAATCGAGCATCGTACAATGTTGTCTTGGCATAAAAATTCTTGAATATTATGTGTTAAATGTTGCTTAATGTAAATGTTATGCAAATCATAATTAATGTTGCTGTAAATTGAATGCTTTACATTCTCTATGCATGGATTTTTTTTAAATTCACCTTAAGTCTCACTATTATCTCTTGCTTTATGTATTTTTAATGTCATATATATATATAATCTATCTTTGCTGCTTTTAACTTTTTGCTGTAGTTTCGGTTTTTTGTAAATTCTATACAATAATAAAAGGAACCAAAAAACAGAGATTAGGATGAATTTCGTTTTTTACTCTCCTTGATTTTTATAATTTTTAAAAAATAATTTAATTTTTCCTTGTATAGACTTTCATTTTTCTTGAACAAAACAAAAATAAAAAATGTCATAAAAATATCAAACATTTACAGATGATCATCCTGCCGCACCAACATATACTCCTCCTGAACTTCCTAAAAGAGTCCATGTGCGGGGATTAACTGGTAAAAAAATTGTTTTTCGATAGAAAAAAGAGAACATTTTTTTTTAATTTTAAATTATTTTTGCAATTTTTTATCCTTCCACAAAATAATTGGACATGAGTTAAAGATTTTTTTCGGATGAACATTTTAAAGTTTTTTTTCCATTTGAAAAGTCAGCAAAAAATCTTCACTCATCTCAAAAGACGCAGACTCTTTCATGCCCTCTTTTTAATTTTTTTTTGTCACATTTTTTGAAAACTCATTTCAATGAAATTTTTTTTTATCAGTTCCTTTTTATTTTTGCAAAAATAGTGACCAACCTTACCCCCACATTTCTCTCTATTTAGTGAGCTTTTTGGTATGAATTTAATCATTTTTTTATTAATCCTTTGATGTAAATTTGTAATAAATGCAGTTTGAAGTGAATAACTAGACCTTGTCATCTAGTCATTGTTGCTAGATGCTAATAAGTTTATAGTTCAACATATACTCAATGATGAAAATTTACAAAAGTATGAAAATTATCCTCATCACTATTTTTCTTCCTATTGAGTAAGTTATTGGAGTTAATGGCTGTTTTGAGCTTTTTGTGCCATTTCTATGTCTTAATGTGACATAAAAGAACTCAAATTTATTAAAAATGTGTTAATTATATTAAAAATGTCATTTTATAGGATAAATTGAGGGGTAATTGGCCTATGGTCAATTTCTTGATTCCGTTCATTAAAATTTTCAACAACACATTTAACTTAAGAGTTCGTTCGTAAATTACGGCATGCAAAAAAAACTACTTTTTCGACCCTCCTTGTCTCAAATTTTCCATAGAGAAAAATTTCTTGTGTTTGGACTGTCACAAATTCTTAAACCCCCCTACCCCTAAAGCGTGACATAATTTGAGAACGACCCCTTAGAGACATTACAAAAAACTCTAAAATTGGAATAATCCTACAATTTACAACTTAAATGAAAGGATAATATAAGAACTTCTGACCCTTTTGTGATCCTCTTTTTTCTCAAAAAATATCTGGTCACCCTAGTTATAGCTCAAAAAGTGGGTGGCAGGAAATGAGTTTTTCCACCAAGTAGCTTTCCCCCCTAAATTAATTAAACTTAGTTTTCGTTCTTAAATTAATCATTTTATAGAGTAAACATAAATTAAATTATAGAGAAAATTGAGTTAGTTCTAAATTAGATTTGAGTCCAGATTAGATTAGTTTCTCTAGCAGAAATGCAGCATAGAACATCCTCAACATACAAACTTTGCGAGTATGCTTAGAAAGTCTTAACAACTGAATTCAACACAAGAACTAGATATTTTATGAACTTAATCACTAGAATTCTGGAAAAAAGAACAGAAATCATAATTTACATCTCATTAATTTCCTCAAAACCTGAGAGCAAAAACCTCGAAATTCTTCTAAAATTTTATATTCTTGAATATAAATTACCACATTTCTTGTTATTGATTTATTCTGTGAGTTGAAAGCCTTCCAAAAAAAAGTTATATGACCTTTCATCGACTGTATTACTATTTCCTTCAACTCTTTTGTTTTAAATTTACATCCGCTTATCCTTTCTTATTCTTTTTTGAATAGCTTTAAATAGAATTAGATGTTTGTGTTAAATCATATACGATATAGTTGCTTTATTAGTTGTAAATTTCTTTAGTTACCGAAAGAGATTAATTATTAAGTATATTTTGTTGCACTTTATATGTAGCATATGTTTAGTAGCCTATCATATCCATCGAACTGTTTATTTATTATTTTTAAGTTTTATTTTATTTAGATAGATTTTTTTTG
This sequence comes from Chironomus tentans, assembly GCA_963573255.1. NCBI lineage: Eukaryota > Metazoa > Arthropoda > Insecta > Diptera > Chironomidae > Chironomus > Chironomus tentans. The sequence continues at coordinate 10,286,965 of OY754304.1, forward strand.
CATTTGAGTAGAAATGAAATTCATGAAATTTAAAGAATTTTTTAGATCAGAAAAAAGAATTAAATGACAAAAAAAATATGTGCTTAAATCGCATTGCGTTATTTACAAAATTATCTCTGTATTCTTTTCATTAATTCATGCTGCCAATTGCCAATTATAGGGGACGTAACACGAGAGCGTGATGAAATTAACCGTGAGTAGACTTAATTCATTTAATCTTAATGCTAATAAATCAATCAATCGTAGTTAAAATGAATACGAAAGCGCATTAATTTGGCGAAGACATTTATTTTGGTGCTTGCCGACAGATGTTTAATAATCGCTAATTAATTTGTGTCAATTCATAATTGATTAATTAATAATTTTTAAAGATTTCAATTAAATTATGACTTTTGAGTGCAATCTTTTTTTAATATTGAGAATAAAATAGAAATAATTTTGACGCAAATAGTATGGCTGCACATCATTCATGTCTGCTTGTCTGTCTGGTTTTTTGTTTTTGTTTTTAGCTTCTCATTCATGAATCAGCACTTTTTAAGTTAATAAATCTCATTGATATCCTTTTGGATTTAATGTCTACGATAAATAAAACTTGGTCATTCATTTTGAGGCTATAAAATTGGATTTGCTGAATTTTCGGATGCAAACTCCAGGGGCAGGTTTCTAGGGCTACATGGGGTACCCTACCCTAGGGTGGGTATGGAACCCTTACCTATCCTAGAAACCCCTCAGCCTGATATCGTTGATTTAATTAAAATGCATGCTTATTTCATCAAATCTAGCTTAATATGGTCATTTTTAAGGACAAATTCGCGGATCCTTAACTGAAGAAATACAGAAAATAATTAATATCGTAAGCCTCATCCTGTTGAGACAAGGAAGTCATGTCAATTAATTATGGGTCGGTTACTAATTTATGTTGATGAAAAAAGTTTAGTTTCACCGATCCTGCTAAAGTTTACTTGTTTTTGGTCCTCAAAAACCTGCACTCTTAAAATTCCCAACAAGATAAATGCGCTCAAATATGCCAAATTATCCTCAATTCACAAATATTCTAATAAATTCTTCACCAAATTCCCTCATTTCAGTCATTAATCGTAATAGACGAATGCCATCAGTTAGTTCTGGTTCTCATCAAATGTTAAATTCCATACAAACAAAACAAGTTAACAAAGTTAAACCAAATGTTAATCGACCACCGAATGGTGCTGAAGGTGTCGTTGTGTCTCCATCCTCATACAATCGGTAAGTTCAGAAAGCTTTATACAGCTTTCGTACTTTATTATTTTTTATAACGAAATTTTTATCATAAACAAGAAGAAAGTTTAATAAATTTTTTGGAAAGTCATTTTTTTGGAACTGAAAAAAATCGAAATTTTTATGAGAGATGACTTTGTGTAAATAAAAAGCTCACGAAATTAAAAAAAAAAGCTTTTTTTAACGAGATCTATTTACATTTTTTGTAACTTCTTCTCCTGTCTCTATTTATCTCTCTTTCTCTTTCTCTCATCTATTTTTAAAAAAATACCACAAATTTTTATCAACAAATATTTCTCTATTTATATGCAAAAATTTATATTCATTTTAACACACACCTACATTTTATAGACCTGCGGAAACGGAAGCAAATCCATATGCGGGATATCAACTAGCATATGAAGTCAAAAAGCTCATGTACGATAAGAAATTTTGACTTAATACTATATCTTTTGAGTTTCTTTTTTTACAAACCTATTTTTTTTATTTTTTGCGTTCTTTAAATTTTATGATTGTAGATTTTTTTTTGGTTTCTGTTCTTTAAATAATTTCCTCAATGTGAAGTGAACCGATCATTTATTTTTTTATTGTCCATTGACCATGTAATATATCTGTACAAATATGTATTCTTTTTTATTTGAATATACTCGCCTTATTTAATATTTTCGTTGCATTCCTCTTCGTCACATTTCACACACTTTTTAATTATTAATTACTTTAATTGGTTTTAACGATTTAATGCAAGGATTAATGGTTGGTGAGGCTTGCTTGGAGATGCTGGATGTTATGAGAATTGCGGTTTTGGTTTCAAATTTATAGCTGTGATTCTAAAGCTATGAAGTGCTAGAGCAAAAAGAAATCTTTGGTATTAGAAACATAGCTAGTAGCCGCTAATTCTAACGTAACGTGAAAGTTTAGCTTACAATTTAAAAAATTATGTAAAAAAAGTTTTGAGGGTGAGGGTCCAGTCCCCTTCGGACCCCCATGGATACACCCATATTCTCTATACTAGAAAAAGAAAGAGTATTTCTGCTAATGTTTTAAAATTATTCAGAACTGGCTGAATCTAGTTGGCAGATTTTTTTTGCATTTTAAGGACAGAAGAGTAGGACCATGAGCTTGTCTTGTATGTGGCAAGGGTATACACTAGGTAAAAATAAGAAAAAGCTAGGGTATGCCGATAAATCGACCCCTGAAAATGTCATCCAGTTTAGTACACTGGAGAGTATAGTCTATAAGCTATATAGTATAGTCTATAAGCTATATCAATTTACTGAATTAAGCCAGTAACGTAGCCAGAATTTTGGTAAGGGGAGGGGATGAAAACTTTCTTTTTCCATTTTATTGAGCTAAGCTGTTCAACATATACAGTATAGTCTCATATAAGCTTCTAGTCCACAAGAAAGTATCTAAACCAAAATCATCAACTTTTTCTTCTTTAAAAATATGCACTTAACCTCCTAAATTAATCTCCAATCATCCACATACCTCATAATCTTCAATCTAGTCTCACAAACATTAATCTCTGTTATAAAATTTACCTTTTATCTTATGAGTTTGTAGCTTGACCGTAGATATTATTGAAGATGTTGATTATAGTCAATGCAACAAAAGGTGTGAGAATAAACAATAATAATAACGAATTCCTGCTGATTTCATTAACAATAGGCCTACGGCTCGTGGAGGATCAGGTACTCAAAATACAAACGGTGTGACGCTACAGGCTGGAATCGCGGATGATCAGTCTAAAGATTTTGATTTTGAAAAGACAGAGATGAAATATGATTCGACTGGAATGTTTCATTGGAGTCCAGCTAGAAGTCTTGAAGAATGCATTTTGGTAATGTTGGACATAAATCCTTGATTATTATTGATTCCTAATGCCTAATTTTGTCATTTTTAGGATCGAAATCAAGCAGCAATGACAGTATTAAATGGACATGTTGTTGTGTGTTTATTCGCTGATCCTGACAGTCCACTCATTGGTCTCAGAAATTTAGTTATGCCTTTACGCGCATCAAATTTTCATTATCACGAATTAAAACATGTTGTTATTGTTGGTTCTGTTGATTACATTCGTAGAGAATGGAAAATGTTACAAAACTTACCAAAAATATCTGTGCTTAATGTAAGTCATGCTCTTGGCATTTAACCAAGTCATAAGTAATCATTTTTTTATGATTTTTTTCATAGGGATCACCACTTAGTCGCGCTGATTTACGTGCCGTGAATGTAAATTTATGTGATATGTGCTGCATTTTATCAGCAAAAGTGCCATCAAATGATGATCCAACGTTAGCTGATAAAGAAGCAATTTTAGCATCTCTTAATATAAAAGCCATGACATTTGACGATACAATTGGTGTACTGAGTCAGCGGGGTGAGCAAGACAATCTAACGCCGGTTGGAAGTCCAATCGTACTACAAAGACGCGGATCTGTATATGGTGCAAATGTTCCAATGATTACTGAATTAGTTAATGACAGTAATGTGCAGTTTCTCGATCAAGACGATGATGACGATCCTGACACAGAACTTTATTTAACCCAGCCGTTTGCATGCGGTACTGCTTTTGCCGTCAGTGTATTAGATTCATTAATGTCGACGGTAAGGATACTAATTGCTATTTTAAAAATATCCCTTAATCCTTTTGTGTGTTCCATCCACAGACATATTTTAATCAAAACGCCTTAACATTAATTCGTTCGTTAATTACCGGTGGTGCAACACCTGAATTAGAACTGATTTTAGCAGAAGGTGCTGGACTTCGTGGTGGATATAGCACACCCGAGAGTCTTAGTAATCGAGATCGTTGTAGGGTGGGTCAGATATCACTTTATGATGGACCATTAGCACAATTCGGTGAAGCTGGTAAATACGGCGACCTCTTTGTTGCAGCACTAAGATCATATGGAATGCTTTGCATTGGACTCTACCGATTTCGTGATACAAGTTCGAGTTGTGATGCTAGTAGTAAACGTTATGTAATAACTAATCCACCAGATGACTTTCAACTACTGCCAACTGATCAGGTAAGCTTTGGGCTTGTTTATTATCCAGAAACTTAATTTACTATATGTAATTTTCAATTTCAGGTCTTTGTTTTGATGCAATTTGATCCAGGATTAGAGTATAAACCTCAAACAAGGCCAAATGCACAAAATTCAGGCGGTGCAGTAGGAATTAACACAGGAAATATTGTTAGTAGTACTCGTCAAAACAATAATCAAGTAAATCAAGTAGGAGGTGGTGGGTCAAACAAAGATGACAACTCTTGACTATTGCTGTGCAGTGCTTTAACAGACGGTAAGATATTTGGTGATATATTCCATGTCATCCAAAAGATAGACATGAGTATAAGTCATATATTGAAACTGGATGTATGTGAATGAGGAGGAGCCATTATGAGGCAAATACCTCGGTGGCCTAGTGGCTCGATGATCACTTTGTTTACTGGCACAGGTTCAATTCCTATCGACTCTGACTTCTTTTAATAAAATAAATTTTAATGAAAAGTTCTGCTTGAATTGATCACTTTTAAGGTGGGTCTTAGTGGGGGTAGCCTGGAGGGGTACAAGGGGGTCCAGACCCTCACTAAAGGTTTGAAACCCACCTAAATGTTAAAATTGAGCCCCTTCCCTCTTGCTATTTCCCTTTAGAAATTATACACATATATCAGTTTCATTAAGATCTAGAATATTAACTTGATATTTTCTCGATGGAATGATTACTTATGATTATTTCTCTGTCTCTTTGCAGGCCCTTATAGCTACATCTAACGTAAAATTCCAGTCTTTGTGCATAACATTGTACATTTTATAAAGCGTATCAGAATATATTGTCATAATTTAATTCATCGATGTATTGCAAGAATGTGTAGGCGAAGGCGTTAGGAAAAACTATTAAACATAAGTAAGCTGCTAATAATTAGAACCGAAAAAAATACAATTTATGACGCTTTATAGATGTATAATGTCATACACATAAATGATATGGCATCAAAAAAAATCCAACAAACAAAAATCCCAACAATTAACAATATGAACCTAATTTTATAGATAATAAAAGAAAATCTAACACTTTTTTATGACTACTTGAAGGTACATTAAATATTAAGACCAAAAAAACTACTGAAGAAATTTCCATAAATTTATGCTTTAACATAAAAAAAGATCCAGAAGAATTTTTTTTCGTACTTGTTTATTATTTAAATCAAAAAGGGATTGTTCAACAAACTAAATAAGGGGCTCGTCAGTTGAATGTGATCACTGCACGACGACTAAGGACAAACGATATAAAGAAACTTGAAAAAAGACAAAATATCACAGAATTATAAATAAAAAAAGAAATGAAAATAATTAAAACCAACAAAAAAAATTATACAATCAAAAATGTTATTAAAGAAATTTTTTTATTAAAGGAAAAGAAAAATTCATTTAAATCATCATAATTCATAATCTGAAGAATGCATTAAATGTAAATTTATATAAAACAAAAATCGCGAGAATTTTTCATTTTTTAAATCATTTTTGGAAAAAATTCATTTATGTCTCAAAAGATATTTTTTTGATTGTATTCAAAAATTTGAAGATTATGTGTTTCCAAAATGAAAGTTGTTAACATAATACTTAAAAAATGATCTATTTACTTCAAATTTATGAATTGGGATCTTGAGTTTATTTTGTGAAATTTTTACTTAAAATTTTACTTTTTTTGCTAAAAAATCTTAAAATTTCAAAGATTTTTTTAATAAAAAGCAATAATTCAGCGAACTTTCATGACCTAACCTTAAAATCTCAGTTCCTTTCTATAGTTTTCTAACCTAACACGATGTTCCTTAAACATTTAGTGATTTCCTGATATTCAAAGTTAATTTAACTATCACAAAATTATAGATTCACGATTTTGAAATGTCCACGAGACCGTCACATCGAGAATCTATATACAAAACCACAATTTCATTAGGATTTCTTTTAATTTGACGATTTAAAGTTTAATCTCATGCATTTTTTAGTCGATAACGGAGCATTTACCTGTAAAAAATAAATCAATGCTTGCTTGAGAATACAAAACAATTAGATAGATTAAAATTTAAATCCTCGGATTAAAATTAATCTGAGAAGATAATTTATAAGATGATGAAAAATATTTTGGGGGATATTTTGAGGAAATTTACGGTTTGGAGGTTATGAAGCACTAATCTGGATTAGGGTTTGGAATTTTATACTTAATTCAGTTCAAATCCTATTCTAGAGTTTAATTTTGAAAAAAAAACATTTTTATATTTTTAATCAAAACTATTTTTTAAATATTTTTTAAATTTTTCAAAATAATTTTGAAATTTTTCAAAATAATTTTGAAATTTTTCAAAAAATTTTGAAAATTTTCAAAAAAATTTGAATTTTTTCAAAAAAAAATTGAAATTTGAAAATTTTTGAAAAATACTTTTTAAATTTAAAAAATAACAATTTCTAGAAAAATTTCTATTTTTAAGCCACAAATCTATTTAAAACTCATCAATCTACTTAACTAAACACCACAAAAGCCTCCTAACCTCCAAATCTAAGCTTCCATTCAGAAAATCGCCCACGGTTGTTTTAATTTAATGGCTTTACATTAGCTACAGATATTATTTACATTCATTGTTATGATTATTACTGACTTACTCTCATCATTTCAATTAATGATGCTCAATGTTGAAATTTTGCAAAAGGCTATTCTAATTAGAACAAAAACTAACTAATAAAGAAAAATTCGTAATACTCAAGGAATAAAAATAAAAGTAAAGAAATAAAAAACATTGTTGAACTCTAGAAGAATTAATTATCGACATAATCTCTTTGAGGCATAAGGATAAAAACATGAATATATCTACGAAAAAAAAATCTGCAACGAAAAAAACGTAAGCTTCTCTTAAAGCTTTTCCATTAAATAAAAAAAATAAATCCTCTCCCCCCTCTCTACTCTCATAAATATTATCTGCATTATCCACAAAAGAATAATTAACACATAACTCTAAAAAGGTGACGAAAAAAAAGAAAATAAAAAAAAGATTTAAAAATTTTAGTTAGTTGAACTGAATGTCTGTGAAAGGAAGAAATATTATGTACTTTAAGAATTTTATGTTGTTGACTTTAAAAACCAATAAACGTTTATTTTTATGTCGAATTAGATGAATTGCTTTTAGATGTAATCATTCAAAGTCTCTCTCTATATATATTTACAAACAAAAAACTGCAAAAAACAAGGAAAGAATAAATAATGCAAAACGGTGAAATTACATGAAAATAACAATACCTAAATGCAATAAATGATAGATGCTGGGATTTTTTGGGGTTGTTTGAGGATATGCTGGGCTTTAAAGTAATTTTAGTAGTAAACTGAACCTAGAATAAGTCATTAGGGCTTAAAAACCTACTAAATTTGAATTCATAACGTACTTTTGAAATTTAAATTTGTAACGTACTTTTAAAATTTGAATTTTTTACGTACTTTTGAAATTTGAATTCTTAACGTACTTTTAAAATTTGAATTTATAACGTACTTTCAAAATTTGAGTTCATAACGTACTTTTGAAATTTGAATAATGATCCTTCCAAATGTTTCATTTCCATACTTAAAAATCCTACAAAAGTCATAAATTTTAAGTTCAAAACCAAACAATTCCCTAAAATTTCATTCAAAAAAGTTAAAATAAACACATTTTAAAGCCAGCTTATCCTCAACCACCCCAACATCCCTCTGACAGAAATCCTTATATATTTTCTTTCATGTTAATTACTTCTCAATAAAATCTTTTTTCCTAATTTTTTTTTGCATAGAAAGAAAATTCATAAAAGTATAAAAATGTGTTCAAAAATGGATAAAAAATAAATCAACTTTTATAAAATAAAATAAAAACAGTTCATGCAATGTTGCAATAGTAAATTCTAAAAGGTCATCTAAACGAAAAAAAAAACATAAGTAAATGAAAAGAACATGAAACCATAAAATATTTAAGTTTATTACGCTCGAGTTTTTTAGATTTTTGAGGATATATGATATAAAAGTAAATAAATAAATAAAAAAATTAACAGATTTTTTATTGAGCAGTAAAATAGTTAAAAATATTAAAAAATAACACTCTAAATGTTGTAAAATACACTTTTATTAAGTATATAAAATAAAAAAAATTCTAGTAAAGAACAAAAAGTAAATAAAAATATTTATTTCTTAACGAGGCAAAATATAAAATAAAAAAAGAGAAAAAAAACTTCAATGTTCGATAAGTTTTGTTTTCTAAATGATGAAAAATAAAAATAATGAAATGGAATTATCCTTTGATACTTATTGATTAATGCTCTACTTATGTGTGTGCTAGTTTTCAGCTACGTCTTATCTCCAAAATAACTCTATTTAAGACACAACCTCATTATAGAGTCATACTGTATCGAGAAATCATTCAATCGATTTAATTCGAGTCATTAAACAAGTGGGTCGAGAAAATAAGAAACATGCGAGGAGTCAATTGCCGTCTACTCAACATAGTTCTGAAGAAAAGAAAAACTTTTTTAATATCCAGGTGCCTGTCTAGTGTCAAGTAATGTATTCAGAAAAAAAAACTTTTAAGCTAGCAGCTTTCATGAAATTCTAGACATGATATTTCATTTTTATGTCAATTTAGGGATCATTCACAAATTTCGTGAGCAGGATAGGCTTGGCTGCACAGAGTACTAGTGCTTCGGTTCCTGAGAATTGCAGCACCAAGTCAAACAAGATTTGACAGAAAATTAGTCATGGTTCTAGCTATTAAGTCCTCTGTCAGTAATTATTGGCTATAGACATTATTGCCGTCAATGTATTCCAAACTAAGGTCCTAGATGCTGGATTCTATAAAGTTGTCACACACCACCCCCTTCTTAAATGTTGGACGTCATAGGCAAAGAAACCCCTCATCCTCTTTTAATAAATAACAACTCGTTCATTTCCTTTCCGAATTGTGTATTTTTCCATCTATTTTATTTAAATTATTTTTCTTTATCATATCACAGATCACAAAAAATATATTACACAATAAAGGAAAACAATAGACAGTTAAAAGGTAATGTGAAAAACGTGTATTATAATAATGTAATAAAAATACGTAAATAATTTTCCATTTGTTTCATATTTCTGTTGATTTGTTACATATTAAGCTCAGTGTTTAAACGTGCGTGTATTTGCATTTTTTCCAAAAGCTGATTGAATTCCTCTCCCTTGTATAATGGGAAAATCTAAATCGTAATTAAATGGTGGCAATTGAATGATGTTGAGATTCTTCTTATGAATTGATGCTGATTTTGACATATTATTATCATTTTTATCTTCTTTATCGTAAAGAGGAAGCTTTGAAGTTGCAGATTTGACAGATTGAATGCTATCTAAATAGTCTGGCTTTTTATATAAGAACTTAACATTAAGTAAATTTCCCATTCGTGATGAACTTGATGCTGAATATGAGAGCTTTTCTGTATCTGCGAAATCTCGCTCCTTGATCTGTGATAATTTTTTAATATGATGATAATTTGAAGGCACATAGTTATTAGATTTAATTTCATATGTTGATGTTCGGTCGATTATTTTCTTATTGCTTATTGTTGGCTTTAAATTTTGAGTATGATTCTGATTTCTCGTTATTCCTGATGATGTAATTCGTAAAAGTTTTTCCAAGTTCTCAGCTTTTGCATTATTAATCGAATTACCTTTAGCACTAAGTTGACGTTGCTTCCGTATACTAAGTTTTTCATTCAATTCTTGATCTAATAACTTGAAGGATTCTCCTTCATAACGCAACGGAAGCGGGGGATCGATTGCAATAACTTCTTCAACATACTCGATAGATGAATTATTTCTTTGTGGCAAATTTTCTATTTTCTTTCCCACAACACGCAAGTGAGGAAAAGCTTTCATCCAATATAAAAACTCTTCCGTTGTTTTTTCGTCTGTATGTTGTAAATAAATAGTTACAAAAAATCAATAAAAATGGTTTCAAAAAAGGAAGATAATAAATCATATAAAAAAATTATTTTTCGTACCATCGGGTAGTTCCTTTTCGCCATACAATATCTCTTCAATCGATAACCAGTCCTCCTCATTTTGCTTCCTTGCATCTGTCGACCACTTTATTGAGGAACTTGAATTAGTCCTAAATCCATCATGATAATAGTCACTTGATAAGCCATCATCAATAATGAAATCTTCATCATCATCAATGCCTTTCTTTGAATTTATGTTACAAAAACTCATTGTTTAATGTCCTTTAATCTTGTCCATAGCATTTTTAATAGTAAATTTATTCTCACAAACTTCCTTTTTAATTTTTAATACGACGTCAAATTTATTTTTCATTTCAATAAATGGAAACTTCTATAGAACATATTCACTCCGTTCTGTTCCGCGTTCTGTGCCTATTTATCCTGAACACTACCTGTGTACGTTTGTTTCGCAAATGAATGTTGTGTGTAGGTGTGGATATTTTTTGTTTTGGTTGTTATCTTTTGTTGTTGTGTTTGGCTTTAGCATTGTCCTTTTTGTTTTAGCATAGATTTTGAATGAAAATGATCGTTATGGATTGTTAAAGGACTTTATTGCTTGTATTTGAATGATTTAGTCTTGAGTATAATTTAATATTTGAATTTTCAGAATTAGAATTTTTTTGAATACCTCAAATTATTTTATTATATTATTATTAGTAAATCTAGTTGATCACTTCTAAATATCCAAAGTTTCACGTTCAAGAGGATAATGAATAAATGACGATGCCTTACTGATTGTTATTAGATTGGACACCATCTCATTTAGATTGAAACCAAAGTTTTAATTTATTAGAATTAAATCAAAGATGTTAACTCGTCGAAGACTCGAAATCGAGTGAAAATTTTCTCCAAAAATCTCGTTTTTTCTAGAAAAATTTTGGCGCCAAAAAACTTCACAAACCATAGTTGTCACCCATTCATATTTGAATGTAAAAAGTTCGTTATAATTTGAATCTGAAAAAACCGTTAAAAAATTAGCTAAATCCAGAATAATGTATTTGATCATTAATTTATGCTTCAGAAAAGAAATGTCTTCTTTATTATGAAGATGCTTTTTATTATTACATTATTGAAATTTAAACTTATGCTTTTTTGAAAAAAAAAAGATTGAAAAATAAGACAACTTAAATATTAGAAATTTAAGGTAAATTGTTGCTGCTAACTACTTAATTAAGTATCATTACCATACTTTTAAAGCTAAAATCACACTCCAAATCGCTGATAATTTATTTTATTTAATTAAATGAACTATGGACGTAAATTAAAACTGGTTTTTAAATAAGAAATTGAATCATCTTAAATTTTCTATCAATATTAATGATTTAAACATCTTTTGAAGAGATAAATTTCAACATTTTTTGAGCATTTATTTAAGTCTATACGCCAATTTCAGATAATTAATGCTTCATACAACCTAAAAATACTGATTTCCACGGAGGAGCTTTTTATTTCCAATTACATGTTTTGTTTGCCACATTGATTTCATAATAGCCTATAGATTTTGGAAAGATTGGAGATCGTTCAGTCATTCTTGTGATGCAAGAGTCAACTCTTGACCTGCCTCACTACTATCCGTATTATTTTCTTGATGTTTTAACTTATGTTTAAGAAGGAACGCTTCTTGATTGTAAGATTTGCTACAAATCTCACATTTAAATTCTTTTTCACCATGAATTTTCATGTGTACACTGAGACTTGATGCTTGCGTAAAGCGTTTTGGACATAACGTGCATGAGAATGGCCTGGAAATGAATCGAGAATATTTAATGAGTGTTTCGACTGATTGGATGTGAATTTTTTATGCTTACTTCTCGCCTGTATGAATTCTTAAATGCGTATTCAAGCTGCCTGGTTGCGTAAATGCTCGTGAACATATCGTACACTGGAATTAGAATTAAATGTCATTAAACTCAAGTTTTAATGTCCTAATTTTCATCAAAATTTACCTGGAATGGCTTATCTCCAACATGAATCTTCACATGTTGTACTAACTGACAAGCTTGTTCAAACTTCTCCATGCATTGCGAGCATTGATAAAGCAATGACTGCTTATGAGTCTGCATATGCTCTTCGAGTAGGTTATTATCACGGAATTCCTTTCCGCAATTATCAATTGGACAAATTACAACCGCCACCGGTCCTGTATGCGTTTTCTGATGTAATGCCAAACTTGATGCATTGAGAAATCCTTTATTACATTGATTACAGCTAAACGGCTTATTCGATAAATGCGACTTCACATGAACCATAAGGGAATTACTTTGAGTAAAGGATTTGTCACAAAATTTGCATTTGTAGGGTCTGTGAAAATAAGGAACAAGATATTATTGTCATTCAATTAGCTGCTGTATTATAATTATGCTTACCTTTCGCCTGAATGTATTCTCAAATGAGTATTTAAACTTCCAATATGCGTAAAGACTTTTCCACAAATCGAGCATCGATAAGGAGAACTGATCGTGTGTGAACGAACGTGTTTGGCTAAATCGCCTGCAAATTTGAATGACTTATCGCACTGAGTACATTGGAAAAAGCAAATTCCATTGCTTCGGTCCATTTCCAATTCCTGCTCATTGACTTCTTTTCGTCTGCCTCTTCCTGGACCTTGTGGAATTTTTATGCTAGTATCGAGAAGATTTGCTAATATGCCATTCATTGACAACGGCTCATTCGCAACTTTTGGTGCTCGTGACTTTCTACGTCCACGTTTCTTGATTCCGTTTTGTTCGTAATTTATCTCCATTGCTTCTCGATACAGTTTCATCGCCTCGTTTTCTTCTTGTGAAATTTCTTCGTAGTCGTCGCAACATCGAAGATCTACGAATGGTTCTAGCAATATCGAGAGAACTGTGGATAGAAAAAAAAATGTTTTGATTAATTAAGTTTAATTACAGTTTGTAGTTCAGGAAATGTTAATTGACGCAAGCAAGCTAGATTAATAGTCAAATTGAGGAGATATTACTCACTGTCTAAGTCATATTCTTCATCTGTGTATTCTTCATTATCATCCTTTGATACTTGATTATTTTCACTGGTATTTTCGGGAACATGCTCCTCGAATTCTGGAGATTCTGGTGTGTTACTTCTGTCCTGACTCGTCTCATCATCGCTATCATTTCCGTCACTTTCAGAGCTGTCTGAACTACTACTACTACTGCTGCTGCTGCTGCTGCCATTTTCTTCCTCCTCATTTTCGTTCAATTCTTCTTCACTGCTGTCCTCAAAGTTCTCCTGTGGATTCTCTAAATCCATTATGAGATCGCGTACTTCACTTTCATCTTCATCCAAATCTGATCCATCGTCAGACATATCCTCGTTGTCACTTAATGTGGACGAAACTGAGTCAGAATCATCTGTCTCCATTTTACTGTCGTATGCTGCATTATTTGTAATTAGTTTGTTTGGAATATCAAATTTAGGGAGATCAGCAAAAAGTAATTGTTTAGGTTCCTCGTAAAGGACTTGTTTTGGTTCCTCAAAAGCTACCTTAGCCTCTTCAATTTTGTCTGCTGCCGGCTTGATGCCATTTTGTTGAGGAATTTTCTCAGCATGATACTCTCTCATGTGCTCCATTAATAATTTGGGCTCATTAACAAATGTAGCCTGACAGAAAATGCATTGAAATTCAAATTTTGTGCATTGCTTCTTTGTTTCTGGTGGACTTAAGGATTCAACATTTGGATTTTTCTTATTTTTCAACGGTGGTGATACAATTACATTAGTTTTTATGGGAAGAACTGGCGCTGATAAATTTACATTTGGATTATTGTTGTTATTATTTGGAGACGTTATGGAAGTTGGATTTACTAAAATTGGTGGTTTTGTAATTACTGATGTCTGCTGATTAATAGCATTTTGATCTTTCGGCTGTGAAATTGTTTGTATTAAAGGTGGTGGTGTTGTTGCTTGTACCACTTTAATAATATTTTGTGGTACTAAGTTCGGTGAGTTTTTCTGAGGACTAAGGGCAACAGAAGCAGTTGATATTTTTGGTGGACTTATAATTACTGTTTGTTTCATTGGAATCGCTTGAAACTTTACGGGACTTACTAATGTTGGTTGTGCATTATTTGTAGATGCATTTTGTGATGATGCAACAAGTGCATTTTGCTTAAATTGAAATCCATTCGATGTAGCAAGTGCTGGCTGTTGAATTGTCTTAATGAAATGTGTTTGAACATAATTTCCTCCATGTTTAATTAATGGATTTTGGTTTACTATCACTGTATTATTTTGTAAGTTGTGATTAGCTGTAAGGATTGTCGGTGATGTCCTTATTAGTGATGGAGCTGATTTCATTGGAACTAATGATGGCATTGGAAGTTTGACATTAACAGCTCCACTATTAACAAATTTAATTTGTTGTCCATTTCCGCTGACGGCACCTTTTAATAAATTAGAGTATTGTGCAGCATCAACTTTAACAATTCTTGGATTTTTCACGATCGTGACGTTATGCAACGTGATGATTTTATTATTAAGATTTATTTGTACACTCTGTTGTGGTAGTTGTTGAACTTCCATTTCGCTCTCGTTCGTTCTGTCTTGCTATTACTTAATTTAATTCATTTGTATAGGTTTTCTTTGCCTAAAAATAATTGGAAGAAGAGAATGTAACATCACTAATCATAATTAAATAAAAAGAAATAAAATGGAATACAGAAAAAATGTTTTTTCACCACCCACACACAGAATCTTATTGTGCAAAAAAATTAAATTTCATGAGATTATTGATTTTTCATTTTACCAAGCAGGAAAATTAGCAATGTTAAGCATAAGCTAGAAATTAATGTATGTGAGCTTAAATATCTTTATTATTTAGCCGGTAAACACTAATATAATACACAACACGAGCTATCCCATTGATTTGCACGCTATTTAACTAATTTGTATTTCAGGTTATAGCATGTAAGCCATTTTAAAAATTTTAATTTTTTTCACTGCTAAGGATACACTAAAAACATCCTTAAATCACAGGATAATTACACAATTCTTAAATATTCTATAATTATGCTTCAAATACCTCAAATTTTCAATGATTACAATGCATGCAACTGCTTAATTAGCGTACTTTTAATTTAACAATTCTCTACTCAAATTAAATTCAATTTCACGATGGAATATATTCGAACAGTTAACCTGCTTTAATTTTACGACTCCCTCTCTAATTTCAACACCTCTCTAATTCGGATTTTTGGCGGGTTACACTGTCCAAATGCTACTTTGCGTTTGAATTTTTTTCGACCGTTGGAGATTTTTTTAACACGAAATTCTTGTTAATTTGATTAATCCTAAAAATAAAAGTAAATTATGTAATCAAAGTAATCATATATGATAGATATTATGTGAAGTAATACATTATGGAACAGAAGATTATTTCCAAGCATTTGTAATTGCTTAATTAAAGTTCATGCATGAGATTTTCTTCAGGTAGTTCACATGATTATAATCAATGTGACGTAATATTTAATTCTTATCAAGCAAATGAGGCATTATGCAAGAAGAAATGTAAC
Organism: Chironomus tentans; assembly: GCA_963573255.1. Lineage (NCBI taxonomy): Eukaryota > Metazoa > Arthropoda > Insecta > Diptera > Chironomidae > Chironomus > Chironomus tentans. Next base: position 10,302,788 of record OY754304.1, read on the forward strand.
AATTTGTCAAAATAATATATCATAATCATGCGTTTTACGTGATAAATTTCTTTCCGAGAAACTAAAACACACAGAACTGCGGATTATAATTGTATCATCGACATTGTTCATAAATTTTGTTTTAAAAAAATCACAAAATTTTAATAATGCAAAAAAGAAAGAAAGAAATGTTAAACGTTTTTAACAACAGTAAAGAGTAAATAGATGGTATGGGGCTATAATTTAAGCGACTGTGTAGCATAGCCATGCTTGTTGTTTTTTGTTTATGCTATTTTATCCATGAACGAAAGTAAAATCAATTTGTACCGCATATAATTATCTTTTTAGCCACCATATAATAATAATAAGAAAATAAAGATGTAGAAAAATTTTCTATCATAATCATAATTATCTGCTGCTGTTTATAAGTGCATCGACTCTATTTTTCATGACTTTGATTAAGTTTCCGGGGTTTTGGATTAACAAAAGTGGAAACAAAAAAAGTTCTTTCATAATCTTACATCATAAGCGTGACAATGGATAATGACAGTGATATTCATTAATAATCTCATAATTTTAAATACCTTCCTACCAAAAATAGTAAGCTTATGTAGAGAATGATGCCAAGAAATCAACATTTTCACTCTTCCATATCAAACTATCGCTTTTCATGAATGGCGTAGAATTGTCGTTTATTCACTCATTTCTCTGTATCTCTCAGCATATGTTTAAGCACGATTTTTATGCGTTAATTAGTGCACTTTGAGTGGACTATGCGAGTCTGAATTATAGATCGGAACTGGGAAAGTTGAAATAAAGCTTTATATTACCTTTATAATGAATTCATGTATCTGTTTCTATCTATTTTTCGATATTTCAATGCTGTCTTGAGATTTCAATACGAAGATTTGAAACATTTTATTACTTTAAAATTTTGCTACAATTCTGCGTATTTTTGAGTTTTCTCCATAATGTTACTGTTTGACTAGCTTTACTTATGACTTTTATCTTCCTTATGACAAGTTTCCATGCTGTAATACAATAGAATTATACAAAATTTTCTCAAACTTCCTATTTTTTAGCATTTTCAAGGCTTACTAAGAATTAATCACAAAATTTAAATAATAAAGAACCGTTAAGAATTTAAATAGTTTAAATCCGTTACATTTCGTCCACTCTAAATCGCATTATATCCAGCACTTTGCGCTTTGATCATTCGTCACACGTTGATTTTTTCGCTTCTACTTTTCAACCTATCTATCTACCTACTTGCCTCCGTTTTTTTCGCATTTCTTTTCATTCTGGAGGTAAATTTTTCATTCAAAACGAAGAAATCATGTTTATTATTCAACGGTTGCTGCTCATTGTAGACAGTTGCAAGCTTTCTTACTCAGTTGCAAGCGAGACATTGATCGAATCAGTTGGATTTTTCCACTAAGAAGGAAAAATATTATTTGAAAGATAAAATAATTAAGGAACTTGAAAGAAAGAAAGTGCTTAAAAAGTGATTAAGAAAAATTTGCATGCAAATAAATTAAAATTAAAAATAATTCAGCAATGAAGCTAAAGTGCGAGGTAAATCAAAGATCAATAGGAAATAGATCAAAAAATGAGTACATCATAAAAAGTAGAATAAGGAATCATACGTGCAGTGCCATGAAAAACTCGTTGCAAATAGAAAAGAAAAGTTGCAATAAAATACCGTTTCCAATTCATAAAGTCAGTGTGTCTCAATTTGAACAATGTTATTTTAAATTATAACAATAAAAATGTTATTAGCAGAAAGTGAAGAATGAAACGGAAGAAATTATTGACCAATTTACATGCTAATAATATTGCTTTAGTTGCTATCAGAAATGCCATAAAAATTGAAAATGTATCACATTTCTCCTGATTTCGAAAACATTTAATCTACATAAAATTCAGCCAATAACTAGCAATTTCTGCTTAATTTTTGGAATGGTGGTCATTATCACCATATTCAAGAATAAACGGTACACGAAATTAATAAAAGAGTTGGGAAGTTATTGGTGTTGCTGTGGAGAATGTGATGACATAGGCGCATATTTCATAAAATTTACATGATAGGGTATCAGGGGTCAGCTTGTACACTAGGGTATACCCTTTCATCTATTATATAGAAGTTTACTTTAGGTTATACTCGAAAAATCGGACTGAGGTACCCAATACTATGCTCCTTAGTCTCTAACCTTCAATATTTTCAAATTTAATCTTTTTTGCTCAATATTCATTAAACTCTTCGTCTTGCATCAGGAACCCCCATCATTAATTTTGCTGGTCATTATTAAGCATTTTGAAATAAATAATGATTTTCGATGCTTTCAAACTGAGGTCATGAATCAATAATTATTCAAAGAGTTCAGTAACTTTTTAATACCTCCAAAACAGTCTCAACATAGCTATTTTAAGAAGAAGACAAGATTAGCCCATTTCACTTGCAAAAAAATGTGCTAAGACTCTTAAATTGGCAATGAGCATCCGCCTCGTTTTGGATTAAAAAGTTCTATTTAGTTCGATTAATCTTCATACCATCTGTATGACTATTATCGAATTTATTTAATCGTTTCTTTCGTAAGCTGTTAATCGCTTCCCAATTATGCGATAAAATTGAGATGAATAAGGGGGTCGTTCAGAAATGGTGTCTAAAATATTTGAGGGAGGGTAGGATGTGAGTAGATGTGGGGTACAAATACTTCATGACTAGGTGGGGTGGGGTCTGAAAATCCCATTTGTTGATCAACATAACTAATGAATGACCCCCAATAATCTCCAAAATTATCCGTTCAGTGACTTAATAATACTAGAATAATCCGCTTAAATAAGAGAAAATTGAATAATAATTCTCATAATTTTTGGAAAGAATCGAGTCACGTGGCGATTAACGTTTCTAATAATGCATATTAAAAACAAAAGAAATTTTTCCTAAATACGTAAAACTTAAAAACTGATAATTGCGTGCTTAATGCTCGATTGAGCATTCTAAATGAGAAATTTTCATCAGCATTGCAATCTTATCTTGCAAGAGAAATAAAAATTATGAGCAATGAGGAAAGAAATAGTTTGAAAAGTTTCTAAAAAAATATTTCGAATGAAAGCCGTGATAATACTTAAGTTTATGTGGGTAATGGTCGCGAAAAAATCAGTTCACGATTAAGGATCTCGATTTCATTGTTATTCCAATAAAGACGCTAATCGACATGTGGTCAAATATTTTAATAAGCTTGAAAAATGCTTTTATTTTTTTCGCATTTCTATTTCTGCTGCCATAATTCATCAATTTACTAAGTACGAGTGAATAATTTCACTTGTATTAAACGTGCTGTGCATTAATTACTTAAATATCCAATCAAACGACCTTCTTTTACTTCTGGAACGACCAGTGCGACATTTTTTTGACTGTTGATTTTTTTGAAAGTCTGCATGTCTGATTAGTATGCTGTATATTTTTGTTTACTGGATCTCAATTCACTGGATGTTGAAAAAATCTAGTACAAAATTCAACGGAAATTTTAAATTCAAATAAGTTCTTGAAATTTCAAAATAAAAATAACCGTTGTCATATCCATCCACATTACCCGCATCATTAGCTCTAATTCACTGTCGCGACTCATTTTGCAAATCGAAATACTGGTCAATCTACCTAGTTAGCTAGTTAGAAACATTATTGAAAAGTAATGTTTATGGCATGTGTGAAGATGATGTTAAAAAAAGAGAGAGGAAAAAGAAACCATGCTTTATAATGAAGCTGAATTACAATTTTTTTCTTCATTTCTCTTTCATTTCAAGCAGTTAAGTGTTCTAGTAACAGCATGCATACTTTGTCTACAAATAACTTTTGTTCAACCGCAAAAGCATCATCCGCGACCACTTGTATTCAAGTCATGGCCACCAATGAGAAGTAACAGCGCGCAGATGATGTTACAATTACGAGGTGCAGGTTCAACAAATATAATCGCAAAACAGCCACCACCTCACATGTTCATCAAGTCAAATAATCCAATCCAATTTGCCATGCCTGCAAGATTTGCTAATCGACCACCACTCAAATCATCGCCTTCAAGTCATGTCTTTTTCAAAACTGGAACACCATCAAGTGCAGCATTAAAGAAACCATTTATTAGTGCAATGACACCATCTCCAGTCACAGGCCCAGTTTTTAAATTTTCATCTCCAGCACAGAAAACTGCTATTAAGTTCAAATCACCTCCACCTGTTCCTTTGAAGTCCAAACCGGAATTTGTTTATGAAAAAGTCACGTTGCCAAAATACGCAGAACCAGTTATCGGAACGGAAGCAGCCATTCATCAAATTGCAGCGCCAAATCTAAGCCTCAATCAATTGGATTCAGATTTAACAAAAGTCTCGGTTCAAGCATTCTCATTGGAAAATCATCCAGTAAGCACTATGATAATAAATTAATATTTTTTGCTAATTTTCTCTTTATTCATTTACAGCAAATCCATCAGCCAATTCATCAATATAAAGTCCATGAAACATCGAATGATGTAGTTTTAAAAAATTCCTATACTGGTCATAAAACTCTATTTGCACCAGATTATGGTCATTATTTCAAAGCTGCTCCTGTCCCAATAACTAATGATCCATATAATACTCCAAGTGACAATAAACCAAAACCTGCTGATGTCTTGTATCATTCAAATATCGAATTTAATGCATCCCCATTAGTCCAACAACATTTTGCCGTCGATCCTTTCGGATTTCCAGTCACAGCTCAGCCACAACTCCAACAATATCATTTACAGCAAAATGCTATGGTACAACAAGGAATGCCTTTAGCTGCTTATAATCCAACTTATTTAGTCATGCAGTCAAATAACTTGTTAGGACAACATCAACAGCATTTCCAACATCAACAATTATTTAGTCCTGCACAAGGATATGTCGATACATCAGGAGTAACTCAATCAAATCATGCGACACCGTCCTATGAACAGAATCATGAAGTTGCTAGTTTAGGTCAAATTTATGCAGCACAAAGAGATCATTATCACCAATTAGAAGGAGCTATAACATCAACAGTGGCACCATCAACGATTTCAAATTATTATCAAGACTTTTCAGCATCACAGAACATCCCAGCCGTTTCACATCATGAGCCAAATCCAATTTTAAGCAACTACCAGCATTCACCAAATTTTTTAGACTTTCCAGATGATCAATTGTCATCAAATGATATCCAAAACTTTTTAAATTATGACGATGCATATCAAAGGCAGTTGGAAAATGATGTAATACTAAAGGAAGCACATGAGAAGCTCAATGATAAACTTCACTTCCAAAAACAGCAAGAAGCAACAGTCTATGATTTACATCATTTTTCTGCAGCTGAAAAATTCAATCCATTAAGAATAATTGTTCCTGATGACGATCATCATCAGGAGGTAAAAAATAAAACTGAAAAATTTACAAATTTACAGCACTAACTTTAATTTATGCACAATTTTTAGTTTAAGAAACGAATTGATGAGAATGTCGATAATGAAGATTCTGATGAATTTGAGGAATATGAAGATGAGCAAAGCACAACTACAGATAAGCCAGATACTAAATAGATTAGTAAATTCACATTCTTTATGTAATTATTTATTGTTAATATGAGTAAATTTAATAAAAGAAAAAGTTAGTTAAAACAGAAAACAATCTAAGTTTCCGTTAACTTTTCAACGGTCGAAAATTATTCAAATTCAAATTTTTGATTCAAAATTTCTCAGTTTTCGCCCCTCGATTCATAAAAAGTAAATAAACCTTTCGTTTGAAATTGTATTACGATAAATTTTATTAATTCGACTATAAACAGCCTGAAAATGAGACGAAAAGTAAAACAGAAGGAATCTACGCAACAATCAAAGTCCATTACACTGACTCAATTCGAAAGTGATCACATAACTGAGGTAAATTAAGCAATCGGCAAAAATTTCAGAATTTTAACCCAAATAATTTAATTAAAGCTTGCAAATCAATATTGGTCGTCTGATAATCCAACTAAATTTGATGCTAATGTTGTCGAAAAAGTGTACAAAACTGAGATATCAAGTGGAGAAAGCAGAAGAGTTGTGATGCTGGAATTTAACAGATATTTGGAAAACTTTTTATGGCCAAACTTTAAAGAGGATTCTTCGGACGGTCATTTGATGTCTATAATATTCCTGTTGAATGAAAAGTTCCGTGAACGAATTGAAGTGTGGAAAATATTTGAAGTAAATTCAGAAATGTTTCCAATATTCTTCAATAAAGTGTTAGTTAAGTGCTTGGAAGAAATAAACATCCAGAATGCGACAAGAAACATCATTAGAGAGCAAACTGGACTTCTCGTATTTCTAAACAACTGCTTCCGTAGCATGGAAATAGAAATTTGTCGTGAGCAAGTGAAGAAACTCGTTTCATTGTCAATGTGGACTTGTTTGCAGCCAAAACGACGAGATCAGGAACTAAATTCTATTCCTGAATGGAAAAAGTACTGGAAAAAGCTCCAAAAGAGAGACAAACCAGAATTGAAGGAGAAGCTTGAATGGGAGAGACATTTCCTGCAAGTAAGTTATATCCTGTAAATTAAATGTATCCAAAATGCTAAAATAATTTTAAAAAATTCCAGAACCTGATTAAGAAGTTTCTGAAAATAATCGAAAGAATCCCAGATGAAGGAGAACTGAACAATGAAGTTGTGAGATATTGTGAGAGATTCCTTGAATTTGTAATCGATTTAGAAGCACTTCTTCCAACACGTCGGTTCTTCAACACAGTCATGGATGACTGTCATCTCGTCGTTCGGTGCCAAATATCTCCACTAATGAACCGTGCTGAAGGAAAATTATTTGCACAGGTGAGTTAAAAACAAAAATCAAGTTATTCTTAAGTACAAATTTAACATTTTATTCCGGACTTGGGCTCAGTTTAAAATTATTTTGAGATTCTCGAGGAATGTAAAAATTATTTTTGGGATTATTTGACTTGATCAAAAAAACAAATGCTTTCAATAATCGTTCCGACCGTTCATATAAGTCAATTCATCTCCGTAATTCCATTCAGCACCAGCCGCATGAGTAACGGGCTCATTGTAGCAGCACGTCTTTCTCAATAAGAAGCTCACATGCTTCTGCTTTATAATGCAAACATAAAATATCACTGGTGCTTGTAGTGCATTTGTTATGATATGTGTGTAAAGTAGTGAGTCATACTTGAGCCATGAGAGTATAAAGAATATCCATGCAACGCTCATAGTTATGAATATCAAGATAAACATAATGAAACTGCGAATTAAAAGAGAAGAAAAAAATTATTAACATTTCTGAGCACTTTCACGTGCTTACAACATTATTTTTGACCTACTTGTTCTTTAATTTGTTGTGAATCCTTCCGTAAGAATTTATTCTGTTCATGACTTTCAAAGTTGTTACGTAGAAAAATAAGTTAATAATTATGATAAATGCAATTGGTGTGAAAAATACAGCCATTCCCAACCATCCAATCGTTTCTTGATCCTCAAATATATATTTTGTCTTAATAGTTCCCGTGTCTAAGAAGAAATGTGCAAATATTGCGAGCAACGTCAATAATCCCGTCATACACCATGCATATGCAGAATACCAACAATATTTCCTTCCATCCGTCACACGTAAAAATACATTTCGTGATTTGAATGTTTTCCATATATAGAAACCCATACTATTAAGCCAGAAGAAGGCGCCCAGTAGACTTGCATACAAAATTATGTCGGCAACCATAAAACTAATATGATTGTTAAATTCAGTAAATATTCTCACCAAATCAGCAGCTTGGCTGATTATTAAGCATAACGTTATTGTTGTGATGATATTTCCAACTAAATCTCTTAATGTCGGTAGCACAAAGTAAATTATAGCGACAATCAATAAGATAATCATAGAGAGGCCATGAAACAATGGATTAAGAATCTTTCTAAGAAGGAAGTCCGTATCTGTCCAATTAACGACTTTTCCTGGCGAGCAAACATACGCAAAATGCCACGAATCTGCTGTCTTATTTGAAAAGAGTGCCTTTTCAAGGCAATAATGTCCCTGATCAAAATTATGATACAAAAATGAATCGCTGCGCTCTCTCAGTAGATGCTCAATTTCTGCTTGCTCGTTACCATCGTCGTAGTCTTCTTCATCTTCAATCCTTTCGTTCTTTCTGATATAATGACCGAGCTTACCGTCGGGAAATAAAAATAAATAATCGTGGTTCTGGCAAAAAGGAAAACGAATGAAAAGATATTTTACATTTTAATTGCTGCATAAATAAAATATTATCACTGATTGCTTTTTCTTTTACCTGCGGATCATTATAAACAGGCCACATCTGCATTTTACCGCAATCAGGAAGCCCAATCATTAACTGGGGTGCTTCAACCTTAACATTCGCTTTTCCATTATATCCGGTGAATATGGGTGACCAAATAGCTGTAACGATATTAAGTGGAAAAGTTTTTTAAATTAGATTGTCACTCTGTGGTGTTTTTGTGTAGTACTGGATGTTGCTTAGTCAGTTTGGCTTGGTTGGGGACTGACATTGGTGGCTGGACTTAACAGAAGGGTATCTAGACATTTTTAGGGATGTAGGGGGGTTGAGAGTAATTTTATGGACGGAATTTTTTAGAGATACCTTCCATAGGAAGTAGAGATACAGAACCCTTCAAAATGATTCTAAATTTCAACAGGAAGAAGCACCAAAATGTAATAAAATCAAAAGACATTCTCGTGTTTCTACAAATTTCTCATATTTCATTCAAATTCCCATTAAATGCGTCCATAAAACATCCAGTCAATTTCGTCAACTTACATGAATTAACAGTCTCGGCAATCGTACACCTTCCGTCAACATAAATCTCGAATTTTTCGCAGCATTTGTTTATTTTAACGCTAGGTTGAACATCTTTGTTCGGCAATGCCTGTACATATTGTTGTGTAGCGATTGCTATGAAGATTATTGCTACTACTATCACATTGTAGTTGTATGTGCAGTTGCACTTTCTCGTGTGCATCATCATCGTACACTTTATGATTTTCTGTTTTCCTAGTAACTTCCCAATTCTTTCTTCTTATTCTTTTTCGAGAAAGAAGAAGAAATTGCTTGTTCAGTAGTGAACAGTCTATGTTAGTGCTGTTGTTGCTATTCTCACTCTGTTTTTTCGTATGGGAAGAATATGTTATTCGCTGTAAAAGGAAGAAACCACATTTTCATAAGTTTTTTTATTTCTTGCTTTTAAAATTTTTATCGATTTTTTTGCACTTTTTAGTAAGGAAAAAGTTTCTTTACTGTCTTGTGTCGTTCCTCAATTCACACAATTTATTTTATTTCTCATTCTTTTATATTTTAAATTGTCTAAATTAACGTGTATTTCCGGTATTTTACTACAACTCTTGCCTTTTTTCGCCTTCTTTTTTGTGTGCCTTACTGTGTTGACGACGTGCATACATGAACATGCAATTTATTTTAATTTCTTGACTTAAATGAGCTTCGTACTTACTGTATTGAGAATGAAACTACATTATTATGTTTTGTAAAACTTATAGAAATTTCTTTATCAAGCTCATTCACGAGTATTTACGATGACCAGTGATTGATTCCGGTCATTATTCAAACAATAAGCGATAACGTAAACAGCGCAGTTCACATGAACTTGTTCTCAATATTTAAATCAGTCACTTGTTATAAAAAGTTATAGCATTTGACCATGAATAAATGATTCAGCTTAAATTTTGCTTGATCTGTGAGATGTGACTCATCAAATCGGATGTTGGCAATGCTTAGCACATTTATTTCACTTACGTGATATGAATCTATTTAGACTACATGTCTCTATGTTCTATCCCCCTTTTATACGTTCTGTAAATTTGTTGAATATCGATTGGAATATGTACTTGACTTCTTTTGTAGGCTAGCCAGCTGTCTGGGTTTTCAAAGGACTGTCCTCTATTTCTCATTGTCAGTCAATGGATAATCGATTCAAATGGTACTCAATTAATTGACAAATTTCTCTATGTTGAAAAAGGCTGAATTTAAATACTTTGGGGTCGTTTGAATATTATGTCACGCTAAGGTGGAGGAAGGGGTCTCTTGGTCTGTTACAGGGAAGAGGGAGGTGTCTAAAATGCTTAGGGGTCGTTCACTTATTACGTTTGCTTTTTAGGGGGGAGGGGGGTCTGAGATTTTGTAACAGGTCAAACAAAGAAACATTTTTTTATTGCAAAATTTGTAACAATTGGGGGGGATAGGGGTTTCTAAAATTTCGTTTTTTTGCATAACGTAATAAGTGAACGACCCCTTAGTAAAATTGGTCAAAAGTGAAAAAATCTATTCTGAAAATCATCTAGCCAGCCTCATTCGCTTGGTTTGAAGTTGACTAAGTTGTCAATTTCGCACGACAGTTGGTACTATATTAAAACCAGATCGATATTTTCTTCTATAATGTTCCATACCATAATATTGACTGAATAAAACTCGTGATTCTGCTTTTAGAACTGCTTTACTATATAATTTTTGAGAATGTAGCAAGAGAGCTTCTTTTGCGAATAATCAGAAATTTATTTGTGAAATTTGTGGTTTAAAAATGTGGGCTGTGAGGCACTGGATGGTTGTTGGAGCTCATATTTTGTATTGAAAAGTAATTGAGTCGTTCGTGCTGACTTCTAGCTATGGTAGATGGCATTGAGCAGTTTTGGACCACAACTTATTTATCCGACTAATAATGTATTAATTTAGAGACACTAGGCTTTACTATCAGTTCAGTTACTAACTGACAATAGATTTTGGACATAAAATTTTAATATCCAATAAAAATTCCCCACTTCAAATTCAACACACACATCTCGACTTAATCACAATCTTCTCAGCGTTCTAATATTGATCATCTCCACAATCATAGGAAAGTCAATTAAACTAATAATATCCATTGCCGCTCTTCCTTCTCGTTAATGAAATTTGTTCAATCAAAAACAAAAAGTCTTGCCCGTACACACATGCATCCACGAGAATAAAAATAACCATTCATACACTTTATTATCATCGGTTTAATGAACTTCAACCGGCACTTTTGTAAGAGATGAAATATTTATGTTGTTTTATGTATTGGAAATGAGTTTATTCCAAACATGAACTGTAGTTCTGTTCAGTTTTTATGTTCTTTCTCATTTCGGGAGCATCGAAGAAGAACAACAAAAAAAAAAAGATTTTTTAATTGAATTTACAACTGAGCATGAAGGAAATACATAAAAAATAAAATAAACCAGAAGAAGACGATGATGGAAGGAAAGAAGAAAGAGTAAATAAAAGGCTGATGAAATGCAAGAGGCAGAGTCAGAGAGGCAGTGATCATGAGATAATAATTAATAATTCATTTGCATGACTCAGAGTTGCACTGCTCCTTAATGCCAAATGAAATACACAGACTTAAATGACACGAGACAACATGCATTGTCTATTTTTATGCAAATATAGCATCTGCTCTATAGCTCTATATATGTTCATGGTAAATATCACTCAGTTATGGATACACAAACGCACATTAAATTCCTTCTTTGTCGTAGTGTTGTTCAGGTATTTTCCTCTGGTTTCTGTCTATCTGTCTCTTTCTCGAAACTTTACTTAATGTAAATTTGTCTTAATTTTTATGATCACGTTACATTATTCCTTAATATCGTCCTTTAATCTCATCAAATTTATTTTCTTTTGGTATTTGCACAATTTTCAAAGCACTTCCATAATAAGTTTTGCACTAAAAAACTAAAATAAATGGTTAGGCGTCATTTAAAAAAAATTATAAAATTTAGTAAACGTATGCGAACTGCTTCTCACAATGACTAACGTTCGAAGAATGATGTGAGAGAAAAACGTACAACAAAATTTAATGCTGAAATGTTTTGAGAACTGTAATTGGAAACATTCTTAAGAACTGCATAAACAAAAGGGATTTTGTGGGAAAATATTATTTGATAGGGTATGGGAAGGCGTCTGGTGCATGCAGGAATTAGCAACAATTGGATTTAATTAGGATTACTTTGTGCTACTTACTTTAAAATTATTAATTTTATAAGTTTTGTAATTTGATGTTCAGATGCAATGTTTTTAACACTAATACAGTCAAACATCAAAACGTGTTTTGCGTTGAGTAACTGACTGTTTTCTGAGATTCTCAAACCTTTTTGTTCTGTAAAATTTAAAATCAATCTGAAAATTAAACACAGAAAAACTCAAACTTTTCGTCTTTTTTCCTAAATTTTACATAAAAGTTAGTGCTTTATTTAACTAAAAATGATACAAAAAATGTCATTCTTAAAATTTATATGAATGAGATTTAAAAGGAACAGCGATGATAAACATGAATTTATTTAACAATAATGACTTGTGAAAGGATAGATTGCCAAAAAACAAAATTGAAAGTAATCGAAATCGGCATGAAACGAGCATTGTACAATTATTCATTTAAAATGAAAGTATTGCGAATTTTGTCATGGTTAATAACAAGGTACACCTACTTCTGGGAGGCTGACAATACTGATTTAGATGATTAATGGATGTGGGATTTGGAAGCGTTAAATTGGAGGGTTTCATTAAAAATGTTTTTAATTCTGTGCATTATTGTAACAGCTGGGACTCAAAGACGTTGTCAATTAGCTTCTAACTCAAATAGGCCAGTCAAGGGTGTAGCTTGGGGTTGGACTTAGAGGTGTATCCAGGGTCAGTCAGGGATGTATGGACACAAACATTGAGGGGTTTGTATTTTTTCTCTCAAAAACCCTCGCAAATTGATGAAAATCCGTTGAGTGGGGGGGAAGGGGGGGGGGGCTTTGACCCCCTGGATACGTCCTTTGATTCATTTGGCTTTAAAAGCTTGAAGTCCAGGTTTTATGTATAAACTATAGATTTAAATTCCTAAATTGTAAACTATAAATCAAATGTAGTGCTAGATATTTTTCTTAACGACTGATAAGTCATGAATTTTAACAAACAATCGTCTGGATGAGGATCATAACATGACTCCCCCTAAAAAGTGTACAGATGAACCCTATTCAAGTATCCAACTTCCAATTCTTCGAAGATTTCCCACAAAAAATGATTTCTTTTCTCAAAAACAAACAAACCTTACCAAAAGTAACTCCACCTTGTATTTCAACAATTTCTGACATTTGACTAAATTTCTAAAATTGGCTTGCCTAATTTGGAAAAAAGTAATTGTACAAGATTTAGTGCCAGATTTCTTCATATCTTCATAAATTTTTGCTTTTGGCTAAATACATTTTTTTCTTCTTCGAGGGAATCATCTGATAATCAAATAACAATCGCCTTCCCATAGAAATTAAAGTTCAGACTCTACCACAAGATTCTATAAATAATCTGATTTACGCTGCGGTTAACATTGGCAAGTCTGCTGATAAAATTATGGGAATCTAATTTTAATTTCCAACACGAATTCTAGAATCTTTCAGAAAATTGTCATTTGATGTTCAAGATGAATGTCCTAAATTTTCTTTAAACTTAATTATGTCAGAAGGAATCTTTATGGATGGAATATGATGAATTATAGACATCTCACAGTAAAACAGACGACATTTGAGTATTTTTCTGCTCAGTTTTACTGGATCAGTTAAAAGCAAGGAATTTTATTTTAAAGCTTTTATTATTAGATCGTATTTGCCTTTAGCTAGAACAGTGGAAGGAGAGAGAGAGAGAGAGAGACAAAGAAAGAAAGGAAATAGATTAGATAGGACGAAAACTTATATTTTTTGGTAACAACAAAATTTACTGTTTAGACTGCACAAACATAACACAATAAAATCAGTTAGTAATAATATTCGTTGGAAACGTCGAATCAGTCTTATTACCTTCATTCTCTAAACAGACTTCTTCTTCTTCGTCATCATCAATATTAGCCCAACTGCTAGGCCATCGGATACCCAATATTTTTTGCTTGGACAGTTCTTTGCGTATTCGTCGACGCCATAAAATAAGTACACAAAAGACAAGAACGCCATGAAGACAATTTAAAGAGTCAATGATAACCCAAAACCATGCTGATGGTGAGTGATCGTTGTATGTGTATGACAGCACTTCGAAAATCCACGTGAATCCACCGAGAAGCAACAGTTTAAGATACAAAAAACATCTAAAGGAGATTAAATAGAAAATAAATCGGATTAATGGATTTAAATATATATTTTTGGACGGCATTTAAAAATGAAAAATTACTTATATCTTAATGCCTTTAACGTATCAGGCGTATAACTTGGGTTGACCAGATATATGCTCGACCATATACATAGAATGACATTTAGTCCCAGCATTATGGAAATCGGTAGATAAACAAGCGTCCACTGATCATGATTTTCTAAAGAAACACGGAATTTTAATGAGAATTTCTATGCTGCATATTTTAGTCATATATCTTACGATGAAACCAACATGAGTCGACACCTAAGCTTGGTTTTATTGTATGCTTTGCGTCAACAATTACCATTAATATTGCTGGAATTGTCCAGGCATAGATGTGATTAAACATATACCAGATTCCTTCATTTATCATCCATCGTCGCAAGCTGTTTAGAAATTTTTTTGTTTAAATTCCATATAAATTTGATAATCATTTCTAAATTTATTCATATATCAAACTCACACAACGGATTTCCATACATTTGTGATAACGCAATTCAGCCATGCAAAATATGCCATTGTAAAGAAATAAGTTGGATATGCTAGAAACAAACAAATATCGTATTTTGATGTATGCGGAGAGTAAATTTGCATTGATCCCAAAAATATTAAAAATATTGTTAAGCAGCTTATGGTAAACATCGTTACTTTGTCCTATATATTCAAACAGAAAAAAAAATTGGAATATCTAATCGAGTTTCACATTAGAAGAGAAGTATTTCTTTACCTGCGTCTGCCGAAGCTCGGGAAGTCGATAATAAATATAAAGTGTTAGTAATAAGAAGAAAACTGAGATGAAGATGAAAATTGCTTTTATGGTGAATGAAACTTTAACTATTTCTGGCTCATTTTCAGGAAAGCACACGAGTGCTATCTCATAAGTCTCATTTAATTCCTCATCAAAAGTATTGACTAGACAATACCTGCAAAGGAAATCAAATGTCAAGTGTTAGTGACAAAGCATTTTTTTCGGAAGCGCCAATAAATTTAGTGGGAAACACTTGTGACGCAGTTTGATGTCACATCGCGGAAGATATGGAATATCCACTAACTTTTTCATACAAGAAAATCATAAATAATTTCTGGCAAGATTGTGAGTCATTAAGTCACGGAAATAATGCAATAAAATCGTCATAGCTACTCAGGAGTATATCCAGTTCATGGAACTTAGTCATCTTCTGTCTATTTATGGACAATTTGAGGATTTTTCTTGTTTTACAAAAATCACCTTGGACACAACCCTGTGTCATATCTTCATGAATCATTTACTTAGTACTATTATTTCAGTCTAATTTAATTGTTTATTGGCACTTGATAATTTATGTTACAGCCATTAAAGACGTAGTAAAATAAATCAAACAGAAGGAGCTACCTTAATTTTCAAATAATAATCAGTAAATACTCACTCGTCTCTAAAGAAAGAGCTTCCCATATCCGGAACGAATAGAGAAGCATCTTCAGTCACATTAAATGCATCCTCTTCCATCTCATATGGATTCAGCATGTATTTCTCCTCACATGCTAATATTATATTTGGACTCTTTCCGGTCCGATCTGGCACACATCGTCTATCTATTAGTAAATTTTTCTCATTGCGGCAGCACTTTTGTGGTTCCAGCTTGCCATATATCACATTCACACAAAATATCAGTGAAATTATTATGATTTTGTGTAGATCCATAGTTGATTATTTTCACAAATCCATTAAAAATTTCCTCTTTTTCTAAAAAAATTAAAAATGTTTTTTCTTTTCTTTTCTTCCACTTTATGCCCATTCATAAATAATCCATGTTTACTGAGGAACACCAACTCCTAGTGTGAAGAGAAAATTTATTATTAAACCAACTGACGAGCAAAATGCTTTTTTACGAGCACTAAATATTTTTTTTAGAAAAATTTCTTTTTGACTTTTTAAAACTTGTTCGTGATTCTGGCTGGAGAATGTGCTGAAACAATAAAAGTGCTGGTTGAATGTTGTTCTAAAAAATCAATTGCACATATTTATAATTCTCATTAATTGTGCTGTACATGATTGTTTGTGGAAATTTGATCGTATTTTCCGAGAATTCATTTGAAGCACATTTTTTGACACAACAAAGGGATTTATAGAAAATCAGATTACAGGCTGTGTGGGGCTTAATTCTTGGTATGTTAAAGCATAAACAAATGTTTTGGAATTTTGACAAATTTTAATTAAACTTCCTTATTAAAAAGTAGTTTGGAGTAATTTATGATACGACTAAATAAGTCGAGTAATTGAAATGGAAATTTGACGATTGACTCAGTTATAAAGGCGTGAATCACAAAATTGAAGGTAGAAATTAAAGTATTCAATATAGCCACAGACTACAAGATTCATATAAAATTTTAATAATCATTTAAATCTTAGTCAATATAGATATTATCAATATCAAGTAGGGTACAATAGATTCCAGATCAATTGGATTTGCAGTGCCTTCAGCTGGTTTCATTAAGTTCCTGTTACCCTATTGCATTATTATTATTACTTAGTTAAGTTATTATTATAAGCTCTTTAGTCAGGAGCCAAAAAAAACATTAGACCAACCCCCCCTCCCCCTCCTCATCAGAAAATTGCACAGTTGGGTGGAGATTTTTTTGTATGAACAACAAAATCTAGAGTTTTGTGGATTTTCTTCTCAGAAAATCATAGAAAATTGAATAAAATTTCCGTTTAATAAGATAAAATTTAAGGGATTTGACCAAACCCCCTGAGTATGACTTGGCATCCTTAGGTGTATACCCTAGGGGAAGGGAGGGTATACCGAGCAAAAAGCCCCTGGCTACACCCCTGTTCCTGGGTATGCATGTGCTAAGTCACTTACTATTCCAAATCAACATAACCTTAAACTCAACATCAATATCAAAACTGATTTAATTTTGACCATTTGCAACTGTTAAAAACCCATAAGAAAATTTTCTCATGACCCAATGGCTCTAATTTATGAAAACAGCGCTATAAAAGCGAAATATCAATATAAACAATTTCTATTCATGCTTAGCGGCAGACTTCTTTAGTAGAAGAAGAAGAAATATAACAGTTTATGACATCATAAAAAATAAACTTCATGAAATTCAATATCGTTTAATGTTCATAATAGAAAAGAGATTAGCACACATTTTTTTTATTGTTATTATTTTCGGACACACGAAAATGCTCATCAATTTGTATGATGTGTAGTGAATGCAGTAAATGTTTATATTTTATATTATAAATTATTTTTTCTCTCTCAGCAAGTCAAAATTTATTTAATCAGCCTATTTTAATGAATTGTTTATTTTGTTTCGCTTCACTTCATTTAACGCCGTCTATTTTTAATCATATCTTTTTAACAGCTACATAAAATTTTTTTTTATGTTCTTTCATTTGGCTCATAATTTTATTCTAAATATTTTTTTATATCTCGACAATTGAAAAATCACAAAAAATGTTTACGATCAACCTGTTTTTTCTGCTGACCGGAATTCAAAAGCTGCTCGGGCTGCTCATTTTCATGCGTAAAACAATAATTGTTAGGTCTCAATTAATTTATGCTAATGACATTTTATTATCAAATAATTTACATAAATTTGCGTTATGACTACTTTTGTAGACTAGAAGAAAGATTACAATGCAAATATTTTTTAACACTTTTATAGTCGCGCATATAAGCTTTGTAATTGTCATGCAAATTAAATATTTATTAATTGCTTATCTTTATTCACAATGTGCATTAATTCTTTGTCTTTTTTTGCGTATTCACAAAGAAAAAGTAGCTATATCTGTTATTTATCTACATGTCATCACTTTTAGCCTCAATCTGCTTAAATGTGGGACGAAATGAATTTGTTTATGATTTTAATCGAGATGTATTTGAGATTGACATCTTCATTGAGGAGTGATTTTCATCTTTCAGTGGGTTCTGGTTTATTATTTAGCACAGTCTTTCTTTTTGCTGCCAAAAGTAAGGATTGAAAATCTTAAAATAATAATACAGCCTTTTTGAACTAAACAAATCATCAACAAGTTGATAAAATCACATCTGTCGAGTGGACATAATTAAATAAATTCTGGTTGTCATTCTCGCTGAGCTTATAAAATTCTTCATGGATCAAGATATATTTTATTAATATTATTATTATATAAATATCATAAATTAAACGTTTCGAGTCATTTCTGTCATATGGCTATAGATGTTACTGTGTACGTGCTGAATAATTTATAAAAAAATTCAAAATTTGCTTCTTGGTGGGTGGATTAAATGTTTTGTTTTGCTATCAAGCCGTTTTTTGGACGGAAAATCGCAATATGATTGGAAGTTTACGAGATGGATGCATTTAAGATTAATATTGCAGCAGTGTTGTTGAAATTTATTACGTTAAAAAATTAAAAATAGAAGTAATTGCTTTCAAAAATTCAAAGCTACACTTTTCTGAACAAAAGACACTAAATATCAATATTATAAAATTTATAACAACATCAGCAACGAGTTTTACAATAATTCATGAAGTTCTCGTGCAAATTTCACTAATTTTTCCTATAAATTTTCATTTAAATAATTTCATTTCTTGAACTTTCTTGAAAAACGGATGTTGAACGCTTATAAATCTTCTCACATAATACTTTGCCATTTCTTAATGAAGAAAAATTTGTTTTTAAATGATTTCACTTGATTTGACTAATTTAGCGTGAGATTGTTTATTTAAAATTTCTTCATTAAAAGTCATTCTGCTTGAATTGTGATAGGCATGAGTTGAATATTGTTTTAATTTTAAGAAAATATTTTTCTTTCTTCTATTTTAAAAATTGGAAAAGAAGCCTTTTAATCCTGATTAATTGGCAATTTGAAGTCTCAAATAGTTGTTTTAAAAGTGATTTTGATTATCTGAAAGTCTAAAAATATAAACGGTGATAAAGGCACTTGAAGTGAAGACCATTCGCTTGATAAATTTCATTGACTTTGTACGATTTTTCAATCTTTTAATGCAGTGGTACTCAAAGTAAGCTTCGTGACACTCAAGTGCTGGGAGGAAAAATAAGTGAATTAATAAGTGAACGGCTCCTTAAAATGTCACATCAAATGACTGTTGAAGGGTTTTAAGAAACCAAAAATCTAAAATAATTTGTATGGTTCTTTAAAAAAACTGTTGATTGGTTTTGAAACTGCAAATAATTCAAGAAGAAGCTGTTGTAAGGTTTTAAGAAATCTCAAAAAAATGGTATGGTTCTTTTTTAAAAAACTGTTGAATGGTTTTGAAACTGCAAATAATTCAAGAAGAAGCTGTTGTAAGGTTTTAAGAAATCTCAAAAAAATTGTATGGTTCTTTTAAAAAAACTGTTGAATGGTTTTAAAACTGTAAAAAAATCAAGAATTAACTGTTGTATGGTTCAGTGAACTGTATTATCTTTTAAATAACCAAAGAAGACTCGCAAATTGCTGTCGTGTGTCTCTTAATGACAGTAAAAAGTAAAGAAATTCCAAAGTTGTTAAGAGTCTACATTAATATTACATCCAAGGACATTTTTCTTACAAAACATGAACTCATTTATCAGGCATTTCAAAAGAAGTCTTTGGAGGTATTAAATTGCTCATGCAATATTATTTATTGAGTTTAAAGAAAGAAAAAACAGTCTGTTTACAATGTTTCTATAAAAATACAATTTTACTCCAACGATATTCACGTTCCAACAACTTTATCCTATGAGTACGATCACATGACGTAAGTTTTCTTATTTAAAATTTCAAGTCACAATTTTCCTGTTTAAATCATTTTCCAAATGCGTCTCATTTGTTCAACCCACAGCCTTTTACTTGTCACATGTTAATTCTCGCATGCTCTCTTAGATATATAGCCCCATTCAATCATCGACACTTATTTAAATAAATGCGAATATCTGAACTCCTTCTTATATTCTTCTTAACAGCACATTCAAGAGCAAAGAGTAGAGTATAGAGAGAGAACCAAAGCCAAAGTTAAACATATGTTTTTTTCCTCAAATAAAAATTAAGAACATTTAAGCACGCTTTATAATTGAAAATCTCTGCTTGAATTGACTATTTCGATAGGCATAATGTATGTATGCTTTTTATCAAAAATCAATAGGCATTCTTTTTTTGTGATATTTTCAATTAGCACTTTGATTGTTTCTCACTCCAATCTAGTTCTTCAAACGAGAGAATCACGCAACACATTAAACTCAATAATCGACTCTTTCACTTCGTTCCTTCGTTGTAGCTACCACAATTATTTTTGCTGAAATTGAAAGAGGCAGCTTTTGAGTATGTAGAAAGATAAAAGAGTCTATCAAGTTTTTTCTTTTCTTTTGAACTTTTCTTCTTCTCTCAATACTTTGATATAATTATTATTTTTTTGTTGTTTTTGGCAATAATTTAGCTTGAGAATGATATTGATAATGCTCAATCACATACAAACAATAAATAAAGAGTTTAACTGTGGTAATAAAAATCACATTTTTTGTCTTATCGGCTACCTTATATCGTAAAAATTATAAAATTTCCTGTCTTAACTTTTTCTTCACTAAGAATTATAAGAATTAATGAATATTATTGTGAGTGCCGAAAAATGCAGTTAGCGACGAATTGAAGAAAAAAAGAATGTCCGAACCGTTTGAATTGCGATGTAACACTAAGAGAGTCGAACGACGACGATTTTCTGTGCGAGCGAGAGAAGCAACAAGTTTGAAAAAAATACGGAGAAAATAAAAAAAAATAAATAATTTCTCGGTTGAGTAGAGAAAAGGAATCGACATGGCTTAAAATTGTGGACTTTGAGAGATTAAAATCTTTAATGGGGCTCCAAGAAATCAATCTTATCTATTAACAATATCGTGAATATCATACAAATTAATGAATTAGGCATAAAATTTTATGTTTTTGTAAATATATTTATGATTAGCACAAGCTTGATGTTCCGTCAGGTGGGATGTAATTGACTTGGAGCCATGGATTGATTTGTGGCAGGGACGTAGACAAGGGCGTACCCAGAAATTTTTTTCTTTGTGGTTTTCTATGTATTATTAATTCTAACGGTACATAAATGATTATTTGTAAACTAGAGCATCGAAAAAAAATAAGAGAAAAATTGTTTTTTGAAGGGGTGAGGACCCCATTGACCCCCCCCCCCCTTTGGTACACCCATGACGTAGACAAGGAGGATCAAATTTCATTCCTAAACCCTGTTTTATAATTTTTCATCTAATTTTTATTGATTATTTTTGTGATTGATTGCCAAGAATCGACAATTCCCATAAATCACTTAAAAATGACATTTTAATTAAAACTGATTTCAGTTTTAATCCAAGCACATATCTCAAAACATGACAAACAAATGTTCAAAATTATACATTCATTACATTCGACTAGATTTTATTAGTTAATCGCTATTAAATGCTTTACATGTGCGCATATGTTTCGCCCTTTTTACAAACAAAAAAAAAGTTATTACTAATTTATGTGCCTAAGTCGTTGACCGAGTAACTAAGACTTCATAAATCAATCAAATTCCCATTGTATTGTCAAGAAATTATTCATTAATTAAGCTTTAAAAGCAAAGAACAAACTGAATGGAATGATTAAGCACTAGCGTGTTTTCAATTGCTAATTATTGACAATTGAAAACAGCTGTAAGTCATTTTTTTCTTGTGTTTATGTTATCATTCGATTCGGCTTTTAAACAATGATTTTTGAGCCGAATATTTTTGAGTCTTAAATTTTTCTTGCATTGAATGTCATTTCCGATACGTGATTGAATGTCGTAATATCAAGTGAATTGATAACAAGAAAACCTTTCATCAACATTCGTAAATAAAGATAAGGGGTCGTTCGCAAATTACGTCACACTTTTAGGGGGGAGGGGGGGTCAATGTATTTGTGACAGTCGAAACAGATTTTTTTTATTTCTTTGGAAAATTTGTGACAAGGGGGGGGAGGGGGGTCAAAAAAGTCGATTTTTAGCGTGACGTAATTTACGAACGACCCCTAATGAAAAAGCGACGATAGTTGTTGACATTTGATCAAAGGGAATTTCCATTAAAAAGATATTTATGAGCACATGTATGTTGTGAAAAGGCGATCGACGTCAAAAAAAGCAAAGTAATTTATATCATCATTGAAAGAAAAATCTTGAACGATGTGGGTGTTATTGTTAAATCAACTCTCGGATGTGATGAAGCCTATCATCAATATACCTAAAGCGTTTTTTGATTAAGAAACTAATAAATGTAGTCAAAAGTCAATTTGATTAAGAACGGAATGAATATTAAAAGCTTACATCAAAAAAATCATTACGGAACTGCCGAAAAAACTACAAAGAGTTGTAATGAAAGATGATCAGAAGGGCAGCAAGTATGGAAGTTGCTTGGGACTCAATTTATGTGACGCTTTTGGATGTGTTAGACAAGTCTGTAGATTTGTTGTTTAGACTAGATTTTCTTAATTTTGTACTAGATTTTAATAGAAAATTATCTAGATTTCTTCGCAACAAAGTACTAGATTTTTGAAAATGTACTAGATTAATCTTGAAATTAATAATAATATACTAGAATACTATGTTGAGCAAAAGTCTATTGAAGTACTAGAATTTGTAAAATTGTCTAAATCAGTACCAGATTGTTGTAGAACTCATTTCTAAATTTCAAATATTCTTAAAAATTATTTAGAATTCAAATAAATCATCAAAATATCTGAGAATATCTCTGATTTTCATAATTGTCGCATCACTACAAGATTATTCAAAATATTATGAATCAGTGTATCTAAATGCTGCTACCATTAAATTCATTCCACAATATCGTAATTTTCGCAATGAAGTTTCTTAATTAGCGATAAATGAACATGCTGTATACATTTGTTTATTGAATTATTCATCAACTGATTCATTTCAATCATTAAAATTTCCCGCAAGAATAAACTGAGCACAAAGAAGTCACTCTCACTTCATAAAATATATGCTACAAATTTGAAAAAAGATTACATGGAGAATTAAGTTTTATGTATAACTTACTTTTATCAGCTATTGTTCATTGAACATGAGATTCCACACCCATTAGCATAAAAGTAAAATTTAAAGGGCTTTAATATGAGACGATTTTTGAATACGATGGCATCTGTTATGTTTGTAGCATGTGCGTGGGCATTGAATCCGTTATGTAATGCACATATCACGATGCATCGTTGAGAATGGAAAGAAGAATCTTATGCTGAACTGATCTTACTCTCATTTATTCTTTTATTACAGCTTTTGGACATGCTAAAGTTTTATGCTCGATTTGAGATCAACGACGTCACTGGAGACTGTCTGAGCGACCATGAAATGGCACAGCTTCATTACAAGAAAATCACGTCGCTACAAAAAGCAGCATTTGCAAAATTTCCTGGATTAAGAGGTTTTGCATTGTCAAATGTTGCAAGTGTTGATTCACGTGACGCATTGGAACAGCATTTTGGTGGATTGGATGCAACAGCATTGAAGGAAATAGCCAGCTACTTGAACCTCGTGCCAGACGAATTAAAAGAGCCATTTGATTTTCATCGTTTGGATGAGGAGTTCTTGAAAAATTTATTGGTACTATTTGCGAAAATTTTATGACTTTATTTCATCAATAAATTTTCCCATTTTTCTTTCCTTTTAATTCAACAGATTTCTCGACATGAGCGTCGCATCTCACAATTGGAGGCACTTAATGAAATGCCATTATATCCAACAGAAGAAATAATCTGGGATGAAAATATCGTACCAAATGAATATTTTTCTGGTGATGGATGTTTGGCATTGCCAAAATTGAATCTACAATTTTTAACATTACATGACTATCTCTATCGTAACTTCAATCTATTTCGGCTTGAATCGACTTACGAAATTCGTCAGGATATTGAAGATGCTGTAATAAGGATGCTGCCATGGCAATCGGAAGAGAATGAGGTCGTTTTTGGTGGATGGGCGAGAATGGCATTACCAATACAAGAATTTGCTGTAATTGAGGTTGGAAAACCACGTATTGGAGAAAGAAGACCGTCACGGGTTAGAGCTGATGTTTCCATCTCATTAAATGTAAGACGAGAAATTCAAGAAGAATGGGAGAATTTGAGAAGACATGACGTATGTTTCCTAATTACTGTTCATCCTAACGTTCCAATTGGAACCAAATATAATCATCGAGGTAATTTCTTTGAGCAAGTAGGATTAGTAAATGTTCGTGGATGTGAAATTGAAGGATTGTTGGATGAGAATGGTCGAGTAATTGAAGAGGGTATTGACGAGCCAAAAGGAAAGTTGCCAGGTGATAAAAGAACTTATCGTGTCTGGTTAGATACGAATCAATATCGAGCTGATATGGAGTCACTTCAAGAGGGCGGTGATGATGTTTATGAAAGTTTCAACATTTTCCTTCGTCGAAAACCCAAAGAAAACAACTTTAAAGCTGTTCTTGAAACAATTCGACATTTAATGAACACTGAGTGTGTTGTTCCTGATTGGCTACATGATATATTGTTGGGATATGGAGATCCAAGTTCAGCACACTACTCGAAAATGCCACAACAAGCAAGATCTTTAGATTTCAATGATACATTCTTGGATTATCAACATGTGGTCGAAGCATTTCCAACTTATGAAGTAAAATTGAACTGCAACAATCCAGACTTAGTAAAACGTCCATTCAGAATAACATTTGAAGACGTTCCAGTTCAAGTTGACAGCGATGACGAAGAAGAAAAGCCAGAACAAAAATTGCAAAAAATTATCAATGTCGAGCCTTACACAATCCCCAAACGAGGACCGTATGATTTTAACGAGCCACGAAAGAATGCGATTAGATTCACACCTACGCAAACAGAGGCAATCCGTTCTGGTATGCAGCCTGGAATGACTTTGGTTGTCGGTCCGCCAGGTAAATATTTGTTCCTTACTTTATTAATAGTCAATTGATTGGAATGAATTTCTGTGTACTTAAAAAAATATTTCATGGTCAGTAGCTTGCTGTGTATTTAGGCTATTTATATGCATTTTTGGAGACGTTCCTTAAATTTGGGGCTGTAACTGTAAAATTTTAAATCTGCACAATAATTTTTATGAAAATTTTCAAATATTTTTTGACAGTTATTTTTCAAATATTTTTTGATCGTTATTTTCCAAACAGACTTTCATTCAGTTTGAATTTATATCAATTTTCTCAGAGAGAAAAATATTCATCCAATCGAGAAAAAAAAATCTACATAAAATATTTTCTAACGTTCGAATTTCTCCATCCATAATTTCAATTTAGGCACGGGAAAAACAGATATAGCTGTTCAGATCATCTCGAATATCTATCATAATCATCCAAATCAACGAACACTTATTGTAACTCATTCAAATCAGGCTCTCAATCAGTTATTTGAGAAAATTATGCAATTGGATATTGATGAAAGGCACTTGTTGCGTCTTGGACATGGTGAAGAAGCTCTTGAAACGGAGAAAGACTTTAGTCGTTATGGTCGTGTCAATTATGTACTTTCACAACGTATCGAGTTATTGTCAAAAGTCAAGAAGCTACAAGACTCACTTAACGTAACCGGTGATGTATCGTACACTTGTGAAACTGCTGGATATTTCTATCTTTATGAGATTATTGCTAGATGGGAGAAATTCATTAATGAACTTGAAGCGACTGCAAATCAACAAGAACCAACAGCTGAATATTTTACTAATGAGTTTCCATTTACAAAATTCTTTAATGATGCTCCACAGCCATTATTTAAAGGAACAACGTTTGAAGAGAACTTGGAAATTGCACAAAGCTGTTATCGCTATATTAATCACATATTTACTGAACTGGAAGAGTTTCGAGCATTTGAATTGCTTCGTAATGGATTAGATCGTTCAAAATATTTGCTTGTCAAAGAGGCAAAAATTATTGCCATGACATGTACACATGCTGCGTTAAAACGAAAAGAACTAGTTGATTTAGGATTCAAATATGATAATATTCTGATGGAAGAATCAGCGCAAATATTGGAAATTGAGACATTTATTCCATTACTTCTACAAAATCCTCTTGATGGCTACAACCGACTTAAGCGATGGATTATGATTGGAGATCATCATCAGTTGCCGCCAGTCATTAAAAACATGGCATTTCAAAAGTATTCAAATATGGAACAGTCATTGTTTACACGATTAGTCAGACTCGGTGTGCCTGTCGTTCAACTTGATGGTCAAGGACGTGCACGTTCAAGTATTTGTGAACTTTATAAGTGGCGCTACAATAAACTTGACGATTTACCACACATTAACTCATGGCCAGAATATCTTGCCGTTAATCCAGGCTTTGTACATGATTATCAATTAATTAATGTCGAAAACTTTAATAATGTTGGAGAATCGGAACCGAATCCATTCTTTTATCAGAATTTGGGTGAAGCTGAATTTGTTGTTGCTACGTATATGTATATGCGTTTAATTGGATATCCAGCAGAGAAAATATCAATTTTAACAACATATAATGGACAGAAACATTTACTGCGCGATGTTGTTAATCGTAGATGTGCTGATAATCCATTAATTGGCTTACCTCATAAAGTCACAACAGTAGATAAGTATCAAGGACAGCAGAATGATTATGTCTTAATTTCATTAGTGAGAACTAAAACTGTTGGTCATTTGAGAGACGTTAGACGTTTGGTTGTGGCTGCAAGTCGTGCTAGATTAGGCCTATACATTTTTGGTCGTGTCTCTTTATTCAAAAACTGCTTCGAATTACGTCCAACATTTAAGCATCTCATGAATCGTCCACAGAAATTGATGCTGGTTGAAGGTGAAAATTATCCAGCCAAACGACAAGCTACACATAAGATCGATGGAAATATTTTGACCATAAATGACATGACAGAAATGGCGCAGTATGTCTATAAAATGTACATGTCCAAAATGGAAGAGATGAGAGGTGAATATGAGAAAATGAAGGAGATTTATGAGCAAATACCACAAGAGCAGGAACAAAAGAATGAAAAGTCAACAACAAAAGATGATAACAAGAAGACAAAAGAAAATGTTCCATTTGTTCCAATTCCAATTCAAAATGAACTCGATGATGAGGTTTTGCATTATGCTGGCGAGTTGCAAGGTCCAGTTGAGAAGAAACAAAAGCTCGATGAGGAAGAAGGCACTGAGAATGTTGATAGTTCCGATAATCAAGCAGAACAGACAGTAGAAAAGCAGGCAGATGAAAATGGAACTGACAATATTGCTACCTCCGAAAATCAAACAGAACAGACAGTAGAAAAGCAGGCAGATGAAAATGGAACTGAGATTGCTGCTAGTTCCGATAATCAAACAGAGCAGGCAATTGAAAAGCTGACAATCAATGAGGAAAATATGGAAACAAATGAAAAGGCGGAGGAGAAGGAACAATCGGAAGATAATGCAGCCACTGAATAAATATTCATACTTTAAACTTTATACATGCAAACATTTTTATACATAAATAAAGGCACACACTTGTTGCATAAAAAAATCTGTTGCTAAGGAATTTTATTTAAGTTAAAAATTTCGTCACAGCAACCATTTAGTTTATTTTGTAAATTTCAGAATTTTTTTCACTTCATTAATTAATTAAATTATTTTCATTGGAACTGCCTCATTATGGCTGAAAAGTCGATAGAATGTCAAAATACGTTGGTACGATACAATAATCCAACGTTGGTTATCAAGCATGATGACAGGAAGGGTGAAGAAGTTCCAAAAAGTCCACGACCTGTCTCTGGAAGTATTGGGGATTCTCGAAAGGAGACTGAGGAGATTCTTAATTCCATTTTACCTCCGAGGGTCTGGGAAGGTAAAGAAATTCATTGATTATTTTATTTTACAGCATATAGCATTAAATATTTTTCAGAGGATGGTCAGTTATGGTGCCAAACAGTCTCGAGTACTCCAGCAACTCGTCAGGACGTCATAAATTTACAGGAAATGCTCGATACTCGCCTGCAACAGTCACAAGCTAGAGAAACGGGAATTTGTCCCATCAGAGCTGAATTGTACAGTCAATGCTTTGATGAAATTATTCGACAAGTCACTATAAATTGTACAGAACGTGGATTATTGTTGCTTCGTGTCAGAGATGAAATTAATATGCGCGATGAGGCTTATGAGACATTATATTGCAGTTCTGTGGCTTTTGGAATGAGAAAAGCGTTGCAAGCACAAGAAGGTAAAGAATTGTTGCAGGACAGGATTCGACAATTGGAAGAGGAAAAGGCACTTTTGGAAGCAGCTATATCTGACATGAAAGTCAAAGCTGACCAAAATGAAAGGAGAAATGCAGAATTAAGGGAATCAGAAGAGAAGAAGCATGCTGAAGAAATTGCATTCCTCAAGAAAACAAATTCACAGCTTAAATCACAATTGGAAAATATCATTAAAAAATAATTTAGCAAAATTATGTCACGTACTGTAATTAAATAAAAAATATTTTCTCAATGTCCAAAAATAACGGTTTTTTGAAGAAAGAAATTCAAATTCAAAATTTGGTCGGATAATCGAACAGTAAGTGTAACGGTTAAAATAAATTTGAAAATTTAGGCACATTATTGACAAGGAAAACTGTATTTGAAATTCAGAAACTTTTAGAAGAGTAAAACTTAAAACAGTTAGTTTATTTATTAATTAGGGCATCTTTCTAAATATGCACTCGAGGAAAACACGAATAAATGATGGGTAAATTGGAAAATCTTGGAGTTTTATGCATTAATATGTCATGAAAAGAAATTTAATGTTTTGATGCATAAGATTTTCATGAAAATTTTGTAAAATTTTTAATTACACGCTAATTAACTTAAAAATCATATTCTGATAATAATCTCTTTCTCTTTTCATCATATCTAGTTATTATGAAAGCCAAAGCCGCAGTTTTCAGGTAAGATTTGACACGAAAATCTAATTTTCATATTACAGTAAATTATTCAATATATATTTCACTATTTTGACACTTTATGACACAAATTTTACGTTTTAATTGCATTTATGGCCATTTCCAAGCCTTAAATCAGATCAATATCCATAAATTTTTCGATCCAGGCCTAAATATTTTCACGAAAATGAAACATTTAAAATTTGTTTTGAAAATTTTCTCTAACCTTCAGTATTTTCACGTATTAAATGTACATTTTTCGGCATAATTTACAATCTCTCTCATTGAGGTGAAATGTATCATTATTTTTGCTTCTAATTCCACCGTTTTCTTTTGTATACAAATGTTCATTTTAGAATTCCAAATATAGCAACAACCGATATTCAAATTACTATCGTGACAGAGATAATTCGCCCAAAAGGGTGACAGAAATACATCGCTCACCAGAGACTACGGGATCACCGAGAGACAGTAGAGATAGGTATCATCAAAATTATAGGAATAAAGATCGAGATAGGGATTATAAGAAAAAAGAATACCCGAATGGTACGACTGCTAATGCTTTTTTTATTCCTCATATCCTTTAGTCTAACAAGCTTCTTGTATGTTCCAGCAGATAAAAGAGGCCGTGATAGAGATTTAGAATATAAAACTTATAGTAAAAAAGCGAAAACTCGCGACCGTTCTAGTTCCGATGAAGATCACAAAGAATCTGATAGAGTTTATGATAAAAATAGATATGCTACTGACAGGGATCATAGTGCTATTAGGAGGACATCAGAGAAGGAGCGACGATTCGGTGACTGGAAGGAAATGGTCAGCAAGGCTAGCGGCAAAAAGTATTATTATAATGAACGAGACAAGTCTTCACAGTGGGATAAGCCTGAAGAATGGATTGAGTATGAGATGTAAGGGAGATTTATATTGCTTTCATTATTAACTTTCATTCAATAAATGCTGCGGTTTTAGGTCGAAGGAATATCCTCCGCCAGTACGAGGGTACAGAGAAAAGGAGAGGGACAGAAAGAGTCGAGAGGATAGGTACGGAGGCGGCGGTAGACGAAATTATAGTACTAACAAACATTCCAGAGCTAATTCAAGAAATCGATGGCCACAAGAATCTTATCAAGCATCATCATCGTCAGCACATCATAAACGTCACGAAGGTATGCACTCCATTTCCACAAAAAACTTATAATTTAGAGTTTCATTTATACTAATATATTATTAGAAAATGCAGATAACATGGATATTAGTCCAGATTCAACGCCAACATCAGAACCCAGCTATGCATCTCCTAACACTGCCAATCAACACACAAACAATTCAAATATCAATAGCAATTCTCTGAATCATGACGACGTTATGTCATCGCCAAACAACGGCCATGCTAAACACCTTATAAATGCTACAAACTCAAATAATAACCAGCTTCATCATCAGATTTCAAATGCTTCAACATCCTCCATCGGTTCATCTATTAACAAACTTAATTCCAATTCCAATAAAAATTCATCGACCACGACAACATCAACAACTGCTTCCTCACCGTCAATACAATCGATACACAATTATCAGCCCCACCATCATCGAAATCGATCGACATCTCCCATGAATGACATGAACTCATCATCGGGAAATAATCTTCATAATAATGTTGGACATGATACAAACAATTTGCATCACAACTCAAGTAGTTTAAGAAATTCACCTACTTATAGTGTTAATCAAACCAACGCAGTCTCATCTGCAGGACTAAATAATTCGGTAAACCGATTAGATTTAAATAATAGTAGCAGTAATTTAATTGGTGAAGGTCCGCCAACACCTGAAATGGATTTAAATTCTGGGGAACATAGAAGACGTAAGCTATTATTGATTAAACACAAACGTATACGCGGATGCTAATTTTAATCTTTTTTTTTTTCATCTCTTCCGTGCCTGCCTTTCTTCTTCCATCCATTCTAGTCGATACTACATCTGGTGTGAGCAGTCTACAAAGTGTTTTGTCTGCATCACAAACATCAAATAGATTAAACCTCTTAACTCCTAGTCTAGCTAAATTTTTTCGTGCTGATCTGATAACACACGTAACAAATTGGCCATCAGAAATTCTTGAGAAACAAGTAAGTAATTAATTCTCAATTGATCTTTGAGTCTGCTGTTTTGGGATGTAATTATGAGGAGATTTATCTATAGCTGCTCTCAATTTCCATTGAAAAATTTCCTCGTCCATTCGAATGAATTTGTTTACGTATTGATGACACTACAAACTTCCAAACTACAAATTACTTTGTTTTGTCAATCGCTCCGTTTGATGTGTCTGTTTTTATTTATTGATAAAAGTTTGAGCTAATTTATGTACTTTACAACTGACCTCAATATTTCTTTTCGGTAGATTAGATTCACAAGAATCTGCCACGCAGAATATACTTGTTTGCTTTTGTCTGTCAGAAATTTAATAGGAATCTGAGAAATTTTTTAAAATTGTCAATATTAATAAGCTGAGATTATTTTTTGTAAGGTATGTGCTAATAGACATGTCACAGCAGATTATAAGTTCAATTCTTAGTAACCAACCTTTTAATATTTTGAATTATTGCTGCTAAAAGTATGACATCATTTTCAAAACATTTAAGCTTAATACTTACTTCTTTGGTAAAGGTGTCCGTATACATGCATTTGATACTAGCCTGACTTAGTCAAGTTCAGGAAAAGTATTATACTTATTCTAAATGCAAAGTAATTTAATACGTAAAGTTTATGGTGAAATTCGCTTGAGAGATAGCTTAAGCTTAGTGATTAACTAATACTAGACAATTCTGATCCAAGCCAAATCCATTAATTGCATAGTAAATGAGGGTCTGTGGAATCGAGCCATATGTAGACGATTCTCAAAGTGCTGACCAACTAGTTTCAAACAACAACAGAAAGTTAATGACACGAAAAGAATGGAATTTCAAGTTCCAATAAGCTACTTAAAAATTATCATTCCAACCAGAATCCAGAACCTTTGCTATCCTAAAGATTTAAAACCAAAATTTCATAATTATCTTTATGCTTTAAATTTCTTGCAGGCACAAAAGTGTGCAGAAGAAGTGTACTTGCTGGGCGATTTAGAATGTAGTAAAATATCAGCTGAAATTCAATGCGCCAGGAGCATAGTGAGAGTGGCCGAAATTGCGGCAACAATTCAAACACAAAGGTAAGCTATTCACCTAAATCGCAATTACATTATATATGCTAACGACTTCCTTCTTTTCTTTCTCTTCTTTTGCATTCGCTGTGACCCAATTTTCTATTTGTAGGAGACTTTTTCTTCAAGAACAAATTAAAAGTTTAGACGAATCGCAATCACAAAATTCATCCACAATATCATATTGATATACCACAGAAATATGATGATTTTAAGGAACAGGAAGGAAGTAAGGAAATTGACAAAAAAGAAGAATGTTTATTGTGAGGTAAGACAAAGCATTTAGAATGGTGCAAAAAAAATCAAATCTTTGCATATATTTGAGGATTGAGGTGAATAGAAAAAGAGGAGAAGATGAAACTTTTATAAAAAAATGTGCAGTTTAAGATGTTCTTTTTTTCGTTAAATGCATAAATTGTTGATGCGTCTCCACTTTTATGTATGCATTATTTTTAGGATCTTAATAGCAATTAATTTTAAATATGAAAAAAATGAAAGAAAAAAAACAAAAAACAAATGATTTTTACGTATTTAACTTCAAAAAAACAAGTAATGATAAAAGAATAATCCTCTACAAAACAAAAAGTAATGTATTTCCAATTAATCAATGATTATGTTTTTAGTATGATAAAAATAAATTAAATTAATTAAAACAACTGATGACACAACACACAAACAAAATCTTTTTGAGCTAATTTTTCTAAGAAAAAAACAAATAAAACAAAAAACAATTTATTAGAACATCAGACTTCTTTTTCTCTATCATGAGAACATCATCAGGCGTGGCACGTCACATAAACATTAACTGGATATTTGATTAGTGTCAGAGTTGACATTCAAAGTGAAGTGTAGTGAAATGATCAGCAAGTCATTGAATTTGCATGTAAATTGCTCATTATAGACGAGAATAGAAGGGAACTAATTACATTTGAACTATCAAGCTACGTAGCGTGCAATAAGTTGTTAGTGATTCAGTAGATTCTGAGTCATGCTCGTTGGAATGGGGAACAAAATCTTGTGAATTGAGAGTAAACGGATCTTAAAGGCTGATGGGAAAGATTAAACATGCTCTAGAAAAGGAACCAACTTGAAAGTAGTCAAGAACTCAAACTTGAAAGTAGTCAAGAACTCAAACTTGAAAGTAGCCAAGAACTCAAGAACGCTGTGGAGAATTCAACTAGCTAGCTGAAGCTGTTTGTGTTATCTAAGGAAGTTATAAGCAAACGGAACAATATGATTCATTTTATCAGTCCTAAGAAAAGTACTAAAAGAGCTATTGGAAGGAACTGTGATAATCACAAAATAAAACTAAAATACACAATAGTTTAATAGAATCAATGTTTGTTGAACTCATCAAAATCAGGACAAGCTAAGAATATTGCTCAAGATGATCAAATCTCTAGACTAACATCCTACCAACTCTGCATCAAATTCCATATAATGCCTCATAAAGATCACAAAAATTCATCAAATTATGCAAATTTCTTTTTCGGTAGCCACTCAACGATGTAGAAAAGTGATGCTAAATGAACCTTGTTTAAAATTAATTACTATTCATCTACAAAGCTGCACGACAAAGTCATGATTTTCGTCAAAACATTATCAATTACTTGCTGTATATATTCATTGGATGTCTTGTTCGATTCATTGATTTGATTGATGAGGATATTTGATCTATCGCATTATTTGGTGGATGTAAGCATTAGAAAGTATTGAAATATTACGTTTTAGGTGTGAAGAGTTTCGAAAAAGCTGATGGTTATC
The DNA here is from genome assembly GCA_963573255.1 of Chironomus tentans. NCBI lineage: Eukaryota > Metazoa > Arthropoda > Insecta > Diptera > Chironomidae > Chironomus > Chironomus tentans. Next base: position 10,336,834 of record OY754304.1, read on the forward strand.
ATCATCACTAAAATTGGATTTTTGGACCTACGTTTTTTACTGGAAAATCAGCAATTTGAGCACTAAACTGGAAGATTCCAACTATTTGAGTGACCACTGAGTATTGGTAGAGCGACTAGATATTTTCTCAGCAAAATAAAGCTTCTATGACGTCCTTTTTTGGTCCATTCTTTCTAATGTAACCTTGAACCTCTCAGAGGACAGTGGATGAATCTTAAAAATAGAAGACAGTCTTCTGAAAAGTCAAGCAGATGTTCAGCTTATCCCTGAAACCTAAATCATTAAAAGCTTTTCAAAACTTAATAGCAGACGGTTTTTAACGGGTTAGGTACAGGATGCACACTAGGTATCTATCCTAAACATTGGCGTATCCAAAAAAAGAGGGAGGGGTTTACTCCCAAAACCCCAGATCCTGAGCTACAAACATCTAAATCACAATATCATAGCACTATGAAAAATTTAAGGCATAGATTCCCAATCAAAATCAAACAATATCCAATTTTCGATATCATCACAAAGTACCGACCCATAAAGCTATAAATCATGCTTTTTAATAAGCCATAAAACTTTGAATATCATATTGTTTATTATCCACCAATAAATCACATCTACATAAATTATATTTCCCATATTTCTAAGTTTTATGACTCACATTTTGATTGACTTTAGTGCTATTAGTGCTCATTCTAATTTTACGTCTAAAATACAATAATTCTGAAATGAACAAAATTGCTGACACAAAGTTTCCAAGAAGAAGGATGACAAAAGGACCTCGCAGATCTTCAAGGGTTATATTTCTTGGATGTTTGTCTTCGTATGGCTTATATCCATGATATTTTGATGAATTTGTGATCCAGTAATTGAAAATACCTGAAGACACTAAGCCATCAAGTTTACGGTCAATTTCATCACGTAGAAAGAAGCCTTTACGGAAATAAAGGACAATATTGAATGTCATCAAGGATTCTTTGCAATATTTGATGTTTGATCCATTATATATCTGTGCCTGAATTTTAATAATTGAATCCAATCCAGCATAATTTTCACCACCTTTCAATGGACTTGATAATAAGAAGTTTTGACTGATATTGAAGGACTTGGATCTTTTGTAAATTTCTGTGTAATTTTGTATCACATCCAATGCTGATTCATACATATAGAATGTAAAGTCCTTCTTTATCATTTCCTCAATTGACTGAACTTCCTTATGACGTTTATCTGATTGAAGGAACTGATAGAGAGATCCTTGATAAATGTTTCTCAAAACAAGGCATAGCATAAGGAACATCATCAACATATATCTTGCAAAGTTCCTTCCTGGTACGACAGACTGTTGTGACCCAAATATAGCAATTATAATATTAGTGATTGGATGCTTGACATTCCTGCCAAAAATGAAGGATTTCAGGTGCTTGAATCTTAAGTTAATTAATAATATTATAAGGACAGCAATGACCAATATAGCAGTAAGTATGATCCAAACAATGTGATGATATGGACGTAATAATTTTTCTAAAAAATTGTAAGGCTGTCCTGGCGGAATTATAAAGACCATCTGTGTCGTATAGTGAGTCAAGCTGAAGTCAAAGTATTTAGCTCTAATAGCTTTCATGTAGTATTCAGAAAATGCCATGTCTGCATAATTCTTATGTAAATCACCAAGATTACCAGTTATGGTGCCATTCTCATAAATTAATCCCCACGGCATTTCACCTTTTCGTAGCTTTACATCATTTGTGTAATTTAAAGCATCTGCAAGTGCATTCATAAAAATTATTCCTCGTCCATAAAGCTCTTGTGATCCATTATGAAGCTTCCGTACATTTATATATCCGGGATCATTGTAAGTTGCTATCCTCAGTGGACAGCCTTGTAAATTTGTAATTCTTTTTGGAAATGAAAATGCAGCACTGAAGCTTCCATTATGAAATTTAGCAATAATCTGTGGCTTAGTACTTCCACATGCTGATTGATCATGAAATGGTGAAAATGTACTAAGGATTATTTCACCTTTATGTTCATAGACTACGTAGACGCTGTGGATATTCTTCTTCCATAATGTATCAAAAATCTCTTCCAACTCATCAAAATGTCCATTAATAAGCACAAAAAGGAAGTTGCCATTAACTCTAAATCTTTCAGGAATAATCAATGAGGATGCAGCTCGAAAATTCTCAATGCTATCGACCAGGAAGACGCTGTTCTGCCTGACTTTCTTAATACTCATATCCATTTTGTAGAATATATCGAATCTAACTGCATAGTTCTTGCAGCTCATTTGAATCAAGCTTGATTTGAGGTTGATGAAATATTCATCCTCATCTTTGCTTATAGCCCCGACGAAATAGATTGACTTGTAGTAAGCTTTAAGCATATTATCCATAAGTATTTCGATTGCTTTGATGAAATTTGGATTTACTTGATTCTTGCTGTGCTGAAATATTATAGAATCTGCTGCTTTTGCTTCAGATTGAGGTAATCTTGCTGATATTAGGAGTATGAAAATTATAGTAAGCTTCATCTTGTTAGAAACTTTTGATCTGACAGTTCCAAAAACTCAAACTTTTGTGAAACAACAGCACTTCAGCCTTCCTTCTTCTAATGCCATTAATATTAATGATGATTAAAAACTTTCTTAATACAATGAGTGCTTTGTGTACATGCTGCCTTAATAATTCTTTTAATTTGTTATGCTAAGTTTTAATGAGCAAACATGTGATAATAATTTAAAGTGATGAGTTGTGGAACAAAATGTTATGAAAATAGTACGCAGAACTGTGCTTAATTAATTGCTGTGACATAGAAACTCTCAATCTTTGTGTTATGGTACCTAATGTACCCCTATCAGTGGCGTAACTAGGATTTTCGAGAAAGGATTTTAATTTTCTTGGATGAAAAAATTTATTAAGGATTTTCTGGACTTTTTCTCAAAAACTCTAGAGGCCGTTCATAAATGACGTCACACAAAAAGCGAAATTTTTAGACCCACCTCCCCCACTGTAAAAATTTTCTATTGTAGACCATGTCAGACTCCCAAAAAAATTGGACGTAATTTATGAATGACCCCCTTACAAATTGAAGAATTTTCCAGTGAGGGGTACCCTCCTGGCTACGAGGCAGACCACTATAATATTTTTATGATATAATGTCGAGAATGACCTAAAACTCCCTAAAAGTTACCTAGATACACTAGATAAGATGGACCCAAGCGCCGAAGCAAAAAAAAACGTTGACACAAAAAACCATGGACTGTGCCGCCAAAAATATTTGGTCTATAAGTGTGCCGCGGTGCAAAAAAGGTTGGACACCACTGGCCTAAATCCAATGATTCTGATGGACTTGACCCCATTATGTACCGTCAACCAAAAAAATTTAAGAATCCCTGCTTCAACATATACAAAATTTCTTAGTCACTATCCTTAACTGATTCCGATGAATAATTACTTCCAAAATAAACACAATTATAGAAACACCATGTAATGCCATCATAAGAACAAAAGGACCTCTTAAATCATCCAAATTCAAGTTTCTAGGATTTTTGTTCTTATCCTCATTGCTTCCTCGATTTTCAAACTCATTTTTGACCCAATACTCAATAATCCCAGAGGATAGCAAGTGATCAATTATCTTGTTGATTTCACTTCGTAAAAAGAAATGCTTTCGGAAGTAGATGACAATATTGAATGTCAGCACTGACTCTTTGCAGTATTTTATGCTTGATCCGTTACTTATTTCTAGTTTGACTGCAATTAGTGATTCTAATGCTGCAATTTTTTCATTGCCTGTTAAAGGATGTCCAATGAATGTGTTGTCAGTTGTTACCATTAACTTGCTTCTTTTGGCTATTTCTGGATAGTTCTGCATAATTTTAAATGATGTCTCAAACATGTAGAATGTAAAGTCGTTCTCGATCATCTCGTCAACTGACTGAACTTCCTTATGATGCTTGTTTGACTGAAGGAACTGAAACACAGATCCTTGATAAATGCTACGTAAAACAAGGCATAGCATAAGGAACATCATTAAAATGAATCTTGCGAAATTACGACCAGGTAGGACGACTTGCTGTGTACCAAAAATTCCTATAAGGATATTCGTAATTGGTGTATTGACCCCTCGTCCATAAATAAATGATTTGAGGTGCTGAAACTTTGTATTTATGATAATAATCACAATAATTGCTAGTGCTATAGTAGCTACTACGACAAACCATACTGTGCGGTTAAAAGGCTGCAACATCTTCTCAATAGCTCTATATGGTCGGCCTGGCGGTATAATAAAGACCATAGGAGTTGTGTACATTGTTATGCTGCTATCAAAGTATTTATTCCTTACTGGACTCAGGAAAAAGTCACCAAGCAGGACGTCGCCATTATTCTTTTGCAGTTCACCGAAATTTCCTGTGGATGTTCCATTTGGATATACAATTCCCCATGGTATTTCCCCTAGCTTTAGAGTGACATGACTTGTGAAGTTTATGGTCGATGATAGAATTTTTAAAAATGCAGCACCTCTTCCTTGATACTCGAATGATCCATTTGGAAATTTATGCTCACTAATGTATCCTGGATCTTCACTAGATAAAATTCGAATTGGACATCCATGAAGGTTCTTAAGCTTCTTCAAGACTTGCATTTTGCTTTCATTAAATCTTCCATTCTCAAATTTAGCGATGACTTTAGGTTTGGTACTTCCACAAGTTGCTGGACTTTCAAAAGGTAGGAATGAATTAAAAATTATGTCTCCTTTGTGCTCATAAACTGCATAGCAATTAAAGATATTCTTCTTCCATAAAGTGTCGTAGATATCTTGCAGTTCCTTAACATATCCTTTGATCAGTACAAACAGGAAATTTCCATTAACTCGATATCTTTTAGGAACAATCGTTTTTTCAACATCCCAAAAATTGTCAATGCTGTCAATGAAAAAAACTGAATTTTGCCGCAATTTCTCCACAACTGAATTTCCAGATTCCAAGTTATCCAATCGGACTGCATACTTCTTATTAATTTTAGTCAACAGCTCAGATTTCAAATTGTTGAAATATTCACTTTTGTCATCACTAACTGCTGTTATGATGTAAATTGTTTGATAATAATTTTTGAGAGATCTATGGATGAGATTTTCTATAGCATTAACGAATTCTTGATTTACTGCATTCTTGACCTTCGGAAATAAAAAGTTTCGTTTTAATCCTAACGATTGGTCAGTGTAAAGAGAATATCCAAAGGTCACTAGTATGGAAAATCCAAAAATTCGCAAAATGATGTTCATCTTTGTTGACAATAGGCTTCGTTAAGAATAATCAGAAGAAGCTCAAATTTTAGGTATTTGCCGTGAAACTTCTAAGATGTTACAGAAGTATGGTTTGAAATTCTCTTAATTACTTTCAAAAAATGTATTTTCTTGTGCTTAATATGCTTTAGACCTCATCAATATTAATGATTTGTGATTGCTTGATTGTTGAACAGCAAGGACAATAAAATATCAAATGATGCGATTATTTATTTTCAGAAGCTTTGTTATCTTCGATTATTTGTGTTAGCATTTAAATTGCTGTAATTAAGAATCAGACTGCACGGCGCTAATGAGCTGTGCTAATCACATATTTATCAAATAACGCTGAATGTACTGCTCCTTTCACATTTCTTAGATTAGTAAAGAGAACCACTTACTATTAGCTTAACAAGGAATATGTGATCAGAAAATATAGATTGTAGGTGGTGCATCCAGGATGTAGCTTATTTCATAACTATTAGGATGATTTAGACATCTTACTAGGGGCGTACCCCTCTCCATTTTTTGAGAGTGGAGGGGTCAAATTTTTGTGAATTTATGGGATTCTTTTTCTGAAAATCCTTTCCAAATTGAAGAAAATTTCCGTCTTCCTGTTCAGGGGCAAGGCCAAAAGATTTTCGAGAGATGCTTTGAATTTGTTTTGTATGGTCAACAAAATTTAGGGGTGTGTTTTGAAAAATTCCTGGTTAATTGAAGAAAATTTCCGTCGCGGGGGTATTTTGAACGTCTCCATCTAATGAGTCCTTAACTCCTTCAAAAATATTTTCGGACTATATCTTCCAAACTTCCTCAAAATCTTTGTCTTATTTCTGTTAATAATCACTTCCGTTAAAAATACAACCAACGAAACTGCATGGAATATAAGTAAAGCACAGAAGGGACCTCGAAGATCATCAAGAGTTAGCTTTCTTGGATGATGGTCTTTAAAGTTTTGGTACCCATAATATTTATATGTACTTTTTACCCAATGATCAATGATGCCTGAGGATAGCAAGCTGTCAATTTTTCTGTCAATTTCATCTCGAAGGTAAAAATGCTTTCTGTAATACGTAACTATGCTGAATGTCACTAATGACTCCTTGCAGTACTTTATATCCGATCCATTGTAAATTTCAGCTTGTATGGTCATAAATGACTCTAAAGCAGCAAACTTTTCATTACCATTTAAATGAGCATAAAGTATGAAATTCCTTGTTGTGTTCAGCAATGCTTTTCGCTTGATGATTTCAGTGTGATTCTGTAGGATATCAGCACCTGACTCGTACATGTAGAATGTAAAATCTTTCTTTATCATTTCATCGACTGACTGAATTTCCCGGTGACGTTTGTTTGACTGAAGGAACTGAAAAAGTGATCCTTGATAAATGCTTCTCAAAACAAGGCATAGAATCAGAAATTTCATGAGCAGGAATCTGGCAAAATTACGTCCAGGGAGAATCGTTTGCTGTAAGCCAAATAATCCAACGAGAATATTCATTACTGGAGATTTAACACCTCGTCCGTAGATAAATGACTTGAGATGTCTAAATCGTGTATTTACGACAAAAATTACGGTAATGGCTGTTGTGATCGTAATCAGTAATATAATCCATACAGCATTATCAAAAGGCTGAAGCATCTTCTCAATAGCTTTATATGGCCTGCCAGGCGGGATAATAAAGACCATTGGAGTTGTATAAAGTGTTATGCTGTTATCAAAATATTTACTCCTTACAGCTTTCATGTAAAATTCACCTAGTGCCATGTCATATCTATTCTTCTGTAAAGCCTCAAAATTTCCAGTACAAGTTCCATTGTCATGCACAACTCCCCATGGCATTTCACTTTTAGCAACTGTTATTTCCTTTGTAAAGTTTAAAGCAGCTGATATTGCATTAATAAAATTAATTCCACGTCCATAAAGCTCATATGATGAATTTTTGAATTTTGTCATGCTAATATATTCTGGATCTAGATAAACGACCATTCGAACTGGACATTCTTGAAGATTCTGAAGCTTTCTTGTAAGTAGCACTTTAGTGTCGAATTTTCCATTCACAAATTTTGAGATAATTCGTGGTTTTGTACTTCCACAACTTGATGCATTCTCAAATGGAAGGAAGGTATTAAGAATTATGTCATTTCCATATTCATAAACGACATAGCAGCTGAAGATGCTTCTCTTCCATAAAGTGTCATAAATTTCTTGAAGCTCATCAAAATATCCGTCGACTAAGACGAAAAGGAAGTTGCCATTCATTCGATATCTTTCAGGAATTATTGTCTTTTCAACGATGTGGAAATTTTGTATGTCATCAAGAAGAAAAATGCTGTTCTGCCTGACTTTTTGGATTACTGAATTATTAAAATCCATAGTTTCCAATCTCACTCCATAGTTCTTGTTGAGCGTAGTTAGCAGCTCAGTTTTAAAATGAATAAAATATTCATCCTTTTCGTCACTAACTGCTGATATGATGTAGCATGTCTGGTAGTAATATTTAAGTGCTCTATGTACGAGGGTTTCTATAGCTTTGATGAAATTTTGATTAATAGAATCTCTTTCAGTCGGTAATAGTCTGTAGTTTATTTGCTTTACAGATTGATCTGCCTGCAGAGAGTATCCAAAGCTGAGGAATACAAGCAATAAATAAACTTGAGTTGCCTCCTTCATGATTCTAACAAAGCTGCTGTATTAAAGTTGTGTATATCCAACCAAACCGATGTCTTCATTGTCTTCAAAATGACTAAGACTTTATACTCATTATCACAACTCAACTCAAGAATCATCGTAATTAAATTTCCCTTGTTTTTACAGCACTAATGACTGTTCTACAAGTAATTATGATTTAATTTCCTAAGTAAATAAATGACTGATGGAAATAATTTCTTACAGACAATTTTAGACAGCTGGGGCCGGTTGCTTGGTATATCTTAGGGTCTACACTAACCAAGGGGTTACTTTGGTGGTATTAACTAAGGGTATGCACTAGGATCTAAACTTGAGTAACCCATGTGGTAGTTCATATACCGAGCAACAGGCCCCTGAACTTACAGCACACAACGTTTGTTCTTTAAGTATAGATTTTTTTATTGACTCGAGTGAATAGTAGATAAACGGTGGATAAGACGGGATTTTTTTTTATGCAAATTAGTTTCTACCTGAGGCCACCTGCAGGTGCCAGGTGTGGGTAATTAATTAATTATTTATGACATGCAGGTGTGATTTATGACATACAGGTGTTGTGGCGGTAAAGATCAAAGGCCATTGGGTAAAAAAGGTAGGGTCATTAAATACCCCCCCATCAATCAAAGTGGTAATTAATGTCAATAAAAGGATCATGTGTCGAAATTTTGATTGTTGTCTTTGATCATGTTTGGACATGATTTTTTTTATGGGATACATAACGACTATTTCACAAGATTTGGAAATACAAGCTTCAAAAATTATCGACGCCATAATGGCGAGGATTGCCGTGAGAACTTTTGGCATGTGTATTAAATTTCACAATTTTTCGAAATATTTAAAAATTATTACTTCAAACCGCGATTTTTACTACAATCCGCGATTTTTTTTCGCGGTTTATGCAAATTAGCGGTTTTTTTTTCGCGATTTTTGTCAACTCCACGATTTTTCACAGTTTTTTTTGCGTTTTTTTTTTGCAAATCCCCGTTTTTGTCAATTCGCGTTTTTTTCGCGATTTTTTTTGTGTGATTTATGACGTTTGTACTTGACAAGACCTTTTGTATTTAGACCTGCAATTGAATTTCACAATATTTTTTGCAAATTCCGCGATTTTTTTTCGCGTTTTATGCAAATTAGCATTTTTTTCCCGCGGTTTATGCTACTTTTTTTCGCGATTTTTTTTTGTCAAGTCGCGGTTTTTTTTTCGCGTTTTGCATATTTTTGTGTGATTTATGACGTTTGTACGTGACAAGTGGAAATATTCAGACATGCAATTGAATTTCACAATATTTTTGAAATATTTATCAACTTTCGTAATGTGAAGGGACCTGGAATATGGAGTCTGTAGACTAGAGTAGCCCGCTCAAACATGTAACAGCATGTATAGAAATCAAGACATTATGGGTGCGTCTTTAGAATGAATGACTGACAGGTGTGCATAGCTAGGGCAGAATGGAAAAAGATCAATGAAATTGTTGGAGTTAACTTTAGAATATGTCTGTGATCAGCAATATTTTTTTTAGAGTTCGATGTAGCCAAAAAGTGTTAGAAATGGAGTAAAAATAATATTCTCATGTAAGAATATTCTCAAATCACTACCCTTTTAGTGGCTAAATGAGTTGTTTTAATTTCACAATTTTTGAAATATTTCGCTACTATGTAATATATTACTATTACTATTAGAACCTGTATAGAATGGTAATCTTCAAGACATTTTGTGTGATGGTGTGACTGTGTACCTATGAAGGTGTGACCGTGTGGGTGTGACTGTGTACCTGTGAGTGAGTGGGATGTGTGGGTGTATGTGTGGTCACTAAAAGGAATGACCAACGAATGGTTTTAAATTTCACTATTTTTCGAAAATATTGTTTCGGCTGTAGGAATGGTGCTAAAATTATGCCCTATTATGAAATAGGCCAACAAATATGTAAAACAAGGCTTAGCAGAGATGGGAGTGTGGATGTGTAATAGTGCAGGGGTTCAAGGGTTGATCATAGAGTGGGAAATGATAAAGACAAAAGAAAATAGATAAAAAGGTGTATCCAATGTGTATGCGGGTGATTAAATCGTGGGTGCTCATGTTTAGTTTTGTGATCATGTTTGTAAGAAATGGAGTAAAAATAACGTTCACATGTAAAAATTGTACATTTATTAAGTCTATATATGAAATATTTATTGACACATATTGATACATGATCCTCAAATGGTGCAAAGGAGACCTGAAAAAAACTTAAGATTTTATGGGGACATGATAGATGAAAAAAAAACAAAGGAAAAAAAGGCGAAGGACAAGAAAAAGGTAAAAACCTGTAAAAAGATCAACATTCAATTTTTACAAAGATTCTTTCGCAATTACCTTTTAGCTGATTAAATGCTATAAAAATACTTATTTATTTCATTTTAATCTGGGAGATTGGTGTTATTTTATGCTAAAAAAAACTTGCAAACAAATTTTAAAAGGATCAATAAGACCGACCGGTAGCTTGGCTTAATTTTAAGTCATGATAGAATAAATTAAATCTTGCAGTTAAACTACGAATATGGCTAGCTTTAAGCATGAGCTTGATGCTGATGTATGCAAGAAACTTGCAAACAAATTTTAAGAGGCTCAATAAGACGTTTGTATGTGACAAGTGGAGATATTCAGACATGCAATTGAATTTCACATTATTTTGAAATATTTATCAATTGCGTAATGTGAATGGACATGGATTATGGAGTCTATAGACCAGAGTAGCCTGCTCAAACATGTAACAACATGTATAGTTCAAGACATTATGGGTGGGTCTTTATTATTATTATCTTTATTAGGCCAATCCTGACCGAAAATTAAAGTAATACAATTTACAATTCAAATTAACGAAGTAGAAAGAGAGAAGAAGAAAAAAAAATCAGAAATAAAGTTCAAAAGTTATTGCTTAGAAAAATTAACTAGAATGAATGACTGACCGGTGTGCATTGCTGGGGCAGAATGGAAAAAAATCAATGAAATTGTTGGAGTTAACTTGGGAATGTGGCTGTGAGAAAATATAATTTAAAAAAAAATTCATTTACTAAGATTTGAGAATGAAGAAGAATTTTGATAGATCATACAATGAAGATAAGAAAAAGGACAAAAATTAGTAAAAAATGTACATTTATTGGATCTATATATGACATATTTATTAGGATAGCTTCATTGCCACATATTGCTACATGATCCTCAAACTGTGTAAAGGAGACCTGAAAAAACTTAAGATTTTATGTTGCAGGGTAGATGACAAGAAAAATGGGCAAAAATTGTGTAAAAGATCAATTATATACCAATATAGGGGTGCGAAGCAAAGAAAGTGAGAGAAGAATGTGTGTGTGTGTGTTTGCATCGTAGAACTATTTCCGATCTATTTCCCCATTTTAGTTAGCAAATAATCATCCTCAAAGAGCTTCTTCGGATAGAGCAAGGATATTTTAATTTGTTAATTTTTTCAAGCCTTTTAAATTTGACAAGTGTTATTTAGTTATTCACACCTTCACTTTAGCCGACAATTGCAATAAAGGATACTTATTGCATTCAATAAGCATAGGATCAATGGTAATTTATGCAAGAAACTTGCAAAAAAAATTAAAAAATGATCAAGCAGATCAATATGTAGATTGGATTAATTTTAAGCCATGATAGAATAAATTAAATCTTGAGATTAAGCTACGAACAATGATAGTGCATTTTAAAATATAAAAATCGTGATAAAGAAATTTTGACTTAAAGTATTTTTTACAATTTATAGAACAAGATTTAAATCCTATATGAAAAAAGACTTAATATTTTTACACAAATATCATGCCATTTAATCAAACATTATTTTAAGCCATTTTAAATTAAACAAGATCTGAGGCTTTAAAATTAAGCAATTAAACTTAATTAAGGAATTTAATTGTTAACCGCGTTAGATTTTAATTCCAATTTTTTTTAAAAACAAAAAAGTTTTTCAAATTCAATTTCACTTTTTCAAAAATTTAAAATTCTAGAAATAAAAATTTAAATTAAAGAATATTTTCAAGATCTTAATTTTTAAATACAAAAAAGTTTTTCAAATTCATTTTCACTTTTTTCAAAAATTTAAAATTCTAGAAAATTCAACAAAATAAATTTTGTAACCAAATTATGAAAAGGTCATGTCAAACATAATTTTGTAACTAATTTGTTCTTTCCTGAAATTTTATGAAATATAAACATTTTTGATTTGCATAAAACTATAAAAGCTATTAATGCTATATTATATCAGTGTATGCTTACTTGAAATTTAAAGCAGTGAACATATTTAAATAAGCACAAATAAGTAAGTATCCAGTAGAATCAAGTTTGAATATTATCAAAACCAAATAAAGATCAATTTTTTTTAAATTTAAAAGCCATAATATGGCAATCAAATTTTATTTTTTGAAACATTAAACTTATAAATTATAAAAAATTATTTTTTGAAATATGTTAAAATTAAAATAAGTTTAAAAATTTCATTTTTTAAAAAACTTACAATTTTGAAAATTATTTTGGTTCGTAATTTTAAATTAATATTTTGAATAAGATTAAAAACTTACAAATTGTAGAAAATTATTTTTAAAAAGTTTTTAAAATTTTATTTTTAGAAAGTTACATTTTTGAAAAAATTATTATGTTTCGTAATTTTAAATTAATATTTTGAATAAGATTAAAAACTTACAAATTGTAGAAAATTATTTTTAAAAAGTTTTTAAAATTTTATTTTTAGAAAGTTACATTTTTGAAAAAATTATTATGTTTCGTAATTTTAAATTAATATTTTGAATAAGATTAAAAACTTAATGTTAAAATTATAATAAGTTTTAAAAATTTTATTTTAGAAAGTTACAGTTTGTCAATAAAATTATTATTTTAATAAGATAAAAAAAAATTTAAAAAAAGTTTTTAAGTTTCTAATAATATAAAAAATTGTTTTCTAAAAAAAATTACATTTTAAAAAAAATTATTTTTAATAAGATTGTTTTTATTCAATTTCACTTTTTCAAAATTTAAAATTCTAGAAATAAAAATTTAAATACAAAATATTTTTGAAATGGTGTATAGCCTGCTCAAACATTTATTTATTATTTTATTGTTTATAAAATTAAGCAATTAAACTTTATTAAGGAATTTTAATTTTTAACCGCGTTAGATTTTAATTCAATTTTTTAAGAAATTGATATCAAAGCGTGCAAAATTCACCAAAATAAATTTTTGTAACCAAATTATGAAAAGGTCCTGTCAAACATAATTTTTGTAGCTAATTTGTTCTTTCCTGAAATTTTATGAAATATGTTTTGCATAAACTATAAAATCTATTAATGCTAAAAGTAAGTATCCAGTAGAATCAAGCTCGAATATTATCAAAACCAAATAAAAATCTTTTTTTTTAATTTAAAAACCATAATATGGCAATCAAATTTATTTTTGAAACAATAAACTTATAAATTATAAAAAATTATTTTTGAAATATGTTAAAATTATAATAAGTTTAAAAATTTCATTTTTTAAAAAAGTGAACAATTTGAAGTCTTGCTCACACATATGAATGTTTTTTTTTTCAAGTTATCCCATTCTTCATATGTGCTCCTGTATAGAAATGAAGCACGATAATACCTGAGGCTTCTACCATAAACCGTTAAGTATTGTTTTCCACCATTCCACACTTCCTGATTTTGTCTATCAACACCCAATAAGAGCGTTTCAATAATTTCTGATCGCAATGGAATCTCCAAGGCAAAAGTCCCTAATGCAAATTTTAACAGCCGAAATCCAAAATATTCAGGTCCACTAATTTTAAAAGTTCTTTCATTCCACTTAATTCCATTTCTCCAAGCATCAATCATGTCAATATAGTTTTTTGATTCGATGATCTTCTTCACGGCCATTTTTGCATAAGCAGGTTCTCTTTGGAGTTGGCTTAAGAAGCGTTCATGATTCATCTCGGACCTTTTAGTGTTTCCTAAGCGAATTGCGTCCATTTGCGTCTTTCTAGACATGTCAAAGTCATATTGTTTTTGGAAGAAATTTCGGACGTAGGACTTGACATCCTCAACAGATTCTTCGTAATTCTTCAAGTCAATAATCTTCATGGTATTATGCTCTATGTCACATCTTTCCTGTTTGGTTGTATAAACTAAAGCTTGAAAGACATTCAAGAACATATAGTTATCATAACTGTAGTTGATGTCAAGTGCCTTTAGGAATGAATTTGAATCTAAAATTGGAACGTTTTTGACATTCTCCAGTCGTCCATTAATAACCGCATCCAAAAAATCTGGAATTAGTGCAACTATGTTCAGGTGCTTAAGATTGTCGGTCAATTCCTGCACGTACTTTGAGTTAATTTTAAACTCATCATAAAATGCTATTGGCATTAGAGGTGGTTCCTCAACATTAATTTTGTGTTTCTCAATATCGATTTCAAGTAATTTTATCATCATCGCCTTGATTATTTCTTTACAGCATTCCATTCTTTTGTAATTTCGTCGAATATGTAACCAGACTTCGTAGTTGTAAATCGATCGAAGCATTGCTGGTAATTCATTAATAATTTCTGGTTTATTTTGTCGCAGAATTCGAATGAATGGAACAAGCATCTCAGAAATACCACTGTTGTTTAAGAAATAGCCATACTTTCCGTGCCTTTGTGGTACCAAAAGTTCAGCAACTTCAACTCGACTAGCAAAGTTTTCTACCGCAGTAACCATATTTTTGAAAATTTCTAGATTCTTCGTTGCTTTATCCTTACTAATCAAGTTAATCATACAACGGACACCAGCAATCATCGTGTAATCAACAGTTTTTGGAACAGCAGCAATCATTTGACGCATCCCAATTGAGAATGTAAATTCTAACAAGGATCGACCATAGCGCTTTAAGAAGCTTCCAATTCGTGGATTATCAAAATAGGGAATTGAATTGGTGATTTCTTCGTCATATGCAGGAACTAGAAGTTTATTGTGTTCAGATTGGTTGAGAACAGAAATTATATCACCAACGCTGACCAAACAACTCGGATAGACTTTGTCAATAATCCATGTTGATGGATCGGGATAATTTCCGACTGGACCATTGCAAGCCACACCAACGATGTTCAAAACTTCTAGAATCTCAAGAACTGATGCATTGCTAAAAGATTTATCCTTTGTGAATTCAATTAGGGTTTTAATTCCTTCAAATGTTGTAGCTTGAGAGTAGAATGAAATTTCATGTTCTGAGTCGTTGATATCCGCAATTTCATGAAACTGTTCAGCAATTTTAAGGGCTTCCTTCCTTGCAATTTCCTCAAAATCGAGATCACCTGTGCATTTTGTGGATCGTCTGGCTAAACTTTTACTACCCCTTGATATCATAGTTTGCCTCAAGTAAGCAGCTTTTTGTGCTGCATTCAAGTTATGAACCATATTGTCATTTGCAATTTCTTCCAAAATAGTTGAAATTTTCTGATTGACTAATCTAAACTTGATCAACTTGAGGCGATTTTTTAAATTTTTTCCATCATTTGTTAGATCCATAGGGGGCTCGGGTACTTCATCCTCAATTTTCTTAAAGTATTCGAGAATTTTTTGAATGGTTTCTGATGTCTTAGTTGACTTGACAATTTTCAAAATTTTCATCTGACTAATGATGCAGTCAACCTTAACACCAAGTAAATCTTGAAGGTGATGATACGAAATAGAGTCATAAATTTCAACTTCAACCGAACGTTCTTCAATCTTTAAATTTTCGGGAATATCCTTGGACCAAAATATGTTTTTACCAGGAACTAATAGATGTGAATTTGAAGGCTTTGATTCCCATGGATATTTAAGAAATACTGGAGATTTGCAGACCAAATGAGCTACATTAAACATTCCATCAGCTTCAAACATCGCAGCCCAAGCTGATGCAGCTTCTTCAAAACTTACATCGGATCTTATGTCTAACATTTTTGAATCTTGATTATTATTCAGCTGCATCAAACAGCATAAGGCAGTTGTATCTGGTTCACATGAACTTGTAAACCATCTGACAGTCTTTGAACTGATTGCAATTTCATAGTCATGTAAGAACTCGGCAACTTTCTCTGCTTCTTTAAGGGTTTTTGGTCCATCAAACACTTCACCATCAGATATTGTCAAAATGCGGAGAAATTTTGTTCCATTGGTAGCAAGTTTTTTCACAATTTCATGAAAGGTCTGAACACCTACACTCATGCAAGTTCCTCCTCGTGCATTAAATCCTTGAAGCTTTGACAATTCACTTATTTCCAGATATCTGTATTCAGAAATATCATCAAACGTTATCAAGTGAATTTTCTCGTTGAACGCATAATTCAATTTTTGAAAAAAGAGTGGTAGAATTTTAGTTCCAATTCTTGTCACAGATTGTCCCATAGAGCCTGACCTGTCAAGAAGCACAACAGTCTCGATATTCTGACATAAATTATTTCTGTCTATAGGTTGATAGTCAATTGTTGTTATGTAGTCACCAGCCAATGGATAGAAACTTATCTTGGGAGTTATGTCCATCGTGTCATTCATATTTTGTGAGTTCTGCAAAAACACTCGATGTTGCCTCTATATATATTAAAATGTTGCTTAGCTATTTCTCTAGTATCTCGATTTCAATAATTGAAAATAGTTCTTTTCAAAACGTTGCTATGTTTTTTTTAAAATATTAGTCTTTAAAATACCACATGGACTTTTTTTGCCAAGGTTTTTTTAATTTTTTCACTTCCTATTTTGTAAATTTCTATATTTCAATATTTTATACACGGGTTGTTAACTTGAAAACTTCTACGAAACTGCACAAAAAAACTAACTCGGCCATACGAGGACATTACCTTATATAATTTTCTTAGCTACAATCTATGATCATCTGTCTCTACATTTCTTCAACTATTAAATTTGGATCATCCAATGAACATTCAGTTCAATGTTTTAAACATTTGAAAATACTCATCCCCACCCCAAAAAAAGATCTATATGAGTTCTTGTCCTCTTCTGATCAGTCACCAACAACTTCATATTTCCGGTCGATCGATTCTTCTTTTCATTTTGATCCTGTTTCTATTTTAATGAACAAAGCTGAACATGTATAAACATGAAGATTTTTTACATTTACAAAATGTTACGAAATTTTAGAAGATTATTCTTGACTACCGTTTTAGATATTTTACATTTTTTAATTTTTAAAATTTACAAAAATAATAATGTTTACATTTCTAACATAAATCAAATCAACTCTTAAAAATGAAATTTTTAAACTTATTATAATTTTAACATATTTCAAAAATAATTTTTTATAATTTATAAGTTTATTGTTTCAAAAATAAATTTGATTGCCATATTATGGTTTTTAAATTAAAAAAAAAAAGATTTTTATTTGGTTTTGATAATATTCGAGCTTGATTCTACTGGATACTTACTTTTAGCATTAATAGATTTTATAGTTTATGCAAAACATATTTCATAAAATTTCAGGAAAGAACAAATTAGCTACAAAAATTATGTTTGACAGGACCTTTTCATAATTTGGTTACAAAAATTTATTTTGGTGAATTTTGCACGCTTTGATATCAATTTCTTAAAAAATTGAATTAAAATCTAACGCGGTTAAAAATTAAAATTCCTTAATAAAGTTTAATTGCTTAATTTTATAAACAATAAAATAATAAATAAATGTTTGAGCAGGCTATACACCATTTCAAAAATATTTTGTATTTAAATTTTTATTTCTAGAATTTTAAATTTTGAAAAAGTGAAATTGAATAAAAACAATCTTATTAAAAATAATTTTTTTTAAAATGTAATTTTTTTTAGAAAACAATTTTTTATATTATTAGAAACTTAAAAACTTTTTTTAAATTTTTTTTTATCTTATTAAAATAATAATTTTATTGACAAACTGTAACTTTCTAAAATAAAATTTTTAAAACTTATTATAATTTTAACATTAAGTTTTTAATCTTATTCAAAATATTAATTTAAAATTACGAAACATAATAATTTTTTCAAAAATGTAACTTTCTAAAAATAAAATTTTAAAAACTTTTTAAAAATAATTTTCTACAATTTGTAAGTTTTTAATCTTATTCAAAATATTAATTTAAAATTACGAAACATAATAATTTTTTCAAAAATGTAACTTTCTAAAAATAAAATTTTAAAAACTTTTTAAAAATAATTTTCTACAATTTGTAAGTTTTTAATCTTATTCAAAATATTAATTTAAAATTACGAACCAAAATAATTTTCAAAATTGTAAGTTTTTTAAAAAATGAAATTTTTAAACTTATTTTAATTTTAACATATTTCAAAAAATAATTTTTTATAATTTATAAGTTTAATGTTTCAAAAAATAAAATTTGATTGCCATATTATGGCTTTTAAATTTAAAAAAAATTGATCTTTATTTGGTTTTGATAATATTCAAACTTGATTCTACTGGATACTTACTTATTTGTGCTTATTTAAATATGTTCACTGCTTTAAATTTCAAGTAAGCATACACTGATATAATATAGCATTAATAGCTTTTATAGTTTTATGCAAATCAAAAATGTTTATATTTCATAAAATTTCAGGAAAGAACAAATTAGTTACAAAATTATGTTTGACATGACCTTTTCATAATTTGGTTACAAAATTTATTTTGTTGAATTTTCTAGAATTTTAAATTTTTGAAAAAAGTGAAAATGAATTTGAAAAACTTTTTTGTATTTAAAAATTAAGATCTTGAAAATATTCTTTAATTTAAATTTTTATTTCTAGAATTTTAAATTTTTGAAAAAGTGAAATTGAATTTGAAAAACTTTTTTGTTTTTAAAAAAAATTGGAATTAAAATCTAACGCGGTTAACAATTAAATTCCTTAATTAAGTTTAATTGCTTAATTTTAAAGCCTCAGATCTTGTTTAATTTAAAATGGCTTAAAATAATGTTTGATTAAATGGCATGATATTTGTGTAAAAATATTAAGTCTTTTTTCATATAGGATTTAAATCTTGTTCTATAAATTGTAAAAAATACTTTAAGTCAAAATTTCTTTATCACGATTTTTATATTTTAAAATGCACTATCATTGTTCGTAGCTTAATCTCAAGATTTAATTTATTCTATCATGGCTTAAAATTAATCCAATCTACATATTGATCTGCTTGATCATTTTTTAATTTTTTTTGCAAGTTTCTTGCATAAATTACCATTGATCCTATGCTTATTGAATGCAATAAGTATCCTTTATTGCAATTGTCGGCTAAAGTGAAGGTGTGAATAACTAAATAACACTTGTCAAATTTAAAAGGCTTGAAAAAATTAACAAATTAAAATATCCTTGCTCTATCCGAAGAAGCTCTTTGAGGATGATTATTTGCTAACTAAAATGGGGAAATAGATCGGAAATAGTTCTACGATGCAAACACACACACACACATTCTTCTCTCACTTTCTTTGCTTCGCACCCCTATATTGGTATATAATTGATCTTTTACACAATTTTTGCCCATTTTTCTTGTCATCTACCCTGCAACATAAAATCTTAAGTTTTTTCAGGTCTCCTTTACACAGTTTGAGGATCATGTAGCAATATGTGGCAATGAAGCTATCCTAATAAATATGTCATATATAGATCCAATAAATGTACATTTTTTACTAATTTTTGTCCTTTTTCTTATCTTCATTGTATGATCTATCAAAATTCTTCTTCATTCTCAAATCTTAGTAAATGAATTTTTTTTTAAATTATATTTTCTCACAGCCACATTCCCAAGTTAACTCCAACAATTTCATTGATTTTTTTCCATTCTGCCCCAGCAATGCACACCGGTCAGTCATTCATTCTAGTTAATTTTTCTAAGCAATAACTTTTGAACTTTATTTCTGATTTTTTTTTCTTCTTCTCTCTTTCTACTTCGTTAATTTGAATTGTAAATTGTATTACTTTAATTTTCGGTCAGGATTGGCCTAATAAAGATAATAATAATAAAGACCCACCCATAATGTCTTGAACTATACATGTTGTTACATGTTTGAGCAGGCTACTCTGGTCTATAGACTCCATAATCCATGTCCATTCACATTACGCAATTGATAAATATTTCAAAATAATGTGAAATTCAATTGCATGTCTGAATATCTCCACTTGTCACATACAAACGTCTTATTGAGCCTCTTAAAATTTGTTTGCAAGTTTCTTGCATACATCAGCATCAAGCTCATGCTTAAAGCTAGCCATATTCGTAGTTTAACTGCAAGATTTAATTTATTCTATCATGACTTAAAATTAAGCCAAGCTACCGGTCGGTCTTATTGATCCTTTTAAAATTTGTTTGCAAGTTTTTTTTAGCATAAAATAACACCAATCTCCCAGATTAAAATGAAATAAATAAGTATTTTTATAGCATTTAATCAGCTAAAAGGTAATTGCGAAAGAATCTTTGTAAAAATTGAATGTTGATCTTTTTACAGGTTTTTACCTTTTTCTTGTCCTTCGCCTTTTTTTCCTTTGTTTTTTTTTCATCTATCATGTCCCCATAAAATCTTAAGTTTTTTTCAGGTCTCCTTTGCACCATTTGAGGATCATGTATCAATATGTGTCAATAAATATTTCATATATAGACTTAATAAATGTACAATTTTTACATGTGAACGTTATTTTTACTCCATTTCTTACAAACATGATCACAAAACTAAACATGAGCACCCACGATTTAATCACCCGCATACACATTGGATACACCTTTTTATCTATTTTCTTTTGTCTTTATCATTTCCCACTCTATGATCAACCCTTGAACACCTGCACTATTACACATCCACACTCCCATCTCTGCTAAGCCTTGTTTTACATATTTGTTGGCCTATTTCATAATAGGGCATAATTTTAGCACCATTCCTACAGCCGAAACAATATTTTCGAAAAATAGTGAAATTTAAAACCATTCGTTGGTCATTCCTTTTAGTGACCACACATACACCCACACATCCCACTCACTCACAGGTACACAGTCACACCCACACGGTCACACCTTCATAGGTACACAGTCACACCATCACACAAAATGTCTTGAAGATTACCATTCTATACAGGTTCTAATAGTAATAGTAATATATTACATAGTAGCGAAATATTTCAAAAATTGTGAAATTAAAACAACTCATTTAGCCACTAAAAGGGTAGTGATTTGAGAATATTCTTACATGAGAATATTATTTTTACTCCATTTCTAACACTTTTTGGCTACATCGAACTCTAAAAAAAATATTGCTGATCACAGACATATTCTAAAGTTAACTCCAACAATTTCATTGATCTTTTTCCATTCTGCCCTAGCTATGCACACCTGTCAGTCATTCATTCTAAAGACGCACCCATAATGTCTTGATTTCTATACATGCTGTTACATGTTTGAGCGGGCTACTCTAGTCTACAGACTCCATATTCCAGGTCCCTTCACATTACGAAAGTTGATAAATATTTCAAAAATATTGTGAAATTCAATTGCATGTCTGAATATTTCCACTTGTCACGTACAAACGTCATAAATCACACAAAAATATGCAAAACGCGAAAAAAAAACCGCGACTTGACAAAAAAAAATCGCGAAAAAAAGTAGCATAAACCGCGGGAAAAAAATGCTAATTTGCATAAAACGCGAAAAAAAATCGCGGAATTTGCAAAAAATATTGTGAAATTCAATTGCAGGTCTAAATACAAAAGGTCTTGTCAAGTACAAACGTCATAAATCACACAAAAAAAATCGCGAAAAAAACGCGAATTGACAAAAACGGGGATTTGCAAAAAAAAAACGCAAAAAAAACTGTGAAAAATCGTGGAGTTGACAAAAATCGCGAAAAAAAAACCGCTAATTTGCATAAACCGCGAAAAAAAATCGCGGATTGTAGTAAAAATCGCGGTTTGAAGTAATAATTTTTAAATATTTCGAAAAATTGTGAAATTTAATACACATGCCAAAAGTTCTCACGGCAATCCTCGCCATTATGGCGTCGATAATTTTTGAAGCTTGTATTTCCAAATCTTGTGAAATAGTCGTTATGTATCCCATAAAAAAAATCATGTCCAAACATGATCAAAGACAACAATCAAAATTTCGACACATGATCCTTTTATTGACATTAATTACCACTTTGATTGATGGGGGGGTATTTAATGACCCTACCTTTTTTACCCAATGGCCTTTGATCTTTACCGCCACAACACCTGTATGTCATAAATCACACCTGCATGTCATAAATAATTAATTAATTACCCACACCTGGCACCTGCAGGTGGCCTCAGGTAGAAACTAATTTGCATAAAAAAAAATCCCGTCTTATCCACCGTTTATCTACTGTGAATTTCTGATGGAAACTTCAATACAATTTAACAAATGTCACAGTAATCACAAATATGAGAGTATTTTTTGAACAGATATAGATGGTACAGAACAATAGAAATAAATTAAATTACGGATTTTCTAGTGCCTATGAATTTGATCTAATCGTGTTGAGTATGAAGCATAGAATTAACAAAACTGTTGATGTGCTTGTATACAAAGGAGTCGAATGACTCGTTTCTGGTCTTACAAAGTTATCAACAATATGAATTTTCCATCCCATATTACGTTGTGTGAAGCTATTATAATAAACTATATCAGGCCATGAAGAATTTGGAGTAATTTGCAATGTGGCTGCCTCATCGCCTTCGCATTCAGCAATTAGATTCTTTCGGAATTTAGTATAAGTCAGGAAATTATCGTCTAATCGTCTATCATAGTTTGGTAGATATTTCAATAGACATAATGGGCCGGCAACTGTTGGTTTCGGTCGACCTCTTCTGGTGAACTCAACACCTGCCAACACTCGAACTTCTTTTTGTTTCGAATCACTCAATCGATCAAAGCCACCTATTGGCTCATCAGTAATGATTAATGGATGATAGTGTTCAGTCGAGTGTGGATTATTTCCACCTCGTACTTTGAATGCATAAGTGAGGCCACGGCGCATGTACAGTTCTGTAAAATAATATAGCATTTAATTACTTATGGATTATGATATGTTTGAAATTACCAGGAGAAAGAGCGCCATTGATATACCATGCCAAGCTATTTGATACATGCTTAGTGATTCCTAAATATCCTTTATAACCTCCAGACGGTCCAATCGTTGCATTAAAAACTCGGAGTGTCTTGTCAAAAATATGAACTCTATCCCAAAGTTCAACTTCAGGCTTTTTTGTACCTTCTGTAAAGCTGAAGCAGTCATTAATCGGTTCTGAAGTATTGAATGATATCATCAGATCTCCTTTTGGATAAACTGTATGAAATGAAGGTTCTTTATTCGTGTCGAGTTTTCCCATAGCCCATATGACGTAGATTGGCTTGTCGAGGACAAATTCTTTGTCTAATGAGTCAGCTGTAAAGTAATAAAAATTTTTATGAATACACACAGCATGACTAAAGGTAAAAAACCATCTTACATGAAATGAGGGATCTTCTGAATGTGATTTTATTGATTCCATCTTCTCGCATAGCTGTATGTAGTTGGAAATTATCCTGACCACCCTCAACTTCTGAATCTTTACAGAATCCTTTGTTGACTCCCAAAACTTGAACGCATGACGACAAGGCATCCACACGATAATCTGTCACTTGTCCAAGATGACCATCAATATAAGTTACAGCAACATCAGCTCCAAGCATTTGAGATTTTGTGTCAGATCCTGATATTCCAAAAGACATATAATCATCTATATCAACTTTTCCATTAAGAAGCATTGTTATTGCAGGTCCAAAGACTTCCCATTGAATTTGTAGATTTCTGTGGAGCTGCTTACAGTTTGGTAATGCCAATGGTTGCGGTATAATTTTTGTTAGTGATGGTGGAACGTTCAAACCGGCAGTTATTAATATTGATCCAAAGTTTTCGTTCGTTTCCAGATCAAATATGCTGATCCAATCGATTTCAAACACTGTCTTCTCACCAGGAAGTTCCAGCATTATTGTCTCTTCGTTATAGGCACGAATTGGGTCTAGACTGTGAATTAAAAATTATTTATTATATTTTTCATAGCAATAATGACTTCCTTACTATCCAAGTTCATCTGGGATTTTAAATCCCTTATTTGATGGCTGTGCACCAACTCCTGCCCAAAAATATACTCGTTTTCCAAGACCATCATACGAAAAGTTTGGAATTTTAATGGTTTTTGAGTCCAAAACTTCAACACTTGCACTTGTCACGTTATGGCTGATTTTACTGAAGCTTCCAACTCTCTGTGGTGATGGTGGATCGAATTCTTCGGGTATGTAGACATCACCAAAGGTATTTTGAGATCCAAGATCGTAAATTGCAAGCCACTTTACTTCCGTGATTCCTTTATTATCCGGTAGTTTTAATGTAAACTCTTTGTTAAAGTAGCGTTCGAGGATGTTGGTTCTGGAATTGAGGAAAATTAGAAATTGATTATTTTTGTAAGTTTTCTGAACAAGTTGGTAATTTTAACAATTTAAGAAAGCTGTATGAATGAACAATAAATTTCTAATTATACTGTAGATAAACTAGAGAGCATAACTAGAGTAGATAAGCCTGAGTATGAAGCTTCCGGTTAAACTGGTGATTTGCTGATAACGAGTCAAGTGAAGCATGTACCAAAATAATGAGAAAAAGGAATTTCCGATGAGTCAGAATTCATCTGCTAGAATGTGTTCGATTCCTATCTAATCCAATCTGTATACAGTTATAAGTCCACATGACCACTTTCACACCTTCTGAATAATTCAAATTTGTATCGAGCACATAGGAACAACCCCCACCCCCTCCAAGACATTAAAACATGAGAACGACCTTCTAAATACAGCATCAGACAACAAACTTACTTTCCAAACTCATTGGGTACGATAAAACCCTGTGGACCTGGCCGATTTGAGGCACCAGACCAAAAGAATGTGTCAATTCCGTTTCCATCATAATTGAAATCGACAATTAGAAAAGTTTCAGCATCAACAGCATATACATCCCCACCGACTTGATGATGATAAGAATTAAATTTTCCTATTAATTTCCCTCTGTACGGTCCATCTTCGTCATCTTGACAGTCTAAAAGTAACAAGACAAAAAAAGATTATAATAAAAAACGAATGAAATGGAAATTTTATTATGCAGAAAATAAGAGCGTAAAATAAAAGTTGAAAGTGAAACTTGTTGAGCAAGATATTGCTCTATATAAGCATGCATAGAGGAACAATCATGAGGAAAAAATGGTCTGTGACATTGAACTCTTTTGTTACAATACATTCTTGTCATTGGGGATTTTTTAATAAGTATTAAAGAACAAGAAGCATTAAGTTTGCAAAAAAATATCCAGCAAAGTGCGTTTCAAACTGAATTGATGATGACGTCATTGATCCATGAAAGAAAGTTTTTTTTTCATTCGTTCGATTATTAAAAATCCACACAATCTCACCTGAATAATTGAAAAATAAAAGCACTAAAAATATTGCTAGGCACTTCCTATTCACTAAATTTAAATGGATTCCCATTGTTAGATTAACTAATAACTAAGAAGATATTGTAGAATGACTGAAATAATAGTTCTTTCACATTTTATTTAAGACACTAGCAGCTCGATTGAACTTGTTATTTCTGACTACCACTTAATAATGATGGAATTGGTTGACTTGGCACTTAGTTATTTCTTCTCTCATTCTTCGCTTACTCTCGCATTTTTCTTTCTCTGTTTTAACACACATACACCCATGCATATAGTCTTGTTAAGTTTATGCTTAAAATACGTCCCGAGTGATGCTTGGTCGACTGCTTTGTTGTACAACTAGTTCCGTTATGTCGCTGCTGAATTGCTTAGGAGATGGTAATTTGGGGGTGTACGTGAGTGACAGAGCTCACACTGCACTCAGATTGCTGTATCCGCTAATCAACAGAAATTCACATCTCGATGTTCGTAACAAACTTCTCATCTACAAGCTAGCCATCAGACCGATCTTCACGTACGGTTGTCCAGCTTTTGAAAGCATGGCAAAAACTCATCTTCAAAAACTTCAAGTTTTACAAAACAAATTCCTGAGAATCGTTCTCAACAAATCAAGATATGAAAAGATCAAAGATTATTTTTGTAAGTTTTCTGAACAAGTTGGTAATTTTAACAATTTAAGAAAGCTGTATGAATGAACAATAAATTTCTAATTATACTGTAGATAAACTAGAGAGCATAACTAGAGTAGATAAGCCTGAGTATGAAGCTTCCGGTTAAACTGGTGATTTGCTGATAACGAGTCAAGTGAAGCATGTACCAAAATAATGAGAAAAAGGAATTTCCGATGAGTCAGAATTCATCTGCTAGAATGTGTTCGATTCCTATCTAATCCAATCTGTATACAGTTATAAGTCCACATGACCACTTTCACACCTTCTGAATAATTCAAATTTGTATCGAGCACATAGGAACAACCCCCACCCCCTCCAAGACATTAAAACATGAGAACGACCTTCTAAATACAGCATCAGACAACAAACTTACTTTCCAAACTCATTGGGTACGATAAAACCCTGTGGACCTGGCCGATTTGAGGCACCAGACCAAAAGAATGTGTCAATTCCGTTTCCATCATAATTGAAATCGACAATTAGAAAAGTTTCAGCATCAACAGCATATACATCCCCACCGACTTGATGATGATAAGAATTAAATTTTCCTATTAATTTCCCTCTGTACGGTCCATCTTCGTCATCTTGACAGTCTAAAAGTAACAAGACAAAAAAAGATTATAATAAAAAACGAATGAAATGGAAATTTTATTATGCAGAAAATAAGAGCGTAAAATAAAAGTTGAAAGTGAAACTTGTTGAGCAAGATATTGCTCTATATAAGCATGCATAGAGGAACAATCATGAGGAAAAAATGGTCTGTGACATTGAACTCTTTTGTTACAATACATTCTTGTCATTGGGGATTTTTTAATAAGTATTAAAGAACAAGAAGCATTAAGTTTGCAAAAAAATATCCAGCAAAGTGCGTTTCAAACTGAATTGATGATGACGTCATTGATCCATGAAAGAAAGTTTTTTTTTCATTCGTTCGATTATTAAAAATCCACACAATCTCACCTGAATAATTGAAAAATAAAAGCACTAAAAATATTGCTAGGCACTTCCTATTCACTAAATTTAAATGGATTCCCATTGTTAGATTAACTAATAACTAAGAAGATATTGTAGAATGACTGAAATAATAGTTCTTTCACATTTTATTTAAGACACTAGCAGCTCGATTGAACTTGTTATTTCTGACTACCACTTAATAATGATGGAATTGGTTGACTTGGCACTTAGTTATTTCTTCTCTCATTCTTCGCTTACTCTCGCATTTTTCTTTCTCTGTTTTAACACACATACACCCATGCATATAGTCTTGTTAAGTTTATGCTTAAAATACGTCCCGAGTGATGCTTGGTCGACTGCTTTGTTGTACAACTAGTTCCGTTATGTCGCTGCTGAATTGCTTAGGAGATGGTAATTTGGGGGTGTACGTGAGTGACAGAGCTCACACTGCACTCAGATTGCTGTATCCGCTAATCAACAGAAATTCACATCTCGATGTTCGTAACAAACTTCTCATCTACAAGCTAGCCATCAGACCGATCTTCACGTACGGTTGTCCAGCTTTTGAAAGCATGGCAAAAACTCATCTTCAAAAACTTCAAGTTTTACAAAACAAATTCCTGAGAATCGTTCTCAACAAATCAAGATATGAAAAGATCAAAGATCTACACACAGAAGCAAAAGTACCCTCCATCGAGGAGTACGTCAGAAAATTGCAAGCGAATTTCAACATTCGTCTTGCAGCACAAAATTCTGAATAAAGCAAAAACAGTTCAAATCTAAAACCAAAACTAAGTGACGAAAAGACTTCAAGTCTGGTTCCTTAAAAACCAACCTCAAGAACATGTATTTTAATTTTTTTTTTGTACATACTTAACATACAGAAATAAAATATTATTATTTTAAAAAAAAAAAAAAAAAAAAAAAAAAAAAAAAAAAAAAAAAAGGTAATTTGGGGGTTTAGAGCTGTTGGGTGAATGTCAAATTAAGGCACTTGGAACAGATGGTTGAGCTTTCAGAACGAGATTTTAAAGATTTTGTTGTAATGACAGAAAAAAGAATAACTCCGAACAACCGATCCCGTGGGACTCGAGCCCACGTCCTACGATTTCCTACATGCTCCTACCACTGAGCTATTGGGGGTTATTCGACTATATGGCTAAATGCCATATATAAGTTGCACCCCTTTCTGTCTCTACTTTCTGCGCCTGATGATCTAAGTCTTGTCATTGTCAAGGGCATAACTATCATATCTCAACAGATTTGGACATTATATGTTTACACTATTAAGGAAGTTTATTATCATAATCAAGGAGGTCCAAACTAAAGACTTAATCTGTTCAATTTCATAGTATTCCATCTTATTACTAATGCTTTGTGCTCTGTTATATACCAAATTTAATGATGCTTCTTGTGAATACTTTCCAATGTTCATTTCTAGGTAATATTATGAAGATTTTCGAAAATCTTGAAATTTTGAGATAACTCTACGACTTTTTGAGTTTTCTTTGTTCTGTTACTGTTTTACTATATTTACTGATGACTTTCCACTAGTTTGTGACTGGTTCTTACGCCGAAAAACTTAAAATTTCAAAAATAACATTTTTGTTCTCAAATTCAGAAGATTAACTTAGAAAATACCAAATAATTTTAGAAAGCTGCTAACAAATCTCAAAACTTACCATCATAAAGCATCTACTGCTCGGTATCAACTCTCATTTTTGGCGGGCGAGCATGAAGAGAATAAAAAGTTTCAAGTCTGATTTTTTTAAATCGCATTCTTTATTTTATCAATTTTTTTTTCTTTAATTTTTCATTTTTAGTAAATAATTTTCATAATTCTTTTGTATTGTTGTAATTGTTTAAATGAATGTAACTTTTGCTCTATCATTTTCATTTCTTTCTTTTATATATTTTTCTCTCTTTTTCTTGAAGATTATGAGAAAAAGATTTTTTTTATCTACATCTGTCTTTATGCTTGTTTTTTTATGGCCGAAAGAATAAGTTTTGTATAAATGAAAAGAAAAGCTTTTTTTTGTATCTCATTTTTAAGTTTTTTTGGGGTTGTTTCGTCTATTCTATTCTGTTTTGTTGTAAAATCTTCTTTTTTTGTCCTGTAAAGTTAATTAGGTTCCATTTGCTTTATTCGATAGTTGATTAGATGCAATATTTTTTCTTATGTCACATTTTCTTTCCTCTGTAAGTTTCTGACAAAGTTGGAAAGCTTTTTTTGTTGGTTTGATCACTGGATGGTCGTGGATGTTGTCCAAGGCTTCCCAGCTTCTAATCTTTAATCCTATAGAGATTAAAGATTAAACAAAGATTAAAGATTAAAAGTTGGGAAGCCTTGATGCTGTCAATCTCTGAGATTATTGTTGGTTTTTAAGGAACTATTAGCAGCTTATTTCTTGTCAACACAGAGGTGTTCAAAAAATGCAAATTTCCCCAAAACTAACTTCCAACAATAACCTCACAAATTGACAACACCACCAACTAACATCCAGTACCTCAAAACCACTTTCCAACCCATGATTTAATTTTTAAACAATCTCACATACAGCGCGATTGTTATTTTATTAATGTTTACATTTTTGTAGAAGAAAATAAATTATTGAGTGTGTGGAGTAGGAAGTGAAATTGAAATCGACTCGATTTAATAGAGATCAAAGCAATTTATAAAGTCTGACTGAGAAGATAATTAATTCCACGAGTCCAGTCGATTGGGAAATATATCAACTTTTTTGTGTTAATTACATTTGTTGCTTTTTAGGGGGTATATAAAAATAGATTACGAATAAAATCAAATAAAGTTCAATGAATTGAGCTTTCAAGGTCGTTTATTGACTTGTTCTGAATGTGATTTAATCAATTTAATGGATGAGTGAAGGAATAATTTCGGATTTGCTTGTTGAATGAGCTTTTTTGGTCACTTTACTCAGACAATTCTCAAGAATTTCTCAAAAAAGAAGAAATTTATCAAGAAGATATCCAGATTCAGACAAATTTGAAAAATCCTGATTCAAGGAGCTGGTTTTCAAATTATCCTAAGGATTCCATGAAAACGAATTTTCAATTAATTTGAAATATTTTCATTAAAACAATAAAAATTCATTTAAATCTAAATTTAACAGAATTTGTATGGTTTTTTTAAAAAAAATACGAAACATTTGAACGGTTTTGTAACACTGATGTCAATTTTTTCAATCCATAAACATTTGTAGGGTTCCGAAAAAAATACGAAACATTTGAACGGTTTTGAAGCACTTTTGGTTCAATAATAAAACATTTGTAAGGTTCTGAAATGAATTTTACATTTGTATGGTTCTGAGATCTACAAAACATTTATAGGGTTTCAAAGTTTTCAATTCTTACAGAAAATAATCTGTAATTTGAGTATTAAGAGCTACTTTACACGATTAAAAATCAATACCCAATAAATAAGAAGGAAAATATTCTCATCCACAAAAAAAAGTCCTCAATCGATTCCAATTTCAATTCCTTTATTTTACGAAACAAACTATTTTTTTTTGTCATTTATAAGAGTTAATAATTTCCTGCAAGGCTGTGTGTTTTTTTCTTTTAACATTTCAAGGTGATTAAACTTTGTGCTAGAAAGGAATTCTATGGAACTGAAATAGCTCCTCGCATGATACACTTGAGTAAATGTAGGAATTTTTTTATTATTATTTTAATTTAACAAATGGCTAGTTTAAGGTAGAATGACATCCATAAATTAATCAATAATACATGCAAGAAGGCACAAAGTTTAATTCACATTAAAAACATTTTGTATCCTACTTTACGTTAAATGGCGAAGGAAAGCAAAAAGAAAAGTTTAGTTTTTGGTCTTTTGTGTTGATTCTCATTTCAGAATTTGATTGGAAGGAAAAAATGGAAATTTTTTGTAGCATGAATGCATGCGATTATGTTCAATTTTTCTTATATTTCAAAAGCAAAAACTCAAAATTTATTTCCAAAACAACAATTAATTAAATTTTTTTCTCATTTTTTTTCAGGATCTTAACATAGTTTAATAATTTTTTTTCACGTCAATTTAGCAAGTTTTTCTTTGAGAATTTTTATTTTATTTTCATCAGCAGAAATTTTGGCTCCATTTCATGGGATATCATTCAATTTTCCCTTTACGGTCATTCAACATTTTTTTTATATCCTAACACACAGTCATTACCAACTATTAATTCAGTAAAAAAGCCTTTCCTAAACAGTCTTCTTTTCAAGTTTTTTTTTCTTGCATTGAACGATCACTTAAGTGAAAAATTGAATTTTCCAGAAATCCCAGAAATTTTCAGTTTTGTGGGAAATACAGATTTTTTTTTCATGTTCCGAGAATTACAAACAAATTCATATTTAAAGCAAGAACATCCTCAATTCTATACAGTTTCGTCTCATCTAAGCTTGATAAATCTTGATATAATTTCTTGGAAAAATATTTCTTAATTCGTTTGTGTTCTTATTTTTAAAAGTGGACATTTTCTGTGTATTTTTAGTGAGATCTTCCTGGTTAATGAGTGTTTTTAGTCAGTCTGACTGGATTAAATTGTTAAGAATCATAATCCAGCTGAGCTAACTTTGAGAATTTGATGAAAATCACACAAATGTTGAAAAATTAAAGCTATTTTATGTAGTTTTTGAAGGTTTTAAACGGAATTTGTAATGGTTGTTAACAAAATTTGTATGGTTTTGATCGGAATTGCATGGTTCTGGCAATAATGAATCCTTTTTGGATTTGTATTGTTCTGAAAGGAATTATTTGAATTTGTATGGTTTTTACAACGGAATTTGTATGGTTCAGAAAGAATTTGTACGGTTTCAGAGCACAACATTTGTAATGTTCTAAAATTCAAATTTCAAAAAACCGTTATTTTAATAACCAAGAATCTCACCCCAAAAATACACAATTATCATCCAGCAACATTATAAAGTTTCAATATGTGACATTATCTCAATTATTCTGTATTTCATTTTCAATCAGGTTTTAAAAAAGTGTTTAATAATTATTTTTATATCATTTAAGAAAGAAAAAAGTTACAATGAGTGTATTTTCTTCGTATAACAACTGAAAAAAGTTTTCAATTTTTTTTAATTTATTTAATTGAAAAACCTATTTTTACTAGTATCTTTTCATCAATTTTTATCTTAATAAACTTTTTTTTTATACGAGTGTGCTGGTTTTGTCTGCATAAAGATATCTCAGCGCGGGTTAAGGAAATTACTTATGTTCATTCATTTTACAAAATACAACGAGTTTTTCTATACTTTTTTTTTGAAAAAACAAAAAAAAATTCATTAAATTAAAAATATTTCGGCAAAAAGTAACGTGGACCGTGAGAGATCCACGATGATGATCAACCAATGTACATTTTGTTTTCTTCTTAAAAAAAGAAACTTTCGTGTAGTTTTGATGTAATTAGATTCACTTAAAATGCAACAGTCCTTAATGATTGAAAGAAAGTTTGATTTTTTTTCTCGTTATCGCGACATTTTCTTGTATGATATTCATTTTTTGTGTGTTTTTTCTTAACGATGAATCAGATTTTAATGGATAAAGTAGCTGAATTTATGTGATTTTTCATTGTTTATCTAAAAAAAATTTAATGTACTAAAAACATGAATAAAGACATTTTTGTGTGTGTTTGGGGGGAGAAGGAAAAGTATAAAAATTAATTAATAATAATAAAATTAAGAAGAAAAGATCGCCGCGACAACAATAAGCGATGTAAAAATTTAGGTAATAATTAAACTGATGTTGATGCATAGATGGTGGAACAAGGTTAGCTAAAACTTATCTTGAAATATGAATAAATTATTTGTTGCGGCCACAGCAAGAATATTCTCAAGTGGATGCCAAGCTGTGTGAAGAATTTTCTTATTAAAGTCCAAACAATCGACACTAATCTCGTCCTTTTTTCTCTTATTGCCTGTATATACTTTACGAGGTTTAAGAACAGTTTTCGGCTTAATTATGTCCTTCGATGCTTCCATCGTTAAATCCTTCTTTGTATTGCGATCGAAGACACGGAAGAAATTGTTGTAACTGCCCGTCATTATTGATGTATCATTACCGTTCCAACAACATTCAAACTTATCGAAAATGCAATCGTTCTCGTATAGCGAACACAACTTTGTTCGCAAGTATTCATGAACCTATAACGAAAAAGAAATAATATGTTTACAATAAATTACATTAGTATGGACAGAAATAGCACAATAGCTAGCCGTTATCACTCAATAAAATGTGATTTGAGCGCATTTTCCATAAACAGATTAGGAAGAGTTTGCGATTGTCAAGTGTCGAAAACAATTCATCAAAATAACAATAAAACTAGTCGATGTATCATTTTTGGAAGAACGAGATTAACGCATAATTATTAAAATATAAAATTTAACGGTAAATGAAAATTTGAATTGAGTATAAAACTGTTCTAACCGTCAAAGAATATTTGAAAAATAACGGACTTTTTTGAAGCAGCCTTAACGTAATGTAACATATTAAAGGACCCGCTTCTAAATGATTTTCAGCTGTTTCCAGCATAGAATGTGGCTGGTAAAATTGTCAGGCTAGCATGAAGGCAGTTAAAAACAGTGTATAAAGTTATTGATAATATGTGAGCAATTGCGTCTCATGCTAGTCATTGTGAGATAGCGCTAAACAGAAATTAGTAGTCACACAGTCAAAGTGACCTAAATAACGAGAAATCGTTTCATGGAAATGGGCTCAAAAATAAAAAAAGAAATAAGTCATAATAAAAATGTAAACAGCAATGACGACTGTCAACAAGTTTTGGTGCTGACAGAGAAAAAAAATGTAATAGATAAGACAAGAAGCTCACCGAATAAGTCTCAACCGGTTTCGTTTCCATATGCAAATCCCAAACTTTAATACTTAAATAGTCCCTCGACATCATGTAACGTCCGGAATTACTCATCTTAACATCACTTATCGAACTGATAATCTCACGAAAGAAGCTCTTATTGTTCATTTCATTATCTTCAGGCTCTTCAAAGAGTTTTGCATGCTGATCGCATAATGCCGACGATCTCATGTCACATAAACGAATTGTACCTTTGCTACTTGAATATACAAATAAATTGCAATCACGAGGATGAAATTCAGCTGCTGTTATTACTTCTGTTAATTCCTCCATATTTGATGGCTTTATATCAACAATATTGAATGATTGATTTGTTATTTCTAGATTCCACAAATTAATTCGTAAGTCATCTGCTGAGAGATATGTCTCTTGATCAGAATTGACTGAAATTGAATTAATATGATAGGTGTGAGCATTTGCAAAGACACGCCGCGGCGTTGCTTCGACCATCAGATCCATCGGTTTAATTGATGGCACACGTAATGATGTAACTTGATTCGGCTCTCTAACACGTCCAGTTTCCTCCTTTGTATTATAGCCTTCTATACATTTGTCACGCTCCGATACCTTCCAGAGCTTTATTGTTTTATCATTTGTTGACAATAGGAAGTGCGCCTGATTCTTACGTTTAAGCCATCGAATTTTATTAATTTTCTCCTCAATCTCCAGTGACTTTAGGTAATCGAATTCAGGTTCGTGCGATTGAAAAGTGCTATAAACGTTGAATTCTCCTCGACGTGGATTGGCGGCTTTTGAGTTTGGGTCTCTTTGAAAAATAACAACACGTCCACCTTTATCGCCCGTCGCCAATAAGTCACCATCATGATTAAATTCTACGCATGAAATAACATCGGCATCGGTAATATCATCATTTAAAGCGCCTTTGACTTGTGAAAAGCACCAGCTTGTTTCGCCATGACCTAAAAAGTAGTCGTTAAATTGTCTTTATTAGTTTTAATCGCACAGAATGTCATAATTATGCGTATAATGCTGATTGTAAACATAACCATAAAAGCAACATTAGAAATTCGCAATTTTTCAGCATAAAATATCAACACGATTTAACTCTTTATGCTTAATCGACAATGCCTCAAGATGAAAATAATTAAATTTCATTGAACAAACATAACAAAAATAAGTAATTGTATGACCTTGAGCACTTTTTATCGCTATGATGTGAAGATAATGCTCTGCATTATATAAATTTTTTTCTCTACATATTCTTTCTCTCTTCTGTATTCAGCAATTGTAAGTTCCGACGATTTGCCATAAATATATATATAACAGATACGACATTTGAATACAGAAATTCAATAAATTCATGTTGTATGGAAAATTATACACTAAATATTGCCGCTCGCTCACTGCTGCTTATTCTTTTGTTTATTTATCTCCTTTGTTCCAGTTCTTTTCCTTACACACCGTCTTTCCGAAAATAAATGCTGGATGTATCGTAAAAATGACGCAAAAAAATTTACACTTTCGCGGATCAATAAAAGTTTTGGATATTTCGTAAATTTTCCACTACACAACATCCAGAATGGATTATATGCGAGTCTATTGCGACTTTTTAGCTCAAACAATATCAAGTGCAGGTATATTTTATGATACATTACTTTTCAGCGTCACATTTTTCTATCTTTGCTGATTTTTCTCTTTTCAATAAAAATGATTCTTTTTTTTGCGAAAAATTAAAATCACAAAATTAATGCTTTTTAATCGTACCTGTGGACATCTTTAAGGGCTAAAATCGTCTTAAGTAATTGCAATTCATAAATAAGAACCTAGTTAATATTACAATGTACTTTAATCAGTAGTTTTTTGATTAATTATCAACTTTTTCTTAAAAATCACACTAAACTTAGTTCTACACTCTGATTATAATACATATAATTTCCTCCTTGTGTCTGTCTGTCATTACTAGCTAACTATACACTTTTCTTTGCGATTCTGCTATTTTTTGATTCACAAATTGCTTTATCTTATATAATTAAAGTTTTACTTTTGTCCTTGATCAGAATTAACAGTTTAATTACAGCATATTTATCTCAAACTTGGATTTCATCTGTCATGTTTGATGGGCGAATTTTCTAGTTATTGATAAGTTCCGCGGCTAAACATTCTGCATTCAGCACAACGTGTATTGTTATTTCTCACATTCTGTCTTATTCTGACTATCTATCAATTTATTCTTAATTATATACACTTATTATATTTATTTCACGCTTAATTAGAGTAGATTAAACCGTTTTTGTGTTGTTTTTAATAATTTTAAACTGCTGAATTGCGGGAAAATATTTTTGAATTTTTCGCGACCGTTATTTTTTTGTAAAATAATTTTGCATTAACTCACTTGATTTATTTTGTTCCTTTCTCTGATTATTCATATAATGATGGAAGAATCTTGATTTAAAGCTGCCAGATTTCTCAGAATCTGGACTTCCAATAGGCGAAAAGTTATCACTTCCAAACAATTTCATTATCTCTGACTGTATATTTACTTCTATAACCGGCTTATTTTAGTTCTAGCACTGCACTTATTGGATATATTCACTTTAAGTCTGATCGATAAACTTGATACCTTTTAATTAGATCCAGTGAGCATTGAAGGATTTACATTGATATTTCTTTATTCACTGACCTACATCTATTAATAATTATTTCTATACAAGATTCACTCTCATTTGTCCATTATTTGCTGCACTGATGTCCATTTTTAAACAACGACGCCTTAT
This sequence comes from Chironomus tentans, assembly GCA_963573255.1. Lineage (NCBI taxonomy): Eukaryota > Metazoa > Arthropoda > Insecta > Diptera > Chironomidae > Chironomus > Chironomus tentans. Next base: position 10,373,537 of record OY754304.1, read on the forward strand.
TTCTCAGAGTATACTGAAATTTAACTAAGAAATTGCCTTGTAACCAAATGGGACAGTTGAAGATGACTAACAAACACCACTGAACTGTACATATGAATCAAAAAAAATTTTTGTGATAACTATACAGCGCTCTGTTATCAAAAATCACTGTAAAAATAATACGGAAAAATTAGGTTCAAGCGCATTTCACGTTTATTCTTCTCGTTAACAGAAAAAAATGATAACTTTATTGTATGTAGCTCTTACTATAGCACATTATTCAATGCTCAATCCTTTCACGCTGTTACAGTTCTAAATCGTAGATATGAGAAATTAAAAATACATGTGTAGGTTTTCGAATAATTATAGACTAATAAAAGAGACGAAACTTAGAGATATCGGAGCAATGATTTCATTATTATCGTACACAACAAAACACACGATCGATCGATGATTGTATCCACGTTCAGCGTATGTTTTCGAGAGTAATTATCACCAACTAATTTAGATAAAATTAAAATTATGAAAATCTAGTAAAATCTGAATATATGCAGTATGTGTCATATAATGTGACATTGAGATCTCTGTGGAAAAAATACACACAGATAAAATATCGTTACGGAAAATTTGTCAACTGTTTTTAAGATTTTGATTTTAATTTTAAATTACTTGAATCTAGTACGTTGATTTTTTAAAAATAAAATTCAGATATATTTGTATTGTAAAATGAATAGTAAGGATTAAATTAATTCAGGCTTTTAGATTTGTAAAGTTAATTTCTAACGTTTTTCAAAAATTCAAATTTTTAACGGTTTTCAAAAATTCAAATTTCTAACGGTTTTCAAAAATTCAAATTCAAACATATTTAAAAATAAAACCGTTATTTTTGTACTAGATCAAAATTGTGAAAATTATGAAGCTTAGAGCATCATTCTATCGAATGAATGCAAAGTAGACAATCCACTAAAACCCTGCAAATTCTGTGTATTAAAATTTCTTAATTCCTAAAGATACAGTAAGAAAAGTAAAGCTAAAAATTCATGCGTAGATAGTTAAATCATAAGCACTAACAATCACTCTTAGTGACACAAATAGTCATGAATGTAATGAACTTCCTTAGGTGTGAAGGTGTGAATGAGAAGTAAAATAATTCCGTTGCGACCTTTCGTGTCACAAAATTAGAATTCTTTTTTTGTGAATCAAATTTAAATGTCATTCCTTAAAACTCGATGAAAAGCATAAATTTTCGTTCATTAGTTTCATTATTGATTTGTAAGTTTAACAAAACGGGTGTCTCAAGGAATAAAAAGTTTGAAAGGAATAAATTAAAAAGTCTTAAAAGATAGCAATTATGGCACTAGTGATCAAAAATACCATCGATGTATATTGGACCATAACTAACGTATGGGACGGTAATGATTATAATTATTGTTGTTGAATATGTTTATAATAATTGTTAATTATATGGTAGATAAGAGAGTCAAAGATTGGCTTTTCATGTCAAGTCCATTCAAGCCAATTTCCATCATTGTGATCTACTTACTTATCGTACTCAAATGGGGTCCAAAGTGGATGGAAAATCGTCAACCATACAAGCTGGATTTCATAATTAAAACCTACAATCTATTCCAAGTTGCGTGTTGCTTATTTCTAACGGTCGACGTCTTTCGTTTAACCTATGCACGTGGATATAACATAATTTGTGAACCTGTTGATTATTCAGATGATCCAATAGCTTTAAGAATCGCCAAATGTGGACATTGGTACTTTTTATCAAAAGTTTTGGACTTACTCGATACGATTTTCTTTGTCCTGAAGAAGAAAAACTCTCATGTGTCGTTCCTACACGTTTATCATCACGCTGGAATGGTTGCATTAACTTGGATCGGAACAAAATATGTTGCTGGTGGTCATTCCGTCTTTACTGGATGGATTAACTCTTTAGTACATGTAATTATGTACTTCTATTATTATCTGACAACCGTTGATAACAAATACAAGCAGAGTATCTGGAAGAAGTACATCACACAGTTGCAAATGGTAAGAAAGTAGGGGGTCGTTTGGATATTATGTAACTCTTTAGAGTGCAGCTCTATACAAATTTTGTTAAGGCGAAGAAGTGGTCTAAAATGATTATACGTTACGTAATATCTGAATTACCCTTATTTGGAGGACAAAGCACTAACGGATGTTTTATTTCGCAACCTTAGGTCCAATTTGGAATGATGGCTTTGCATTGGCTGTCCTTGATACTTTCAGACGATTGTGGATTCCCGAAATTTACATCATTCTTCATGCTACCACAAGACGCATTCATCTTTGTTCTATTCTTCGATTTCTACCTGAAAGCGTATGTTTATAAGAAAGCAAAGACCGAAGATACCAAAAAATATGAATTGAATAATAATATTGAACCTGAGGTGAACAACAACCTTAATCAACCATCAATATCAAAAGTAAATGCAAGAAAGGAAAATAAATAAAATCAAAATTGAATAGATTTAAGGTAAACGCAGAATAGTCCATAGTATTAAAATACAATTACCATTAATTATATTTAATCCCCGTAAACACGCTCTACCGTAAATAAAACTAACTATTTCTTTTCCGAAAAAATATAAAAACGGATTTATATTATTTTAAATTAAAATTCTGAAAGTTCAAGGTCAGGGGCTGGTTTTTCGTGATTAACCCTTCGAAATAGTTCACATCAGGTGGAACTATCCTGCCTCATCTACGCAGGGTAATCTCTTCTGCCTCTTAGTGTCTTTTAACTGTTCTAGACATTCTAACTCGGTTTTCGACCGAGGGTAACCTCCCTACCCACGGTAGCCCAAGATACAAACCTACTTTATGATATACTCTATTCCTGCAAGTATATAGACCCTCTATCACTCTACCCTTTCTCAGGGTGATTGTATCTCAGTGCACTTCAGTATAGTAACACTTGTTGACATTCAATAGTACACTGAAAATTGATATGACTGCATTAGACAAAATATTGCAAAATATGCAAACACGTTTTGAAATTTCACTTGTCAAACCTGAAAATTGATTGGAATTTAATGAAAAATTTGCAATCGACACGTAATTATCATATTACTATAAAAAAAACTTTCAATGATTGATTTTTTTATTAAATAATTATAATGCTTAAAAAGCTGTTTGTTTAAAAAGTTACAATTGCATTTTTTCAGAATTCACATGTAGATCATTTTTTTTATTTATTTAAAATATTAAGCAGCGCGAAAATTCTTTAAACTATCCATAATTTAGATTAAAAATTTTTTTTTCAGTCTTCAACATGATTACGTCGTTGAAACTTTTGACAGTCGTTCAAAAATGACCCCCATCAACCTCTTGTCACTCAGCTCCAAAAACCAATATTCGACGTCATCTGTGAACGACCCCCAATTACTTAAATCACAGGCTGTCTGAAAATCTTCTCACTATCACCTGCTGTGCAGTTCTTCTTTTAAAAAATTCTGTATTTTACTAAATATTCGAGTTACTTTATTTGAAAAGTAAATTTGAATTGAAAATTTAGGATCCAATGAACTTAATGGTAATTTATAAGGATGTGAAACTTTATAGATTTAACAAGAAATGTGGGAAACTGCAGTTCCAATCACGAATTTTCTATTAAACATTTATAAAAAGGCTTCTTTATCCAACAAAGAAAATCTTACAAAACTTTTCAAATTAAGTACTACAAACACTATTAATATCATTACAATCTATCCTATCCTATTCCTTTTAGATTGAAAAAAATTTATACTATGTGATCGTATATTCTTCTTGCAATTTTAAAATGATAATATTAGTTTGAATGTTGAGGATGGTCGTGGTTTATAAGAGAAAGTCAGTTCTACTCAAGTGGACCTGCTGTTGTCTCTAATAATCCGTCAATTGCTCCCATTGTGGTTTCGTGTAATCCATGATCAAATCCATTGTTTGAATAAAGCTTAATGATATCAGCAATTGCATCCTTTGAGCCGAAAATCAATGCCAAAACACCAAATACACAGACAACAACATTTTTCCAGATGATCCAATTGAACTTTCCAAATCCTTGCTCCCAGTATGTAACCATTTCAATAAATACAGGTACAAGTAATCCCAAGATTGAGAAGCAGAAGGCACCAAGTAGACCAACAAATGGTCCAATCGTAGGCACAGCAACAGCCAAAAGTACAGCAGCAGTAACCAAAAGTGTTCTCATCATGTAGTTAACCATCAATGGACGTTTGGTAAATCTTTCTTTAATGAAGTCCCAGCCGATTTCAAGGCACACGTAGAATTGAAGTCCAAATGTACAGTAGACAGCCAGTGCTATTAAAATTTTGACAATTTGAGCTGGAATTTCTTCAATTGGAAGATTTAAAGTGATTGATCCTGCTGCGTCATTGCCGTACTTCACATATCCAACAAATCCAAGTAGAATGTATACCATTGTAACCCCACCCATACCTTTGTTAAGTACACCACAGATTCCGATAAAGTGTTGCGGCGTTCTCATTGAATTTTCAAGTGGCATAACGACACCGATTGCTTCCATAGCGAATATAACTATTATCAAAATACAAAATAATATTTATTAATATAATAAATATGCCAGGGATGATAAGGTAAACTGTAAACAGAACTTACCTATCTCACCGAAATAAAAAAAAATAAAAGATAGAATTGAATTATTATTGATTACTCACCGATTCCGAAGAATGGTGCGATCTGAATTAATGATGTGTGCAGTTTTCGGTCGCTAATTGGTGGCATATCTGTTGTACAGTAGTAGAATGTTATCAGCAATCCAACACCCATGAAAACGTTTGCAACACTAGAAAATGGTGCAAGATATTTCAAGTTTGGCACCCATGAGAGTAAAATCAATGGAATCAGAAGCATTGAGATGAAAATCCTTGGATCTCCTTTCCATCCGAAGTAATGCTCTATGAGTTGTTGGAAATTTTCAGCAATAATGACAGTGTATACTGAGCAGGTACCAAAGTAAGTGATAAAAAGTCCATAGTTGATGAAATGCTTCATAAATTGTGCCCATGGTTTTGCCCATGCCGGTCCTAGATGACAATAAAAAAATTAAAATATTTTATTTTATTCAACGCATGTCAAAAAAATTTTTTAATTGAAATTTTAAATTAACTCAATCAATTGTGAAAATCAAAACAAACTACTTTCAATATCTGATTGATTTTTAAATTAATTTTATACGAAATTTCACAAAAAAGGAAAAACAATTTAATCAATATTAATGAGGCTGAAATAATTTACCGTTAAGAAAGGCAACTTCGGCCACCTCCGAAAAACTCATTGTGGTTCGTCGAGACCGATAATATAAAGTATGGGCGCATTTTACAAGAACATACGCACAATGGGTACAGACTAAAGCAGTTGCGATTGTTGCGAAGATACCAGTGATCAGACCAGAGTAACTAAAAGCCATTGGCATCGCCTGTGGGAGAAAAAATGTAAAAATTAATTTTTTCATTAAATTTTTTTAGTTTTTTATTTTTTTTTAAAAAATTAAAAATTGATTTTTTAAAACAAATTTAAAAATTATCTTAATACGTTTTCGTTTTTAATTTAAATAAATTAAGATTTTTTCTTTTTTAATTTTTAAAAACTATTTTTTCACTTTTCTTCGTTTTTAAAATAAAGTTCAATTTTAAGAAAATGTAATGTTTTTTTTTACTGTTTGATTTTGTTATTTAAATTTTTCATTTTTCCATTTGAATTTCAATTTTGAAATTTTTGACTTTTTTATTTAAATTTCAATTTTTAAATTTTTCATTTCTTAAATTTCAACTTTTAAATTTTTCATTTTTTTATTTAAATTTCAATTTTTAAAAATGTTTTTTAAAATTTTAATTTTAATATATATTTTAAAAATCACTTTTAAATTTAAAAAAATTCATATTTGTTACTTCGTTTTAAAAAATGTTTCAGATTATTTTTAAACTTTTTCAATTTTTAATTTTTTTATCATTAAAAAATTAACTTTTTGAAATTTTAAAGTTTTCTTTTAATAATTTCTTCACATAAAATCTTCACAAATCCTTACCAAAATTCCAGTTCCAAGGGATGCTTTGAGCAAATGTGTCAGGGTGTCCATATCGGATGTAGGATGATCCACTTTCCGCTCCCTAAATGGATCATAGTCGGCCAAAGCACCTTTCTCGACATTTATGGATGCCGGTGCTACTTTATACCTAGAGAAAATAGTCATAACTTAGTACTTTAATTCAATTCGGCACGTTTCTGTTAGTTTAATGCACTATGAATAATTTAATATGGCGTTAAAATGCAATTTTAGGATTTTTTATGTTTATTTAAGGTAATTAAGTATTTAATTATAAATTTGGTTATCATTTTGCAAGACTCGAGTGGTTGATTATTATCTATTTAATTAGATGCTTCAATTTGCGTCATAGCAGTCGATTCTTCTGAAGAGTTTAAGTGATTTTTTATGATAGATTCCTTAAATAACTTAAAATATCCAACAAAAAATTCAAATTGGATGAAAAAAATCCACGAAAAATTGAGGCAAAAGTCTAAGCCTTGAGACACACACCGTTCCTCATTATTATTATTTTCAGTTAAACAGATTTCAGACATCCGCATAGACATCTCTTCTCACAAGTGCACAATTATATCTTCCCCGACCGAAAAAAAATAAGGGCAATTTATTGATACCTCCAATCACAAGAACGATCGAAAATAAACTGACAATGTTACGAACTTCAAAAGTGAATTCAAGAAAGTCTGAAATAAAAAATTGCATGGTCTCATGTTGCTTCTTGTTTATTTGTGCATTTTTTTGTGCATCATACGTTTCGCTGATAATGCAAAATATGGAAAAAGCATGAGGAATTTCAACTGACTTTGTGTTTCAGCCTCGTTCGTTTTTAAAAATTAAAGTGTATTATTGTTAGTAGTCAGTTCACCTTTGTGTGTAAATTATTGAGGACTGAATTTGTGAACGTTTCCTTTTCGTTTAATTTAAGAAAAAAAATTATAAGTTGAGAAGAATGGATGAAGTTTGGGAGTTATTATTGATTGTCAGTATCTGGGTGCATTTTATTTTAGTTTGGGAAAATTTGCGGTTCTTACATAGTCATAGAGTTATTTGAGTGTGAGAAAAGCCTGAATAAATAAATGGAAATGTCTTGACTTAGTGTCTTATTTGATAACTGTAACAAATTTAGATTTTCGAGTGATTTGGGAATATTTAGAAAAAGGTATCCTCTTAAAAGCTAGAAGAAGTATCTTTGTCTTAGAGTTTGATATCTTTGAAATTTTGGTGCCTTTTGCAAATCACCTACACACCCTAGTTGCGGAAACTGATGGATCATTCATTATGAAAGAAGGGGGGGGGGGGGCTTGATTTCGAATAATAGTTTAAAATCCTTACAATTTTAAACTAGTGAATTTATAAATTAAAAATTATTAGTCCCATTTCTAAAAAATTTTTACCTTTCCAAAAAGGATCAAGTACGATAGCATATCCAGAAAATTTTATAATAGTAGTTGCTTGACTTCCAAAACCAAATTTACAAAGTGGTTCTCAAATATTTTCGAGAGCGACACACTAAGTAAGTGCCTTACTTATTCAGTAAAAATTGGTACCTAAAGGATTTGGCGAGTCATTGATCACACATAGAATCACACTAAGGCTGAAACATAGGTGGATAATAGGGCTTGAAAGGAACTTATACCAATTCCACCGCGATTAAGTCATTTCTTTACATGATCTTCGAGTCTGAAGCATCAAAATAATATGTTATATGTCCTATACTCTATTTTAAGTGTGCTTTTTTGCCATTTTATCCACGGCGACTTGCATCCTCATTACGCCACTGATAACAGCTTTTAAATATCACTCACATCTCACCATCCCAAACTGATCATACCAAACTCAACTTTTCACCGAGCCAAAAAAATTCTCCAGACGAAAAATGAAGAAAAGCAAAATTGATTGTTCAAAAATATGTGCATAAGAGAGACGGAGAGAGAGAGAGCCTATAAGCCCGGTGTAATATTTTGTGTCTCATAATTCGTGAATGTTACAATGAATTGGTTTTATGTGGAAATTTTTCATTTGCCACGGACAAAATTAATTGTAAGGTGAATCTCAACATGAATCTCTGATCGTTTTATCGAGAATGTAAATTTAAAAATAAATTTAAGTAAGTTGACTGCACTCTGGTGCTTATAAATCTCTAATAAATCAGATTTTCTGTCACGAATTTATTTATTTAAGATACGGTGTAAGGGAAATCGTCTTCGATTTTAAGCAGCATGTCGTGTGTACTTTGCAGTTGTGTGAAAGTGTAAAATAAATGATAATAACTTACGTGGAACTTCCATTTTTTTGGTCTTTTGGTAAAAACGTCTCAAGTTCCTGAGGTGGTGGACCTGTATATTCCTGAAATGGAGCAATAATTGCTGTTATTATGATCGATAAACTTTCATCGTATTATTGACATACATTTACCATCTCTTCGTTCGTTTATTAACTTTCAAGGGAACTATTGATTGAATTGATCTGAAATCGAAAGTTTTTCATTGATAAAATTGAAATAATTAAAGTCAATTTAAAGTTGTTTGAGAAATTGGATTAGTTTTAGATAAGCTAAATAGTATTTTTTCCGATTGACGAGAATGTGAACACTTAATTCCGGATTTTGTAATTGAACTCAAGAGCTTTATTATTTAATTACTGTGTTAAGTATGAGACGAAAGTAATGAAAGATCGATGACTGAATTGACGTCATATAGAATTGATATTTGTCGGTATGTGCTACAATTCTGTTAATTAGTGCATTCTACATGTTAAAGTCTGAAGAAATACTGTCGTGAATGTCATGTTAAATGCTTATTGACAAACTTTTACCGTCATGTTACTCAACAGAGTTTATTGTACACTTATCAAAAGAATTTAAAAAACCGTTTTCAAAAAGTTTTTAGAAGTCACTTTAAAAAGTTGGAGTTTAAAATTTGGTTTTTAAAATTTAAAAAGTTGATTTTTAATTTTTTTCACTTTATATTGACAAATTGTCATATAGATTTACATGACTCGGTGGCTTAGTGGTTAGAGTACTTGGCTACTAACCAAGAAGTCACTGGTTCGATCCTCACTCTGAGCATTTTTTTTAAAATATTATTATTTTTTAACGGCTCAAAATAATTTGAAAATTTAAAAAACTTTTTTCTATGAGTGTATTGGAGTGGGGTAGACTGGGTAGAATTTGAGCTGTCAAGCTATATGTAAGTCGATTCTGCGAGCAAATCTCATTTTTGACTTCAGACAGCGGTCGTCAGAGTACCCTCACGTCAAGTGTCATTTTGCCACTAACACGTTGACTTGGGAGTGTCCTGACGACCTCAATGTGTTGCTCGAGTATACCAGTTCAAGTAATGCCAATGTGGCTAAGAGGATATACTATAAATCAACATTCTGTAACTACGATCCCCTATTAGACACCAATTTCTCAATCATATTGCATAGTAGAGTGCTATAGATATGACTAGGATTTGCACAATGCTAACAACATTACAAGTTTCACATTACAAGTAGTTTTAATTTCCTTGTTTCTATTGTATGTTCAAATGCACAATACCAGAAGAAAAAAATAATTAAGCACTCCTCACTTACTACAAACTTGACTTGAAGCTCACAACTTTCCTAAAATACTGAAGATGCTGATAGAAAAGCTTCACTTATAAGTATCATGATGACAATTTCTTTATCAGATAAATGTTATCAGATGATATAATTTTAAATCACTTTTATCACAATTTACCACATGCAGACTGTATTTCTTTGTTTGCGCACCTGTGGTTGCTTGAATGGTTTGCTTTTTAAATATTTTAGCCAAGATAATAATTTAAATTTTTTCACACGCAACTTAAATAACAATATCGTCAACAAATATGCTTTATCAGTTATACAAAGCAACCTTATTAAGGTGATCTGTCTCTTTTGAGCTCTAGACAAAATATGGGAAAATATTCAAATAAAGCAAAGATCTGTGATAGAAAAATTCCATTTAATTAATGCAAATAAAAAGTCGCAAATTTGCATTAAAAATCAGCTGAATATGCAACAATCTTATTTAATTTTAATCAGTAAGCAATCACAGGATTTAAAATGTATTGTAGCAGTCTTATCTAGTAATGAGTATTAAATTGGATTATAATCTCCTTACTTTGACATTTTTTGTTGATATATGAGCATTAACCTATACGTTTGTAGAAAATTCTTATCAATCACGATGACACTGATTATAATTCATAAAAAGTACGGTTTTGAAAACTCATGGGCGATATAAAACTCAAAATCTGTAATAAAATGTTGAGTCAATGTTACGAAATATGGGGTTTCTTGTTGGCAGTTATGTATATAAAAGTTGTTGAAATTTAGTTTGGTAATTAGAGCTAAGCAACTGAGCTAGACAAAGTTGAAGGCACTTTAGAATTTTATTGAAAATTAGATAGTCACTCTACCCATAAGGTCAGTCGTATTGCCCCTTTGTCTAGGTAGCTTTTGTACAAGATCTGACTAGCCAACTTCTCAAGCTGCTCTGACGAAAAATTACTTTTCTTAAAAGAGAGCATTTAAATAGCCTCGTAAATCTGTCATAAATTGTGCTTTACTCAGTTTTACTACTTTTCCTGCAAGTTTCTCAATAACATTGTTTTACATAATTGTCATAATTTTGTTCAGAGCTCAAAGTTGAAATTGGAATTTTGAATTTTAGTCGACTTCAATCTTTGATTTTGTTCAAGTATTTCTATATTCAATACTCAAGACATTTAAAAATGAGAAGATCAGTTCCGATGAAATTTGCGTATGACATTTAGAGAACCACATTCCATACTCAATGGGTCAATGATTCACAAGTTCCAATAATACATTCAACTCAAGAAGACTGCAAATAATTTAAGTGACGAAAGAATTTGCCAAAATGAGGACTGTTTGCTAATTATGAATCGCATGAATATTAAGGCTTTGTGTGGGTTTTTTGGGACTACTTAAATAATTAAAAAAGCGGAGAAAATTTCCCAGTGGTTATTTTTTCAGACAGTCTTTATGGCTAGATTTCATATTAATCCTCTACATGGACATTTATTTTGGAAACATTGCGGTATAGATTATGATAAAAAATAAAGTTCTATATACCTCACATTTCTTCATGATATGAATACGTCTAAAATTGAAGCATATGATTAATATTTAAGCAGTTCCATCTGGAATTCTCATTTCTGAATTCCCCAATCTTATCAATGAACATGATGGTAGAAGAAGCAATGCGGTTGCTCGTTTTTGATTATTTTTCATTGAACATATCCCGGATTTTTTCGGTTGTTCAACATTTGGTGTGACAGAATCATGTCCAATTTTGAAAATGGAAGTTACACAAATCGGAAGTTATCAGAAAACGGTTTAGAAATAGTTGAAAGGCATAAAGAGTTTGTATGTCAAGGACTGTTCTACTTGTAATACATTAAATGACAAGATCTAGGCTGATGAAAGTTGAGTTCAGAGTTATTGGCTAGATGGGTGTCACTAAGTGCCTAACCTAGATCCAGGGGTATCCCAGGAATACCAAAATATACCAACCAGCAGGAAAATATTCTTGTCAAGGTCTCAGAGTTTCACTGCCTTAGTTTTCACCTTTTTCTAGCCAAGCAACCAACTCTGATCAGTCAACTCAAATACATGAGTGATTTACTTTCTAGAAATTAACATTGAAGTTTTTTTTACAGCGCAATTATTTAAATTTGTAAACTTAGCTGACAACATCAAACAAGCAGTCATAATATTGTCAACACACTTTTTACAGCCAACGAGAATAATTAGATTAGAAAAAAGAAAATTGCATTATTTACTAACAACTATTACATAAGACTATTTATAAAACCTGCAGTATATTTTCTAAACTATTTTGTGAAAGGAAAAAAACAGAAATTTCACATGCGGCTTGTAAAACAAGATGTACTAAACTGCGACTTTTCTATCCTGTGTGATTGATTTTGCAATTTATTTTAGGTTGGTTTTACAGTGGATTAATTTGAATTCGATTCAAACACAGACACTTTATTCGGAAAGCTTTAAAACATTTTTCATCATCTGGGGGTATTAATTAATGACGTCAAACTAGGGGGTGAGCACCATAGCTACCAAACTAGGGGTGACCGTAGCAAGTCCAATGATCCAGGTCACTAAAACCCAGTTGTGTGTGACTTGAACCAATTTAAATGAAGGACGTCATTTACGAACGACCCCAAAAAGTATCTCATCGTGAGGAGGTAAAATATACTACACACACTCGTTCAAGGAAAAATACTGCGTCTGCGAATGTTTTATATAGTCTAAAAATTCTCTTGAAATGACTTATGCATGATGAAATAAAGTGTCTAATACCATGCATAGCATAATGTATGAAAGAAACGAACGCTATTGCATCAGCCGAAAATTTAAAGAACCGAAATTTAATTCCCCTTCCTCTTTTTCTTTTGTTTATCACATTTTCTTTTCGTGGTCAGCATGATACGTAATTTTTCAACAAAATGTGCGTTGGCAAAAAATAAGATTGTATTAAATAATTCAGAATATAGGACGAGACGTGTAGTCATTATTGTTGCTCTAAATTACATTTAGCTTGCTGTCTATTAATAGACCTTACTATTTTTACTTCGGTTGAACTTTGATGTGAATTCAGTGCTGTTTTGCATAAATATTATTATGTGCTGCTACGTCAATGTTTGTGATTTGATGAATAGGCGAATATGTACACAAAAATAATTGTGACTTAGTGACGTCATTTCAAAGAAACTCCTTCAAGCGTCATCGTGACTTTTTCAAAAAAAAAAATCGGTTCAAAGAAATTATCATTATGCGGCGCCTGATAAGACTGGAAAAAATGTATGACAGTAGATATTTTTGTTGTAATAATGATATGCTTATTTCCGCATGTTACTGATTCATAAATGGTTCTCAACATTTTATAAGTTGTTCCTCAAAAAATTATCAGAATTCAGAGAATAATGTGTAATTCTACAAGAATTTTATGAAATACGATAAGCCACTGTAAAACAAATCTGCAAGTCATAACTAGCTTTGGATATCGAAAACAAAATGCTCAAATCGACTCGAGTGGCACTTAATGGTAGTCATTGTTGAATAATTAATAGAGTTAAATGACTGAGGTTTATTACAAGTTTGAGAGAATTGGACATTTGGATTGAATATGTCTTGTTGCTCAGAGAAATTTCAAATGACCTTCTTCTTTAGGGAAGGCATTTTTATCGTTTTAAATTATTGAAATTTATTGATCAATTAGTGTTGTGAAGGCATCGATAACTGTCAAAATTTATGTAAACTTTATGAAAGAAAAGAAAATGTTTGTATTGCTAGGCTGACTATAGAGTTCTTTTTAATGTGAAGTGCTTAGTGTCTGAAAGGTTATTCTTGTGTCATAGCTCAATCTGGGGCGTATTCAGGTTTGAGATTAAGGAGACAAATCCCCCCTTCACCCTTCTTGGAAGAATTTTTTTATTCTGGGTTTTTCTAGGGTTCTAAAAGGTCTGGTTATGACCTGTGACTCATGTAAAAGTAGAATTTAGGGATATCACTTAGTTGATGCAATATGGACTTAATTTTGCACAATGCTCATGACATTGCAGTTATGAAGTTTTTAAAAATGTATTTTTCTTCAATTAGTGAGACAACTAAAAACACAGAAGGACATCCTACACATCAGTCAAGTACGAAAATAAAATTTCTTCGTGGCACATTCAGTAAGTCATTCGCGCAAATATTATTTCTTTACAAATTATAATTTTAAAGCCTCTGTAGTTGTCGCACTTGCAGTTTTTAATTTTTTTGTTTATTCTTACACTTTTCTTTATCATTTGTTGATATATTTTTAAGTTTTTTAAACTGTGTCATCCACCTTTTAATTATTTCGATGAGTTCAAACTTGAACTAAATATAAAAATTTTTTAAATGATTATAAAAAAGTATTAAACTTTTCTGCATCATTATGCACTCAGAAAAACAGAAAAGATTAAGACAAAAATTCCCCAAAACATAATACTTGTATAGTACAAAAAAGTGATGATGCTCACGAAATTTAAATAAGTATTTCATTTAAAACACATTTTTTTAAGTGTAGACAACTCAAGACCACAAACTTATCTTTAATAATTTCAAGACCTTGAATGACAAATGTATCGAAAAAACATGATAAAATGTTGATAAATGTCACATGGCAATTACTATTTTCCCTCAAACTCTTAGAGAATTAGAAATTTACAACCACCAAAAAATACCCACAAAGTGAAGCCATAGTGGATGAAATTTGAGAGTGAGACCATAAAAATGAAGAAAAAGAGGAATTAGGTAATAAAAATAAAAATAACATAATAAGTCATTGGCGCTAAATGGGGAGAAACTACAGATTTTTTTCCAATCTGATTTCGAACAGTCAATTTTTTTGTTTTTCAACAATTGGAGTGTCTGTTGATGGTTTTATGAATTTGTCACAATTTATTCAATGAATTTAAATTCAAGCATGTGCAAAACATGTGATTAAATTATACAATACATATTGTGGTAGAAGTCTACTCGAAGTAAAACCAGAAATATGATTCGTATGACGAAATTTAATGTTGATAAAGCTTTACAATGTGGTTCATTATTGAGTGCGAATAAAGCATAATTTTTCCTGTAAATCACTCACGCAACTTTTCGTTGGGTTAATAAACTCGAAGAAGACTAATAGGCGCGGTATATAATTTTGGAAGAAAAGTCTTCATGCTATTGATTAAGAGAGTAAAGCGCATAATTTTATGCATGCAGTTTTGGTTATTGACAGATTTTGTCAATCAACAGTTTTCAAAAATTTGAAATTTTTAACGGTTTTCAAAAATTTGAAATTTTTAACGGTTTTCAAAAATTTAAAATTTTTAACGGTTTTCAAAAATTTGAAATTTGTAACGGTTTTCAAAAATTTGAAATATTAGATGTAAATTAAAATTTTGACAGAGCATGAACAAAACACAATATTTTTTGAGCTACATTGTTTTCAATAAATGCGCTAAAAATTTGTTCTGACTTGAAAATAAAACTGTTTCGATGACTTTGCCACAAAACCAGAATTTTTCTTCTTATTCTTCAATTTTACTTCACTTCAGCAAATACTGAATAATTCAACCGGTAACGGCGAGAGAGCAACTCTTTAAACTTTTCGTGTATTTCTCTTTCATGAACTCTTCACCACGATTAAAAATAAATCGCGCGCCGCAAAAGTAAAGCAGACAATAAAATTTAGTAAAAAAAGTTTTAGCCCTAAGGGTACCCAAGGGGTAGGGACTGTACTACACTCGCTACACTTTACTACACAATCACTACACTTTACTACACTTTGCTACACTTTCAACACTTTTCAACACAATTTTACACTTAGCTACACTTAGCTACACTTTACTACACTTTGCTACACTTTACTACACTTTGCTACACTTTGCTACACTTTACTACACTTTGCTACACTTTGCTACACTTTGCTACACTTTGCTACACTTTGCTACACTTTACTACACTTTGCTACACTTTGCTACACTTTGCTACACTTTGCTACACTTTACTACACTTTGCTACACTTTGCTACACTTTACTACACTTTACTACACTTTACCACACTTTACTACACTTTGCTACACTTTTCTACACTGGAAAAATTTTGGTAATTTTTTAATTACTGATTCTTTTTGATCGTAATCCACAAAAATGAAAGAAAAGAAATGAAGAATAAAAAAACGAAGTTCAGGAAGGTGGTATAGTGTTTTCATGATGTTTAACTACGACCAAAACTACCTATTAAGTTATTTTATATATATTTTATATATATTGTTAAAATCAGTTAAAACTAATCATTTTGAGATGGTTCAGTATGACTCTTTTGATAAACTAAAGTAACGTGACAGTGACATTATAGGAGTTATGTTGGTGTTAAAAAATTTCTTGTTACAACAATACGTGTGCATAATATAGTTGTTAATAATCTATCAAAATAATTAAAATTACTGCAAAGATTAGCAGATTACAACTAGAGCACATTTTCTCCTCGAAGATCAATAAAGTAGTTCATAAAATAGTACAACATTTTTAATTGTCTAATTTAGGTACACTTGTGCACCATTCAAACTACTTATCATTGCAAAACCAATTAAATTAGGTTATCTTTGACGAAGATAACCAAAATCTAGTATTTTTAATTATTAATTAAAAATTTGTTTTTTTTTAATTTGTTGTGAGCTTCCTTAAAAAGCAGGTTAAAAAGAGACAACCTTATTCCCTCTTATTCATAATTCGAATTGGAGGCTAAGCTATCGAAATATTAAAGCTTATTTGGTTAAAATTTATCAAATTAAAACTTAAAAAGAGTTTGCTGTAGTTGTATTGTTCTCGGAATTTAATATGATAGAACCATCAATTTTTAGAACATTTTCTAAACTCAGATTGAAATAACTCATTCCGTTATTCCGTCTGTTCCAGCAACTAGTCTCGCAGGAAAAGTCCAATCAACTTTAAATTTGGCACAGTGATAGTTTTCATATCTAGGATTTGTACGACGGAAGGATTTTGGAATTGGTCACTTCTTTCCTGACTTATAGCCATTAGAATTGATTGATTCGACTTTTCATACAAAAACTTGGGAGATTCGAAGTCGATTTCAAGTCGAGGTCGACTCACCTCGACTTCAAGCTCTGCATTTTCACACAAATTTGACTTTTTTTTTTGTTGAAATTTTTGAATACCTTAACCAAATGAGC
Organism: Chironomus tentans; assembly: GCA_963573255.1. Lineage (NCBI taxonomy): Eukaryota > Metazoa > Arthropoda > Insecta > Diptera > Chironomidae > Chironomus > Chironomus tentans. The sequence continues at coordinate 10,390,376 of OY754304.1, forward strand.
TGAAATTTGGTGTGGAGGTTCCTTGATTGTGCCTGAATATGGAAACAATACCGTATTTGAATCTAAAGGGCAAGCAATTGATGTAATTGATCAAATGGGCTGATATTTAGAAAAAATTTTCAGGGGTGTAGCCAGGGAGGGGTCCAAGGGGTTCCAAGCTCCCTCGAAAAACGTTTAAATGAAAAAATTTTTTCTGAAAAAAATTTATTTTCAAAATTTGTCCGACATTCTTCTAAAGCTCAACTTTGTAGTTTAATCATTTACGTACTGTTAAAATTAATAAAAAATACAAAAACTTGAGTAAAAAATTTTAATTTTTTTTTGTAAATCCCTTAAACATTTTTTTCTTGACTCTGTAACATTTGAATTTGTAAATAAGAAGAAGAATGTCGCTGTAATCGTAAAATTCGCTTCTATCTCGCATATAGGAGGATTTAAGCGATTTTTCCTTATTTATGAGTTTTAACAATATAATTCAACCTTAAAATAAAGTTAGTTTTGCAAGCTTAATGACCATGTAGCTATCAATCTCTAAAAATCCGAAGTCCTTTTGTACTTTCGTTGCCGAAATTTTAGTGACCCAGTCAGCCAGCTAACTAAAATGAATAGAAAAGCGAATTGTTTCTAATGATTTAGATGAGTTACGTCAATGAAATATGTATTGAAAACTGAACAATATATATAATAAAATTGATATTTTTTTGTAATTTTAATTATACATAGGCATAATAAATTTAGGGGTACAGAACTTCAATTTGAATATGTAAAGATCACGCCATTCTGCAAATATATGGAAAAGAAGCGAATTTTTCGATTACAGAATGCCACAATTGAGTTTGGAAAATGCGCTAAAAAAGTGAAATGTGTATGGAAATCGTAAAAATTAAATTAATTGATTTTATTCAAGATCACATAACTTTTCCTATGAGTCATCATATGGAATTTCGACTAAATTTGTGATTCTGTATCACTCAAGTAATAAAATATATATGAAATAGCTTTAACAATACTTTTCTTGAATTGCTGCACTTTACTACACTTTGCTACACAATCACTACACTTACTACACTTTGCTACACAATCACTACACTTACTACACTTTGCTACACTTTACTACACTTTGCTACACTTTACTACACTTTGCTACACTTTGCTACACTTTACTACACTTTACTACACTTTACCACACTTTACTACACTTTGCTACACTTTACTACACTTTTCTACACAATTTTGGGAGTCCCTACCCCTTGAGGGTACCTATACAGTTGAACAACCGTAAGTGTAGGCATCAACTATAGGTGAAGACGAAAGAGGTGTGTGGCAAAACTTCAAGAAAAAAATATGACTACGTCATTTGTTTGATTTTATTTTTACGATGAACTGAAAGTTTTTCTTCCTTCCTACAATTAAAGTGTAATTTTTATTCGCTATTTTACTTCTTTGCACTTAAGAATGTAAAGAGTATATATCGATGTATAAATATACATCCAAAACACGTGGCAACTTTTTTTTTCACTCCTGTCACTTCATTGATTTTTTTATATACTGCATGGATTGTGATGTTATGATTGAAGGATGTTATAGCCACCAAAAAATTCTAATCCAATTATTTTAAATAAATATTAGATTTCTTATAGCACATGTTCACTTTATCAATTTTTCTCGTCGATTTTACTATGTCCCCAATTATTTTTTCCTCTGTTATGTCAACTTACTTCCGCTGTACAAATTTTTTATACTTTAACACCACAGCTAAGTGTACAAAAAAGAATTATTTATTTTTTCTATTAGAAAAATATTTTAATTTTTCACTCTATGAGTTCAGTGCTTGCCGGCTAAAACTCAACTGAATATAAAATCTATGGAGAAATGGATATTCATTCTGTGTATTTTTTTTAGTCGTGCCTTTAATTTTTTTTCTGACTTCTTTTTCTCTTTTGTCTCATTTTTTTCAGCTTTCGTATGAACGAATGAGCTGTGTATGCGCATTTGAGTTTGCCGTTGCTTTTGTGATAGATAAATTGTCCTTGGCTATTTTATCAGAAAGTTCTGTTATCAGAAAACATATTTTTTTATTATTGAAAATATTTATTTATAGGTATTTGTCACGTTGATTTATTGAAGTGAAATACGTCATCAAGTCATCCGCTTCGCTTGTTTCACGGGTAAGAATAGCATTATCTTCCTTGGGAATTGAAAAGAAGATCACGTTTACTTCTTGACAATCTGTTTCTTTTTCTTCTTTTTTGGGAGATGAAATTGAGAACTTGAGTGAATCTATTCGTAAGGAACGAAGAGAATATGCGAGAGAATAGAAAAACACATTTTATGTTGTGAGAAAAAAATACTCAATTTATGAAAAGCAGCGTGGATGGATCTCACTAATATTTCTTAATGCTAAAAGCAAATACAAAAAGTGTAATTATTAACGAACAAGTATTGCACGCAATGACTGCATAACTTTAAGGGGATTTGTTATATTTTTGTTTTGGGACGTCAACCTCAAACGTCCACACGGAGAATAAGCCGGCTTTATCGATGAACCGTTTTTCTGGAAATTGAATTTGGAATGCGTCCTTGGATTCGAGAAGATGATGCTGTAAAGAGAGAAATTGATGAATAAGAATATATTTTTTTGGGTATCGTGGACAAAAAAAAAGTTTTGTGACAAGGGTGTGCGTCGATTGGGTTTCCCGGAAGGATTTGTCTGTAATTACTCATGGGAAATACTTTTTACAGACATTTTGGTACTAAGGAAAAAGAAAAACTTTCGGATTTTCCAAAACAGGCACATTTCTGCACATAAATCGTGACTGATAAAATTTTTATGTAGAAAAGTATTATTCTAGAATGTTCTAAATTTTTATGCAATCCTAGCCACAAAATCAGGTGTAAATAATCATGAAGCAACTTACCTCAACTACTCCGGAATATCCAAGCAATTTTACTTTACTAGATGCATCAACATAGTCAGCAAGACTTGCAATTAATACTGAATTAGTGTCATATGGATATTCAAAGATGAATACAAAAACACTGTCACGAGATTCACCGTGCTTCATGGTGAACCACGTGTCATTTCCTTCTTTTTGATGAGCCCAAGGTTTGCTTCCATAGATTGCCTTTCCGTTTATTCTTAGCCACTTGCCCATGTCTCTGAGTCGATCAGCAAATATTGGTTCAATCTTTCCATACATTGTAGGGCCGATATTGATGGCAATGTTGCCATTGATTGCTACAGTTGAAATTATTTCTTTGATAAGCTCATCTTTTGTTAAATAATCATCTAATACTGTGTTTGATCTATGTCCCCAGCTCTTCTTGTCAATTGTCATGGCATTTTCAAATTTATGCTCAACTAGCTTTCCTGGATTATAACGGTCAGTGCAGGTGTAGAATCCACCATGTTTGCATGGTACTCCAGATCCCCATCGATCATTTGTAACAACTGTCTTCTTAACTGGACTCTCGTTGTACAGCCATGCTAAGAATTCTTTAGACTTCCAGTAACCATCAGGTGCTTCCCAATCACCATCACTCCAGATTATTTCTGGCTTGTAATGGTGAATAATTTCCTGAAGTTCTGGCCACATCTTGTTATTTACGTAAGTCTGTTGGAAGAATGCATGATATTTATCACTAAGATACATCCTGTTGAACCATTCATAAAGTGAATAATAGATTCCAAATTTCATGTTCTTTTCTCTCACAGCTTCTGAGAGTTCTTTTAGAATATCACGATTTGGTCCAACATCCATAGAGTTCCAACTGAATGAATAAGATGATGGATACAGTGTAAATCCCTCATGATGCTTACTTGTTAAAATCACATATTGAGCACCAGAATCGGCAAATATTTCCGCCCATTCAGTCGCATTAAAAAGTTCACATGTGAATGACTTAGCAAAGTCTTGATAAGTAAATGATGGATTTTGAGTTCTCTTCATAAAGTCAACATATTCTGGAACTTTATCATTTTTCCAGTTGTTCCAGAACCATTCACTTCCATAACTTATCGCAGCGTAAACACCAAAATGAAGAAAAATACCTGAAAAAAAGAAATTCTTTGTTTGATAAAAAAGATTAAATTACAAAAATAATTTATTTACCTATTTTCGCATTATCATACCACTCAGGAAGCAGCCTTGCATCCAAACTCTCCCATGTTGGCTCAAATTTCCTAAAATTCTTTGTTTGCTTTATCAACTTTTTGTGAATTGTTTGATTATCATTAGCACTAATGATATGAGGGATATTAAATGAGGACAATGCACTTATCACACTGTAACTCAATACCAAAAATACTGATATTAGTAATTTATTTGCTTTCATGTTGACAAGAACAGGCTTTGAGAGTGACTGAATTTTACATGAAAAAATGTTAAAGTGGAAAAAATTGAGAGGTGTTTACAAACAATTTAATGCCTTTGTTATGCGGGATTCTATTGACTGGAACTTTTGGAAAGTGGAATACGTAGATCATTTTGGTTTGGCTGTCCAGGGGCCGTTATACCCTAGTTGCCTCAGTTTGATTCAAAGATTTAACTCAAGGTCCTTTAATTTTTGACAGTTTACAATAAGAAGGATGCAGTCTGACCCATTGCTTTAAATTTTTCAAATTGATATCCTTAGATACCTATTCTAATCAAATGCGCTTTTAACCCAACTAGACCTTACTCCTTTCATACTGATAGATAGTTTACGAGAGAAAGTGAGAGAAAGAATCGTTATCAGCAATCGTTAAAGAGCCGTTAAGCGGGAGAATCTCTCTCAATAGAAATGGATACAAAAACCATTTGGCATTAATATTTTAACAATTTATAATCCTCATTTATTAATAAAATATTGAACACTTTTATCGATTCTTTCAAATAAATTGTAAAATACTTTTCGTTGACGATCAGACAAAAATGATGTAATGGCATTGAATTGTGTCGGAATATACTTAAATAATATTGCACCGAGTATGACAATTATGAAACAGAACAAAACGATTCGCACGATGAGCTTTATAAAATTTAGTGACGTGGATGGCACTGATTTGACCGAAACATGTTGATTATTGCTTTCAAGTTCTTCCGATGAGCTTTCCTTATTTTCTTTATCGTTGTTGAGCAAATTTTCCTCTTCAGCCTGCTGTTTCTCCAATAACTTTCGTTCCTTTCTGGCTGCTTTCTTAGCAAGTCGCTTCTCTTCACGTTGTCTTTCAGCCTCTAATTCACGTTCCTTCTCTTCCCGTTCAGCTTTCTTCCTCTTCTCATATAGCATTTTCTTTTCCAGATCAATGTGATAAGGCACAACATTTTTTGCGGCATTCTGACAATCTTTACCTGTTATGCATGGTCCAATGATTTTTTGTAACGCTGGATTCAGTGGATTCGCCTTAAGATCTAAATATTTTAATTTTGAGAGATGACCAAATGTAACTGGTAGATACTCAAGCTGATTATTATATAAATCTAAATGCTTTAAATTCGTCAAGTTTCCGAAGTCGTCTGGTAGAAACCGTAGCTGATTCTTACTCAGATCAATACGATATAAATGTGATAAATTGGTTCCAAAGTTTTTCTGGAAGTAAATGGAATTAGACTGGATTTTTTTGAAAGTACTAATAGAATCTCACCGGTATGAATCGAATATTGTTGCTTGATAAATCCAGTACCGTTGCTCGTTTGATTTCAGCAATTTCACGTACAGGAATATCCTCAATTTCTAGAAAGATTTTGAAAATTAAATTTTTTCAAAAACATTTAAATATTAAATTAAGTTTTGCTTACCAGACAAACTTAAATCCAGAACATTATCTTCCAAGCGCTCCTTAACATTAATCTTTACCTTAACTTTTGGCATAATGACGATTAGGACTGTAGTAAATTGAGACTTTTTCTTTAAAAACTATGAAAATCTGCCAACCAGTCTGTATAAACATAAAAAATTTCAAATTTATTTTTAAACTTTATTGAACGTTAAAAAATGAACAGCAAATCATTAATACTTACAATAAAACTGCAGCAAATTGAGTATTCTATGGTTTCACGAACGGATGTCGACAGAATGACGTATTATGACTTAATATTATACAATTTAGGTAAAAAATAAATTTAAAAAACAGATGATTAAAATTTGATGCCGAAAGAAGAAATCAAAACAAACCACATCAGTTTTCTACATCTAACAGGTTTTTATTTTTGACAGTTTCATACACGAGTCGTGCTGCCAGCTATTGAAAATATTTTTAATCATAATTTGATGTGGTTTGAATTTTAACCGTTGATCAACTATTTAAGGTCTGTTTTTGCCTACTAATATTGAAAAAAAAAAGAAATTAACAAAAATTCGAGACAATTATTTTATAAAATTAAATCTTAGATTCTTAGATCTATCTGCTTCCCAATCTGCTGCTTGCTGTGATCCTTTTAAATTATTTATGACTTTTATAAAGCTTCTGATTTTATTGAATTAAAATTAATTGTTGATTTCATTTTTTGTCTAATTGTTTCCGTTAAATTTCAAATTTTTAGCAAAGACACAAACCAAATCTAGTCCATTTTTGTCATTTTTCAAATAATTTATTTCCGTTAAAGTTTAAAAGTAACGGATTTTCGAGTTTGACAAAATCACACACAATTTTAAAATTAATCATAATGTTAAATCTGTTTAAGATGCAAGCATTATTAATAATTGCACTTTATGTGAGACACGATATTTTATTTCTTCACGCCTTATTAACAGATTATGTATACCTCCCCTTATATTCACTTAAATACATTGTAAATGATTAATTTATGATATTTAATCAAGATTTATATAAATTATTTTCTCAACTATCTCCTTTGATCACTTAATTAATAAATAATACATCATGAATCGACGTTTACACTATAATGACAGAATTAGGTGTTAATTTCATCCCATTTCCCACTCATTTGTTTAATGATATGCTTTTGCGCATGAAAGATAAGCACATTCAAGTTTATGGCTACGAATAATTTATTTATAAATATCCAATGGTCTAATAACATACATTTAGAGTCTAACTTTATAGTAAAATTATGCAATGAACTGCAGAAATGCAGTTGAATGGAAAGAAAGTAAACAAGCTTAAACAATTTCAAGATATAAACGATAAGCATTCAGCAGAGTGACAAAGTTTAAAAATGTTACAGCACACATCGTGAACGATGATGGTGCATAATGATCAGCTGGGAAGAAACGACGACTAGATGGAATTTGCAGTGACATCGAGAAAGAAATTCACTTTTCATGGAAACGAGTTTTGGGGGCCGTTTAGAAATGAAGTCTTTTGGAAAATAGGATTTTTAGAAATCAATGGCCATGGGCGTACCCTGAAAGGGGTCTGGATTTTGAAATTCAGTATAAATGGAACTCATTCAAAAAACCAATGATTTCTAAAAGTTGGTACATTCTTCTTGAAAAATAGAACCCCCTCCCCCTCTAGGTTCCCCAATACACCAGTTAGTCCGTCAGTTAGGTACGTAGTCAGGGGGGGATTGAAGGATTTGTCCCTGAAGTCAGTTTTTGGGGTGCATCAGTCCCCCTCTGACTCAGATGCAGAGCCGAAAAGGTTGTTTGTGCGACCACAAAATTTGAAAAAATCTTAGACATCATTTGCGGGTGACCCCTTCCGTAATAGGTAAGTAATGCACCTACTACATTTATTTTTATATTTATTTTTACTTTTCTTATGAAATTATGCAATCGAATATATATGTTTGTTGTGCTTACTCTAATAGCACACTTACTAACAAGTTTTCATACTTTTTTTTATTATCTGGAGAAAAGCTCTCATCGTTGTTCAATTTCGCTGCCAGTCGATTTGATTTTTCCACAAGTAAACAGCAAAACTATATCGTATAGACGCGTGACCAGTAGAGTTCAATCTTCTTTAGTGTGATTTAGTTGGGTAAATAGAGGAAAATCGAGTTTTTTTATTACGTGGCAGGTACGTCTGGAGTTATGCTTGCTTTTATTACAATTTTTATTGGGAATCACTTGCGATTTTTATTCAGTTGTAAAAGACATTTCATTAAGTGTAAACGTATTCTAAAAATCGCAATCCTTAAGATCCATTGAGATATGAAAAGTGATCTAAAAAGTTTAAAGTGAAGAAAAAAAGTTCAAAAAAGTTTTTAAAAAATTCATTAAAAATACCAGAATTTCTAACTATCATTCCTGATGTATTTGATGCCAATAACTTCTGCATTCACGTCATTCTCGAAATTTTTAGGAACGAAAATGGGCATTAGACTTATACTTCTTTTGGTTGTTGGATTGGGAGCCATGTACACAATTCATTTGCTTGCGCAGGATTGGATGAAAATTCAAGCAGGATCAAAAATTGGTAATGTATCAAAAAAAATCCTTGGAAAATAAATTAATATTGGATTTAAAAAATTAGGAAAGTATTGGTAGAATTTTGTGCAGTGTGTGTCATAATTGCTTATAATTTATTAATTATAAGTTTATGGGCTGCTTTTTGGTACCAAAAATACAGTTAATTAAAAAATAATTGAAGCAAAATAATATTAAATGTAATATACAGCATAATTGTTAAAAATTTCAAAACGCGTTTTCCGTAAATTAATTAGTTTTTAATTTTTAAAAACAATAAAGTTTATTATGATTTTGATTAAACCTTGAACTTGATATTATCGTGTTAAAAACAAGGATAGATTTGGTTGCTAGGTACCTGATTTAGTGACGTAACAAGGGTGGTAAAAGTGGGTCATTTTCCTGGGGCGCAAAATTCAATAAGTTTTCATGAAAAAATTAGAAAATGACCAGGAAAATGACATAAAATCCCATTGTTAATAACATTATTTGCTTAGAAATCCTTTAAAATGTATCTAAATAACCAGAAGGTTTCAAAATTTCTGTTTATTGGCTTTAATTTTGTTAAAGGAACACTTTTCTAGTATTTTGATCGGAATGCTTTGAACCCTTGACCCAGATTTAACATACACCTTGCCTAAGGCAAGTTCAAATTTCTCTTAAAAGACAAAAATCATAGCACAGTGGTACCATAATGTGCTGAATGAGCACGATAAAGTAGCATTAATAATGCTCAAAGCATTTCTGGAGCTCTAATCGATAGCAGAATCAATCTCGTACTTTTAAAATTAATTATAAAATCAAAAAAAAAATTGGCGCCAAAAAAGTATCTGGCTCTTAGTTGGAAGCAACCTCTAAAAACCAAATCTTAACATTGTTGCTTACATTTTAATGTTTATGAATGAACTTCAAATAAATCCAGATCTGGTAGTCGGGACGAAATTTATATGAAGCCAAGTCGACTCGACTTTTTGAAGCAAAATCCGTCAAAATTGAAGTCAACTTCGTGTTCTGAATCAATTAAAGACAAAAATCCTTAATATTATCATTTAACTCACCATATTCTTAACTCTCCCATCACACCATATAGCCGCCCGTCTACTGCTTGGCAAAAGAGATCTGACAAATTTGAATCGGAACATAACAAAAGAAGAAATAGAATTTGAGGAGAAAATTGACTGGGACAAAATTCTTAAACGCGATCCATTCAGTTGTGCTTTATCCTTAGTTTGTCAGCTATCAGCTGGAGCTGAAAGGAAGAATGATGAAGCCAATGCAATTTATGAGTTTATCACGTAAGTTTTTAAAAATTTACAAAAATTTATTTAAAAAATTCAAATTGTTAAGCCTTAAAATTCCAAATTTCCTGAGCAAAATATTAAGTTTTATCCAAATTTTCCAGAAACACGATCGAAAACGTCAAAGTACCAAAGAAGCTCAAAAAAGCATATCAGCAAGGCCAAGAATACAACAAGAACAACAAGGATGACTTCGAAAAGTGCTACAAAAACTACTCGTGGTGCCCATATTCAGCTGAAATGATGATGAAATTCATTACGTTTAATAAAATTTTATTTGGATGATTACACAATGCATGTGTAAAAGTGGAAAGTGGAAAAGAAAGAATTTAGTCACGCAATCGAATGTATTAAATACATTTAATGTTAGTTATTAGCTTTATAAAAAAAGAAATGTCATTAAGTATGTTTTGTAAATGTCTATGTTGATAATTAAATAGTCTAATAAATATTGCCATATTTTTATTTTTATATTACTTTTGAGCATGTTTATTGGTTGAGTTTGTTAATTAATACTAAGCATTATGACACTTTATATATTGAATTGCTCGTGGACTCATAACTAATTGGTGATAATTGCATAAGAATAGTAATTAAAAATTTCAGAGTTTGGTACATATAAACAGTGTTGTTCCTGTTAAAACAGCTGTATAGCATATCTTGAGTAGATAGACTTGAAATAGACTAGAGCATGTTGTTAGCGATTACACTAAATGATGCTTAATTTCAAGAGCTTTATGCAACCCCATGTCATCCGATATCATTCTATAGACGGTTTCTAGTGAGAATTGAATCCACTTGATCATAAAAATAAGGTTTATATCAATAGTACTTAAACTATGCTCCGCGACACAGTACTGTGAGAACCACTGGTTTATATGATTTCTGTTCTGTGGTCAGTTCGGAGGTTACGTAACGCTCAGTGAGTGAGAGGGGTTAAAAGAGTCATTATTCGTGCTGCTTTACAAACAACCCCTAATCCTTAACCATAGGTCTTACTCTTGCACTTTGCTTCCCCACGTCAAGATTATTTCCTTAAAATAGTTTTGTTTGCCTAAAAGTTTTTGACAATGAAAAACTCATTGAGAATTTTTTTTATGAAATTACATTTCAAGTTTAATTTTTCCTCATAAATATCAATGGGTACACAGCTATACGATCATTAAAGCTTTCATTTAAATTTTTTCCATTCGTTAACCATTGAAAGCTCTCCAAACTAAAACTAAGTAACCATTGAAAAATAATAAAAATTTCAAACCCAGCAATCATATTCGTAATTGATAATAGTTGTGTTTTGAAATGCCACGTCGAAAAATGCCACATTTCTGCAAATATCATCTTCAAATGTAAGAAGTGCTTGCGATAAAAAAATAATTGGCATTTCAAGGTGAGCAAAGATATTATTAGTTATTTAAATTATTGTCTTTGTAACGCCGCTTTAATTTGGGTGTGATTTCAAAGATTAGTTGTTGAAAATTGTAGATTAATACTGGATTTTTGCAGTTTTGGAAATTTGATGAGGGTGGGGGGTGTCTGGATATAAAATTATGATCGAAATAAATCAATGTCTCGCAAAAAATGATAAACTTATATGATGAACTTGTTACTCAAACAATTACCAATAATTTATCAAAATTATTCATGAGCTTCAGATAAATATTGACCAACAGACCTGCTAAGATATATTATTCCCTAAGGCACAATCAAAAATTCATTTCTCTTTCTTCAATTGTACACATAAAAGACTTAAATGCATGAGTACGAAAGGAAACGACAATCTTGCTCGATTCAATTTAATGCACAATAAAAATAAACAATAAACTTTCGCGATATTTAAACTTTATTGAATAATATCAACCAACGACAATAACAATTAATATATTAATAATCAATTTTTGATTTATTGGATCCCTTCAACATAATTATCATCATGATGTCTTGATGCTTATTCTTGTAAAATTTCTTATTACATTTTTTTTCCTCACCGTTGTCATCGAACATAAAATTTTATCGTCACTCCAATATTTTAATTTATTTTTTTGTCGCTTTCTCCACGAGTGATGAGATGGGAAAAAAGTTAATTAATATGGATGCAGTATTAAAATGTCATAACACATTGAGTGACATTTTGAGGTACTTTAGGGACATTTAGGGTTGATTTTGTCTGACTTGAGGTAGCTTTGGGGTAATGACCTAGTGAGTTGCTATCTATGAACTAAGGAACCAACACCTCGAACTCACGGGTTCAAAACTCAAAATGGATGCATTTAATTTTTTCTGATCATATGCACTAGAAATGAAGGTTACGAGACTCCTATTGAAGGCTACAGACAAAAATGAGGTTAAAGAAGGTCTTGGGGCATGGTTAAATGAGGAGGACAGGTGACGTCACGCTCTTCATAAAAAATTCTTCAATTGTACTAGGGATCATCTGTTTCTGTTGTAGGTCAAAATGTGGGTAAGTTCTGGCAAATCTTAAATTTCAAAGTTGTCACAGCTATTACACAGTTAGAGCTAAAACTGATGAGGATTATCAAAAATCATCCAGACATAGATAACCCAACATAACCCTCAATGATGGATATTTTACTGGACGTCTCGAGACAGGATCTTCAGAAGTCCATACCCATCCTCAATAAAAATCCAGTTGCAACAAAAAAATGCACCTCATAATCACATCACCATGGAAATTTCATTACTAATCACATCTCATTTCCCTGCACGTCTCGCTTTATTAATTCGATGATGAATGCTAATTTTTTAATGTAAACTCAATAATAGTTCAAGGTCCATTAATTTCACTTCTTGTTTTAAACAATTTTTCAAGTTGACTTTCAATTTATATTCATGATCTTGTGTCGCACGTATGGGTCAATAATCAAACTGGATTTTCTGGCTGCTTTGCAGTATTTTTGTATTTACATCAAATTTGAATATGCAGTGAGAAAGGGCGTCTGTGGATAAAATAAGACTTAATTTCATTTAAAACGCGCGTAGACACAAATTAATTAATTTCATAGGTGAATATTGCATCAGATGAACTTGATGTCTGTTATAGAAAGACGTCATTTGATCTTCATACTAAAATGTTAGCTTTGGAATGGTTGGTCTTAAGTGACGTTTAATATTTTGGGGGTAAATAGGGTTTAGAGCTTAAGATACACTGAAAAAACAAAATAAATTTTGCATCAGAAAAGGGAGTTAGGGAGAGGGGTCTAAAAATCTAATTTTCCTGACATACGTCATTTGTGAACGCCTCCATGTAATTAACCAACTTTATGATAGATTGACTAATACTATAGATGACAATATCTTGTTAAACAAGTCATCGATTTATTTATTATGGACAGAAGTTACGACGATTATACATCAAAAACTATCGTTTATCGTCTTTACGCTAATTTGCTATTTGGTTTTAAACAATTTTGTAATGAAGAAAAACTTTTGCTGCCGTTTGTTATGCCGAGGCGGTATGTAAATAGCTTAAGATACTGTTTAGTGAGGTTTTTCTAGAAATAAATTTAATTATATTAAAATCTTTTGGAAGGTGAAGAATATTCACGGTAATTTAGTTTTTTAGGGTGATGTACATTGAATTTTGGCGTTCTTGAGAAGCTTGAGGTTTATGGAGCAATTTAGGAAAATGCTGATTGTGATAATCTTCAGATTTTTATGCACATTTAAATGATAAAACAGGCAGATTTTTTTTGGATAGTTTTTTTTGTTAAGAAATGTTTGTGCTTTGTCATCTCTACGGTCTGGTGATGATGCATAAACGAATGAATGAAAATGAATAAGATTATCTAATTTTATTGATAAAATGTTTGCGTTTGCATTAGGAAGAATTTGCCTGGTTAATATGGAATCAAATCTATTTCAAGACATGATTAGTCATGCTAATATCTTGATACGAAATTATCTGGACCTGGGTTAATAACGCTGAAAATGAGGATTTAAAAAAAGACGATTTCATGCAGGGTTGAGTGGCCAAAAATAGACAATCTTAGTCAAAAACACTTGAAATGCGAAACTGGTAGACAATAGAGGAAGAAATAGGTGACATCTTTAAGAAAACATGAATTTTAAATTGATCTGTGCGGTTACTTAAGTAGAAACAGGCTAGATCAATCACAAATATTTATCAAATCAAACAAATTCACTTGATCTACTGAACATCAACATTATTTTTTAATAGAAGGACAATGAATTAGAGTCAAATGAAAGGCAAGGTTAATGAGCTCAAAACTCAAATGGACTTGATAAAGGTTGGCCTTTGTTTTCTTCATATGTTTGAGAAATGTTTTAATTATTAAATATATGTGATTCAAGTTATGAGGTTGGTATGTTGAAAAAGATGCAATCTAAGATATTTTTATATATTGATATCTTGTTGAGAGGTGTGAAGTGTGAGGGCTCCAAGATATGCATGGTTACCAAATTAAAATAATGATTTTAAGTTATTTTCTATGATTTTTGAAACTTATGAATAATTACTGCTAAATTAGAAAATTTTGAGACATAAATTAAATATATTGAAAACTCCATAGCTGCGTTGAGACAGCAGTTCGACCTCAGATTACTTTTTGCTTTGAATCCTATTGAACTATTGTAAGTTGACGTTTTTTTTAGAAAATGAAGGAATTTTTAGAAATATTGAGAAAAATTAATGGATATAGAGGCAATTAATGTGGCCCTGGGGATTCTAAAATCATGATAGCTATGTTTGTTTGAAAATTTCAGATCTTAAAAAGACTAGACTATAAATTTCTGTAGAAAAAAAGCAGAGAAAATGCCTGTAACATCACAATAATTCCTAGAAAAAATTTACATCTAGAGTCCAGATTTTACATCATCTTGATCAAGAACCGGTAAACTGGGAAAATACGGAATATCAAATAAGATTACAGAACTTAATTTTATTCAAAGTTAGAACTCATTTAAAAATGACGTCGAAAAGGGATTTTTTGATGGAACCCCCTCCCTTCGGAGTACAGAATAGTCTCACAGTTTTAAGACCCCATCCTCCCTAAATATTAGACGTAAAAAGTGAATGACCCCTAGAAGATACGGTAGAGCTGTAAAATTTACCTTCAAAATCTCAAAAAAAAATTCAAGTTTATTTCCTTTATCTGTAAAATCCACAAGAGGTAGGGTGACCAGATATTTTTTTTTTGAAAAGATAGAGGATCATAATGTTCACTTTTTTTGGGTAAATTTTTGGTGTCGCCAAATTGAAGCTTTCAGAGGACAGTCCTCTAAAATACCTAGCAGATGGTCACTCCAACAAAAAGTCACATTCACAAGACCATAAAATTCAAACTAATTTCCATAATTCTGTAAATTCATGAATTAATAAAAAGGGAAAAAGATGATGCGAATGATTTCATTGATTGTAAGTGGACAGTCGATCGAATATTAGTGAATATTTGTATAAATAATAGAAACTCGTTTTGCCGAAAAGAGCTGATGAGATGGTGTTGATAACAATTTCATGGATTTATGAAGAAACGTTTTTCGGATGGTCAACACACGTGTGCTTCATAAAGTACAATTGAGCTGAAAAACTTAACAAAAAAAAATATCACAGATGTTTTTCTTCTTTTACTAAATAAATGAGTAGATTTTATTGGTTTTTTAAAGTACAACTTTTTTTCTCATAATATACATCAAGTCTTAATCAAGTAGATTGTATGAATTCTTTTTGTATTGGAAAAAATTATAGCTTTGCATCCTCATATTATAAGTTTACAGAATTAAAGTAATTGAAAAATAATTATTTTATTTAAAATGGAATTTAGTCTATTAAAAGTTTATTCATTATCACATAATTGATGTCCAGCAGGGGTGTAGCTAAATTTTTTTAGGGGGTTTCAATTAGGTTAACCCTTAAACCCCACGAACCTATGGCTACGTTTATGGTTCTCAGAGTTTCTGGTTTAGTGCCAGGGGCGTATCCAGGGAGGGGGTTGACCCCCTATATTTTGAAAACCAAAACGGTATGTGATACTCCATACAACATCAGCTTATGAACAACCCCATCACTTTTGGAGCAATTTGATGGAATTATCTTTATCAGTTTAAATATTTTTTCGGGTGACTTGCAAGCTTCATGGCATTTACTAATGTTAATAATGAATACATTGAAATCACTAGCTTTTGACCGTAGAGCATATTTTGATATGAATAAACAGTAAACAGGAAGTTGGAAAGGATTTAACTTTTAAAAATAGGAAATTAAGTCAGATTTAGGATAAAGATAAGGTTTGAAGGATATTTTGTTTGATAATGTAAATTGTGGATTGATTTTATAAGAACAGATGTTGGTTTTAACAGCAAATTAAAACAATCGACCTTAAAATTAATTTGACATATAGAAATGGACTTTGAAATTTTATTTTCTTATTTCTAGCAACAATCTCTGCATGATTATCTGACTAAAAATCATTTGATTAATTTTATACAGAGATTATAAGATATCCGATTGTCTTTAAATTCAAATAAGTTGATTGAACATGAGCTGGTTGAAAGCTTTGGCAATCTAGCTAAAAAATGTTGCTAGAAAATAATTTTGACATCCTTCAAGCTTGCTGATCTCGTTTGAACAGGAATATTACGAGTCAAAATACCTTTATCCTCATTTATCCTTAATCATCCTACATCTTGCAAGATTCTAATATGGGGTCATTCACTTATGACGTCCATGATTTAGGGGGGAGGGGGGTCTGAGATTTTGTGACACTTAAAATTAAAGAAATTTTTTGAATTAAAATTTTGTGATAGGGGGGGGGGGAGTGGGTTTCTAAAAATCCCATTTTTTGATGGACGTCATAAGTGAATGACCCCTATATAAATTAATAAAAATTTACAATAATTAAAAACTGGAATTTTTATCTTAATTTGATTCGCGTGATAATTAATTTATGGGATTAATCGAGAATAAAATCAGAAATGGAATAAGAAATTGCATCAGGGATGAAAATAGCTTCAAGAAATTTGTTTAGAAAATTTTGTTTTTATTTTTATATATTTTTAAATCCTTTCACAATTTTAATGCAAATATCTCCTTCAGCTGACTAGCCAGCTGGTCAGCAAAACTGGATGTAGATTTTCTGTTTAATGTCATATGCACCACGGAATGGATATTTAAATTAGTGCCTTCACAAAAAAATTGTTGTGACATTTTTGTTATTTTTTGTTGTTGATTGGATTCATTGGTACTGCACGTTTTGGAATTTAAAATATAAATTGATTGCTGAATATTTCAATGGAAAGAATCTCTCAAAAATTGAAATCTTCAACCAAGAATGTCTTTAATTATCAGAGGTTGAAAGTGTTTGAATAAAATTAAAGCTTCAACTCTTTTATAATTTCAATATTTTATTCTGAAATGATTAACAATGAAAAATTATATTTCTGACCATTATTTGACAATTTTCAACATTAACATCCTGTAAATTGCTTCATATTGGATGAGAAAATATTGCACTGAGAAATTTAACTTAATTTAATCTTAAAATGATGTCGGAATTTTAAAATATGATTTTTTTTTCGTCAATAGTGACCTATGTGGATAAAAAAGGTACTTGCTGATCAAGTCTCTAATGACTTTTATGCAACTCGGCCTGCAAGTGACATTTTGAAGCCACATAGTTAGTGATAAATATGTAGAACAAAGCTATGCATTTTTCCATCAAAAATATACGTTTCTTGAGCTACCTAAAAATAATAACAAAAACAGGAGGCTGTTTATATTTTGGTACATTCTTGCCATATCATGATTACGTAGCTCAAGATTTACTAAATTATTTTGGGGTCGTTCATAAATGACGTCGTTCTATTTTTAATGGTTGGGGGTTCTGGGGATGTGTCATGTCCCTTACAAAATATCGTTTCTACAAATTTTTATGACAGCAGGGAGGAAGTGAGGTTTAAAAATTCTATTGTTTGATTACCGTCATTTATGAACGAACCCACATAAGAAATTTAAAAAATTTCTTTACCGGTTTTTTTAATCTTTACACACTACACAAAATTTTTTAAATCAATTAACCGGAATGAATAAAATGAGCTATAGATCCCCCATTCTCATCCATCCAAGTCCACGAAAATATAACTTTTTTCCTTTTTATACACTCTTATCTTAAGAAAGTGAAAATTCACTTCTCCTTTTTCTCCTCCTCAGGTTTTGTCTCATTATGGTTAATGTCATGTGTGATTCCATTTGTGGTACCATTAGCATGTTTCACGTGTTTTTTGGCTTTTCCTTTACCCTTCTTTGCGTATGATTTCTGTGTTCGTGCGATGGTGATGAAAGAGAGAAAGAAGAAGAAGTAGATTAATACAAATTACTCACATCGTAACGTCATAATTGAGATTGAAAAATTATTAAGTATTATGTAAAAAAAATTAAATAACAATAATAAACTTACCTTATAAAAGTCATTAAAGAGCATGTAGAAGAAGATGGCATTTGGTAATGTGAAGCATACGGACCATCTTGGATAGCCGCAATCTGTGTAGAGTAATTGAGCGGAGTGCAAGAAGGCCATACCAAATTGAATCTGTGACAACGTAAACATAAAAAAAATAATTTATTTTAATAAATTGAATTTTCACGTTGTTAAATTAAAATTGGCAATAATAATTTGGCGCGTAACTGCAGGAGATGATGTGAAATTATAATTATGCATTGTCGGCTAGTCAACGACTTACCATTTGCAAGTTTGTGATCCAGTGTTTCCACCACAAGTATTTTTGGAATTCTGGTCCCATAGCAGCCAACATGTAGTAGAAGTACATAACAATGTGTACAAATGAGTTAATAACACCAATGAATGTTCCATGTCCACCAGGGAAATATTTTGTGCAGCCCCATGAAATCATTGGCATAACTGTGTGATGGTACAAGTGAAGGAATGACACCTGATTGTCCTTCTTTCTTAATACGAAGAAAATTGTGTCTAAGAGTTCGGTGAGTTTGGCAATGAAATAAACGTAGCAGCCGCGAGCTTCCTGTGAATGAGAAAAATAAGAAATTAAAATATTTTGTAAACATTTCGTTATAAAAACACACAAGAAATTTCCAGAAATGCAGGACATTAAAAAAACATTTCTGGTAACTTTCCGCTGTCATAATTAGCATATCCTCAAGGTGATCGCATCACATAGTCCAATAAAAATGAATTTTTTTTATGCTTTTAAGATGACATTGAAAAAAGCATACTTAAACATCATCACGATGATTTTTGGAATATTTTAAACTAGTTTTTTCTGTGTATCTCAAAAGACAATATTGAATCTGAAATTCCCTTGGATGATAATAACTTTATATGGACATAGACACTCACTCTCATTCCTAATTCGGTTGTTGATGTATCGACGGGTTGACATCTCCAACTGTAATGTCTGAGCCATCCCCCATTCATTCCCTAAATTAAGGCAAACATGAATAAATTTTTATGGGAATTTTTTTTAAAAGTCTCATGACTTACCTCGACGAAAAGATACACGCTGACCAGTACTTGTAAGAAATTGTATACGATCAATGTCTTTTGCATCTGGAATGGTTTGCGGTGTTTCATAAAGCGTGGACCCCATGAGTTGACAAAATATAAGTAGAGTCCAATAATTGTCAATCCAGGAAATGGCGATTTCATCATCGGCCAGTCATTTGTTCTTTTATCTAAGAATTGAAAGCAAAATAGGTTAAAAAAATAATTTTGGATAAAATTTTTCTATACACACCTGCCAGATCCACGAAGATATAATCCCAATAATATCCTAATGTGCTTGTACTATTCTCCATTTTTATTATGTTTGTGTTAATAATTGATTTAAAAAGTTTATTTAATCCTTAATAAGAAAAATCCACTTTGACTATTCTAAACTATAAACTTTTTTCATCTATTGCGACATTCGATGCTGTCACTGTCACACACTCCGTCTTATATCCTTATTGTCTATATGTGAATTTTTTTCCTTAGGTCCTCACTCGACGATTGTTGAAACTAATCTGCGAAAAAATTAAGAGAAAAATTTTTTATGCCCCAACATTGATCACAAAAAAAAAATTATAAAAATTGTTGAAGAACCAGATTTTGTTAGTGAGCATGTGAAAATGGGTTTTAATATTTTTTGGTAAAAAACTCTTTTTTACAACTCTTTACTTTAGTGGCTGCGAGATTAATTTTTTTTTCATCTCAACGCAATAGAAAACTAGTCTCTTGACAGTTTTCTATGACTTCAAACTTGAAAACTATTGTAAAATTGAATATCTTTTCAAACGAGTCGCATTATTTTGGGGCCAATAGTAAGACTTGCGTAATTGGAATGCCACTCTTTTTATGGATTTTTGTTTGGTTGATCTTGAACTTTTTTAATTTTTTAAGTGTCAAATGCATATGTGTGTGCATTTTTTTCCGTGAGTCTGTCGAGGTTGACGAGATGTGAAGCAGTTTTCGTTTATTTATTGATTGATTTATGAGTGAAACACATCATTAATAAATATTAAAACAGAATTAATTAAAATTGTGCTTTCTGGTCGTTCATAAATGACGTCTAGACTGTGTGACACCATAAAATGCATTTATTGTGTTTATAAATTTTATGACTGAAGATGAAAAGGCTACCATTTATTGATGGACGTTATTTATGAACAATCCCTTATGTTTTGTAACTTTTGAAGGTTTTTAATGGAATTAATTTGATAAATTGCACTATGGTCCTTTGCATAATATCGTAGATTGGAATTTTATCTGTTGACACAATATTTTTGAGGTTTTGAGCATTTCCTGCAAGGTCTGACTTGCATTTCAAACCTTTTTGTCGCTTATTTTATTGTACAGAAATAATTGATGCATCAATCATAAAATTCTAAATGTTTCAATATCAACTTAATCATGTTTTTATTTTTATGATAATTTTTATATTGCTGCTTCCTTAACTGACCATACTTAAGATTTTATTCAACTTTCGATTTATTTTTTCTTGAAGCTTAGGACGAGATTAATGATGTTTTACAAAAGTCGATTAATTATCAGATTTGAACCTCGAATGATCATTTAATCCGAAAAATTCAAGTTGTTTATCAGTCATTTGATCAAAACATCTCGCTTTATTACTTATTGGATCGCAAAAAATTCGAAGATTAACAATTTGATTAGGTTTAATTTGTTTTGAGTTCTTCAATGATATATTTTTATATTAATTTAACGAAATATAATAGTGGTGGTCAACCGGTGTGCCACGGCACTTTAGAGCAGTGGTGTCCAACCTTTTTTGCATCGCGGCACACTTATAGACCAAATATTTTTGGCGGCACACCCAATGTTTTTTTGTGTCGACGTTTTTTTTGCTTCGGCGCTTGAGTCCATCTTATCTAGTGTAAAAGGTTTCAATTTTCAAAAAACTAGGTTTTTTTGAGGTTTCTGGAATTTCAGGCTGGGCATCACTGCTTTAGAGTCTTAAAAATAGCTGGTTTTTAAAGAAAATTTCACATTTCTACTAAAAAATGCTTACTAGAAAAAGGTTGGACACAGCTGAGATATAATAAAAATATTATTACAAATTCAGATGAATAGCAAAAATTTCTTGGATCTAACCGACATGACGCAGTTTTCTTTGTTAACTTCATTTCCGAATATTTTAGTATTTTGCATTAATTTATCATAAGCATGTAGAATTCGATATTTTATTGTGTTTGGGTGCAGAAGTTCATTAAACTATAAAGCTTGTGTCGTACTTGCCACACCACAAGATCCAAAACAACCTGATTAAAATAATTTTTTTATAATCGAAAAACTTCGTTTTTAGGGCTTTTGACTCACACGTGTCCCTCAAATTATCAAAAATATTGAGATTTTATATACTGAATTTTACAAGTTTCAAGACGGATGTGGATGGCTCAACATCTTTATTTGAATTGAGTCTAGAAAGATTTCATGAAACAAATATTTTTTAGACTTTATTTTTGTTTATTTTTGCATCTTTTTTATTCAAATTTTTAAATGGTTTATAATATCACAACATTTTTTTTACCATGTGAATTTTTTAAATATTCATACACGTGATGTTAACAGACATTCAACTTTGAACAACTCAATTTATTCTTAAAATTTGCTTGAAAAAAGTTCGTATAATTTAAATAAGTTGCTTTAAGGATGTAAGGAGAAAACTTTTGTATCTTAGTAATTTTTAAAATGTCTTTTGAGAGTGACCCCTGTGAAATACAAAAAATTCAAATTGAAACAATATTTCATTCATTTAGAGTTTTGTTTTCTAAATGCTTGACATCAGAGACCTTTAAAAATGTGAAATGTTTATCGAAAAAATTTAATAGCTTGGAATCAGAAGTTAACTCGGTCTCTGCTTAGAATTGATCTTGAAAAATATCAATAATTCTGAAATATCTATTACAGTATAGCCTCGTCAAGCATGATATGAAAAAATTAATAAAATTAGTTTTGGCAATAAGAAAGTTTCAAAACTGAAGATATTATGAGACTTTCTGCAAGGTGAGCAAATCTCACAGACTGGGTGACTGTTAATTTGATTTAATGGAGTAAATCTCATCATAACACTTTTATCATCAAAATATTCATTTCCAATCTCAACGAAAATATCAGATTTCAAGCATTAAACTCTTCTGTCTTCCATAAAATTAAATTAATCAACAAACTCATAAATTTTAAATGCTTAGCAACAATCTAGTTAAACATTGAATACTTTACATTTATAATGAAATAAATTTACGGTCTCAATTTTCCCTTAATAATAAAAAAAAACCCTTGAAGAAGATCACAGAAAGATTATGCAAATTTTATGGAATCTGCAGATTTGAATAACATGTTCTTTTTATCGTCATTTGCGTCATTTGATAAAAAAATAGTTGTTTCCACACCGTGAGCTTAAGATCATCTAAATTAAATGAAGAACGCCATCTCGGGTACCAGTTTTTGTTATGCATAATTATTGGGATTGTTTGCAAGTTCAGTCAATTCAAAGGTAAGCTGAAGACTCTCTTTACGACCATTTTATAATATTTTCTGCCTAATTTTGCACGGTAGCGGTTCCAGTCATCCTTTTTATTATTTGAGTTTCAAAAAGCCGTTAATTTCTGATTTCCTATAATTGACCCACTTGCTCTTAATGTCTTCATTTCCCCTTAATATTGGACATCATAAGTGACACACTCCAATACCTGCTTCAATACTACAAACACAAAAATTTCTCGTCAATGAATTTTTTTTGCAACTAAGCTATTTTTTAAGCATCAGATTTTGTTTCGAGTATTTTGATATAAGCCAAAAAAAAGTATCATAATTTAGTCACACAAAAAACAAATGTCCACTTAAGTCGGTTCGCATCAATTATATAATTGAGCAGAAAAGATCATCATCATCAACCACTTCTCTTCATAATCTGCTTTTTTTGTTTCTTTTTCGTTTGTTCCCATTATGATTATGTCAAGGTTGATTTTGAAGAGTATAACTTTGTATAAAATTATTCACATTTGGCTGGGTTTTGAGGGTGAATTTGTGGTGCATCTTTGGTATTAATGACGTTTTGTGGTATTGCCTAATTTTGGGGGGTTTACAAATATTCACAAAGTTTGAATGGGAGGTGGCTATGTTCCTGGTGTAATTACTTGAATTCATGGATATTAGGGACATAGCCTAAGCTATTACAAATCCCTTACTGGTCCACATGAGCTATGCTTTGAAAAATTCCAATTTTTACCCCAATTATTCACTAATATGCAAATCTATGACGCAAATCACACTTCAAATCCTTTCGACTCGATCTAAAAATGCCTCAAGTGTACACAAAACGCGGTCTTAATGAGCCTACAAACTTAATGTACCGTGAATAAAATCAATTTACTCAGGAATTTACTCTTATTAAATAATTGGAGATTTGATTCAAATTGCATGCGTGTTGGGTACATATTGCAAAATATTCAGATTTCATGATGCCAGACTTTATTTTTCGGTGAGATTTAAGAAAAAAAATTAATCCATAATTGCAATTGCTTTACGACACAATTAATGATTATAGCGTAACAAAATAAAAAAAGAGAAAGAAGAAAATTGGAAGTTGCGGAATGAATATTTTTCAATAATAGCCAAATAATATTTGCACAACAGTGAGCCTATTAAATCATAATAGCCCCAGACTCACGAAACTGACTTGACTGTGAGATTTCTCTTCCCTGCCTCATACATCATCTCTCAATTTTTTGTTACTTTTTTTTAACGACGTTGTCTATCGCATAGATTTCAGTTTTTTTGGCAGAAATCTTCATCCGCTATAAAATCAGTCTACGATGACTATGTTGCTATTTGATGTACACACACCAGTCAGATGAAACAAAAATGCTTGTGTAATCAGCAGCAACACTCACAGAAAAGAGAAGAGATAAAAATAATAATGTCAAGAAAGAAATTGTCGCAGCAAACAGACATTCGTCACATCTTATTTTTATATTGTTTATGTATACCGTGTGACTGTCAGCACAACAACAACGATTTAATCTGTGCTAATGCGTTACCACGACGATGTTGCAACATTTGCTTATATTGCTCATTAATTAATTTAAATAGACGCTATTCTTTGTAGTTAATTCATAAAAAAATAGTTTTTATTGCTTACTTGCTATGAATTTCTATTTTTCGTTGGTATTAAAGGTTAGAAAGGTTGTGTGAAATGCAAAATACGTAAGGTGAATTTTAATACGGTAAACTCACGGTTTAGTTGGAAATAAAATAACTCGAGGTAGTTTGAACTTGTTGGGAATTTTTCATGTAAATGTTCAAAGTTCTGGATTTTATGACTTGGATAGGGGGATAGGGTTACTTAATTGAGCACTTTTTTGTGGCATTATTCTATTCTGGACACTAAATTATTGTATTCTTTGACTTTTATTGTTTTAGGATTAAATGACGTGACTCTTTGGGTAGGTATAAATGAATAAAAAATCAGAAGGTTGCAAATCTAGTTCAAATCATGAATAAATTTAGTGAGCTTCCTGGGCGTCCACACAGGGGGGAGGGGGTGGTTGGGGGTTGTGGATTTTAAACCTCAGTATAAATAGAACTAATTTGAAAAACTATTTAACTATAAATAAAGTGTTTCAAAACTCTGGACCCCCATGCTTCTCAGGTACGCTCATGTTTCTCTTCATCGAAATATTTTTGGAAAAATATATTTTAGAAAGCAAAATTCCATAATATTCTTAAACTTTAATCAATATCTTAAAACCTTGATTAATTTTATCATTCAATTACCCCAAAAAAATTACCCTCCCTCTTTAATTACCAAATATTTTGATCATTCAACCAGAAACTTTAATTAGCATTAAACCTCACCAACTACGCAAAAAAGTTACAGAAAATTATGAAGAGTCATTACAGAGATCTATAAAAAATGGATAAAAAAATCATTCAGACACTTGTACTTTGATTTTTCATGACTTTCAAGCTTTTAATGTCTTCAAATCGGTCAAAATGATCAATTAGTGAAGTACTCTGAACAAATAATAATCCGGGTAGAATTACGTCCTAAGTAATGAAATTGAACATTCACTTTGGGAAAATCCAATATTTTGAGTCACTTTTAAATAACATTACAAAATTTATTATTGAAGGTACGAGAAATGCGGAGGTTTATATTTATAG
This sequence comes from Chironomus tentans, assembly GCA_963573255.1. Classification (NCBI taxonomy): domain Eukaryota; kingdom Metazoa; phylum Arthropoda; class Insecta; order Diptera; family Chironomidae; genus Chironomus; species Chironomus tentans. The sequence continues at coordinate 10,415,703 of OY754304.1, forward strand.
TTTTGCTTTGATCAGGCTTTGTATTAAGGAAATGGTGAACGAGGTTCATAAAAGAGTGGAAAATTTGATTCCGGGCATCAAAAATTCTTGTTACGCAGCAGTGCTATTAGTCAGTAGCATGAAATTTAGCTTGACTTTTAAAATGTGATTTATTAAAAATAAACAAAAATATCAATTTAAATAAAAAAGAAATTAACCTTAAACATTGTAGAATTAAGAAAAAAAATAAATCAATGCATTAATCTTGAATATAAATTGATGCATAATTCTGAATTTGTTTCCTCAAAATTTTTAAATCTACGAGCAAGCATTTTTTGTCATTTAAAAAGTGTTTTTTGCAGTTTTTTGTCAATTTTATTAATAAGGAAACATAAAATTTAAAGCATTGAATATAGCTAGAAATTTATTCACGCATAAATTGCATATTGAGTTCCTGGACAAGCAAGGTTTGGACTCAGAACTCGGCTGTTCTTCAGGCTCGTAGATCAGTCATTCTGCGAATAATCTAATAATATAAAATATCAAATAAATCATGAAGCTTATCATGAATTTCATAGATTCAAAACTATAAAAAAAATTGCGTATTGAATATTTATTAAAAATCACACAATTCATGATCTTCAAATTCTCTCGAAACATCCATTGACAAAAATTTTAAGGTGTATCAATCGCCAATCTCCGATATGAACAAAAAAATTGTCACTTTATTGAATAGTTAATTTTTAAGTCTTTGTTTTTTTTCCTCAAAAATAATCAATTTTGTTAGCAACTCAACATTCTCTTTCATTGGTCACAACACATGCGATTTTTAGCAATAAGGTGAAAAATATATACTCGTTTGATTCTGAAGATGGTCTAATTTGTTTTCATCAGCACATGTTACTTCATTAGTTTAAACAGCTTATTAATTTACCTTCGGTTTTGCTAATTCTGAAGATATTTCTTTTGTCACGTTGAACTTTTATTGGTGAATTTTTGTGGATTCTTTTTTATTGATGGAAGGAAATAATGGAAAATTTTAATGAAAGGATCATTTTTGAATAAAATAAGGTATTTATTTTTTGTGAATTTGGAATTTTTTCGAGAAGGACAAAAGAAAAAAATCCCGGTAAAAAATGTTTATGTTGTCACAAAATGATGTAGTTGCAGCTTTAGTATCGTCCTGAGTATGGATTTTGGAATAGCTTTTGAATGTTTAAAATGGTTCAAAATTCTAAATGGGGACACCACAATGACGCTTGTCAGAGTGACACAAAATCGATGTCTGGGGTGCCGTGGCTAGGCTTCTTCAATTTCCTGGTCATGCATGATTCTTGAGATACAAGACGGGATGAGATATTTCCAAAAATTCCCATCTCGATACCAAGAAAGCCTAGACGTGAAGACTACATGAAATTTTTAATGGAAATTATGCATGTGCTCCTCAGGATTAAAAACGTTAGAAATCGTTGACAAATTTTGACACAATCAGCTGATAATTAAATTTAAGTTAACAGTGATAGTTAAATTTAAGCTTAAGTAGGATGTCCGTCTATACAAATTTTGTGATTCGAGATGGAGAATCCCATTTTTCTGTCAAAATCTAAACTTGATCATTAATCCTTTCCAAACAACTTCTATTAAAGATTCAGTCATTGTATCTTTTTATTTGTCTCAGCTTCGCAAAAAAAATTACAAAACTCACGTATTCTCAGCAGTAATTTTAATTAAACAAAAATTCGCTAATACCCTAATCAGCTTTGCCATTTACCGATTCACAAGATTCAATACACTTATAAATAACTAAAACACAACAGAAGAAAAAAGTTAATTTAATTGTTGCATTCATCAATGACTTCACTTTCATGACTCGCGCACATGTGTAGTGAAAAAAATGTGTCAAAATCGTTACAAGATCAACATCAATAAAGGCAACAAATGAGACAGATGACCTTAAGTGAATACTTTTCTTCATTAATTTAAATTTTGTTATTTTTTTTCGGTGAACAAATCAGCATTTATTAAGCACTTTTTTGTGTTTTGCAACATATCTTGCATGCTTACAAGCTCAGAGGAATGAAGGAAAAGTTTTTTCTGCGTAGATTTTGGTAGTTGAAAAAAAAACACAGCGTTTGGTAATTCCACATCGTAATTGCACACAGACCAAAGAGAAAAGAAATAAAAAAATCAATTTTTTGAGTAAAAAAAGATTAAATAATTTTTTGGCTTGAATTAACCTTGAAAATAGTTTGGGGAGTCGTAATACTTAATTTTTAGCGCATTTTTGAAACTTGTTTTAAAAAGGTAGCTTAATAATGCACTTTGTTCGGCTGTTCGGCTGGCTGTTCGGCTGGCTGTTCGGCTGTTTGAGATCTCTTTAACCAGACATCGTAGAGAGCTCTGGTTTTTTGCATTAGCTCCGTGCCATCGAATTATGTGGGCCATTGTTATTTAAAAATCTCAAAACCATCTCTAAATACTATAATTAATGATTTTTTGTTTTCAATACAATAGAGCCAACTTCAAGTGGGATAATTTCAAATATATTTTGACCGTTAGAAAATTTGAATTTCAAAAAACCGTTAAATGACAAACCATTTTATTATATGAAAATTCACCGTGCAAATTGTTAATTATACTATAATTAATGATTTTCAAGTGCATTTACGCGGGAAATTTTCAAATATATTTTGACCGTTAGAAAATTTGAATTTCAAAAAACCGTTAAATGACAAACCATTTTATTATATGAAAATTCACCGTGCAAATTGTTAATTATACTATAATTAATGATTTTCAAGTGCATTTACGCGGGAAATTTTCAAATATATTTTGATCGTTAGAAAATTTGAATACCAAAAAACCGTTATCGAGCCGTCGAATTTATTTAAGTCACAAAATATTCATGATTGACTAATTTAGTACGAAGTACTTTGCTAATCAAATACTGATCGCTAACACAAAAATGCGCTGAAGTCACTCGATCTATAACACGAGGACTTTCTTTAAATTTTTTTCTTCTTCTTAGCACCGCTGAGATAAAAATGAGTGAACATTAAAGTTGAGAAAGACTTCAGTTAGCAATTTGAAGTATGTAATGGTAAATTATACACACGAATATATAAAATATATATTAATAATTGTGTACTCGTACCTAGACAGATCATCATGTGGATTTCTCAATTTCAATTTGTGTCATTGAAAAACTATCTTCAAGATATAAATTTTTGCATCTACTTTGAGTTGCTGGTTTCTTTGTTCAACACTTAAAATTCAAATGACGCATGCAAAAAAATGAACTTGAAAATTTTTGATATGCAAAAAATGGAAGTAGTTCTTGCGAAAGTTAGATAAAATTCAAAATTAGAAATTTTCTTCTATAAAATATGAGAATGGGGTAATAAAACTAACGGGGGGAGCTTCTAACGGGGGGTTGTTTACAAATGAGGTTTATTAAATATTTTATAGAAGCTCCTTCAGTGTAGTCGCAAAATTTAAATGCAGACGTTCATTGGAATCAGGAAGGTGCCACATAAGGAGCCGTAGATCCACTTTCCTCTTAATATTGGACATCATGAGTGCCATAACAAAGATTTTATCCATCCGGGGGAAAAATGGATCTCTTTTATGGAATTTACAGCCACGGCCCCTTTACTAAACCATTGGATGTCATAAATAAACTGCATTCCTCCCCAAAATCCAATGCAAATGCCGCACTTCTTAACGAACCGTTAAATACTCAAGAAAATTCATACATTTTTGTATTAGACAAACCAAAAATAGACCCCTTGATATGGAATTTTCAAATAATTTTTGCATAGTATCCATAAATGTTTTTTTAATCCATTAGATAAAAATGCTGAGCAATTCCTTTAAAAGATTTGTCCTTGAATTTCGATAATAACTTTTTTGAATGCATCTTTTGTTGAAATTTTTAACTAATTTGTTTCGATGTATTTACTTGAAATTTTTGCAAAAAATGCGAAGAGCTTGAGACGCACAAACATTAATTAACAAATTCAAAATCAAGCTAATTTTTAAATTGGTATAATAGGAATGTGACAAATAACGAGACTGCTTCATAACACTTCGTGAAAAATTTGACATTTTAGCACGTTTTGTAGACTTTTGAGTTATAGTGAATTTTTGGCATCGATTCTGGTACCGACCACGAGTGTATCGTATTAATAGAATACAAAGCACAAAAAAGGTCGAAAATCATTTCAAAATCCCATAATTTTGGAAGGCGACCCCTTAAATAATTTATATGACACTCTGAAAATTCTAAATAGATTTTACAATACAACCGCATCAGATGGATGAATTTGCAGAGTCTCAATAAAAGCTTCAAATTTTATATATATTAATATTGAATACAGCTTCATACATTATCTTTCAAATAAATCAAATAAATCAAAAGCTGTGATATGTTAGGTTTAGAATCACAAGATTTGATCAAATAAGTGTTATTGATTTAAATCATAAAATTATACAAAGTGTGAGGAAATGTTGGTGCTATACAGACATCTCAAGGTGTCATGAATTTTTTTTGAATATTTTCATAAATCTCGGCAGATGTCCGGCATTTTAAATCAATTTAAAAAAGTTCAAGATGCACAAAAAAACTGTGGAATAGAAATTTATTGCAGAAGCTGGCGATAAATTTGAAAACTCGTAGTTGTATGCAAAAAAATTTGAAGAACATTTGAAGCTAATTCAAGGATTTTACTAAAAATCCTATTAAAACATTTCTAATGCTACATTTAAAGCTGAGCTATTAGCATTGACGTGTTTTCATCATTCACATTTTCGACAGATTTTCGATCGATTTAAATTAATTCGACGAATATGTATCATAAACTGCTTTATAGAGCTTGAAGGAGACATTTTCTAGGAATACTGTATCTATGCTACATGAGACGTAATCAACAGAAAATCATCAGACCACATGGAGCTTATATCCCCACTAAAAATTGGGGATTCAACAGCTTCCCTCGAGGCTACTTAAACAAGTTATTAATGATTTGATAACAGTAGAAATAAAATTTTGAAAGGGATAAAATTTCATAAATTCAAGTCACGAATACATCAAAAAATTCAATCTTTTCCCCACAATATGCACTGTATTAAGACACAACATGAATCAAAAATTATACGCGAGTACTAATCGATCGAATTCAATTGTAATTCATGCTGGAGAAAAAAAAGTCTTCAACATACCTTTCAAAATCCTTGAGAAAAAGTATTTTTTTTGGATACGGTAATATTTCTACCGCGGCAATGTTCTTGACAAGAAGTTGAGAAACAAAAACAAAAAATCACTTGAATCTTTATTATTATTGTCCTTTCACTTTTCTTCTTTCTTTTTATCACAACTTCGTACTCGTTCCTCTTTATGATAATCAAGAATTAATTATTATTTAACAATCTTATGACACTGAACTTTTTTGACACTGAACTTTTTCTTTCTTAGTGAAAGGTGCCTCAGCTTCTTGTCCTTTCAAGCTTCACCACTGTTTTGACGTCAAATATCCAAATAAATTGTCTATTTATTTTCAATTAAATTCATGCAGGGATGAAAGCCCTAACTTTTTTTTTATTCCACTTTTTAAGACCACAAAATTCACGTCTGAATGGAATGAATCCTTAAACAGAACTGAAGTTGAAAAAACTTATTTTACAGTGTGTTACGTTTCACAGCAACGACTACTAAAAAGGTCCAAAGCTTATATTTTTTCGGCTGTTTTACAAGAGCAGCAGATGAAGAAAAAAAAATTTTTTTTTCGCAGAGTGGTGGGATTTCACTTGAAAATATTTTTTTTGATAGTATTGGATATCTTCGCACAGATTTACAGCACCAAAAAAATATTTTATGTATATAAGATGAATAATTTTCACTGACTTTATTTTTTTTTGTGTCACAAAAAAATTTGATACTGCAAAAAAATAACTTTTTGACGCTCGAGAGCGAATTTGAAATTGCCACCTTGTCCGTAGACTGTGAAAAATGCACTGATTACATACGATTTATAAAAGTGAACTAACTGACGTCGACTTAGTGTCATGCTTACGAAGGAAATTACAGATGCATAAATTTACACTTCCACGTTGAATTGAATAATAATTACTTTTTGAATAATAAAATTCATAATTCTGTTTTAAACTTAGTATTCGATGTTATTTTCAATATGCAATAAAATCTTCTGCATGCTTAAAGTTGTTAATAAATCATTAAAAAATATTTAATATGCTTGAAATTCGGGAAGCTTTTTTTACGATCATCACTAGATGTCATCAAAGGTCCTTCAAAGAGTTTATCAACCTCAGTAAAACAAGCACTTTACTTCTTAATTAATTATATCACGGATGTATCTTCAATTTTTGTGGATGTGTGTATTGGAATTAGGAATCTTTTTCATACTTTCTTTAGGAAGATGTCGTTTTTTCAATAATAAGAAAAATAATGAAAAAGATAAGAGTTTTTGAACTGAATATTGAATTTTCGATATTTGCACGTACTCAAAAGAATGAATGTATTCCCTGTTGATACCTCTTCTTCCTTAATTACTGGTCAAAAAACTCTTCCAGTGATTTGCTCATTATAAATGAGTCGTTGACTTAAGACTTTTTGGATGTCTGTGGGGTGTTTGAAGGACTCGAGTGTAAAACAGGCAAAAAATGCGAAACCAGACTGATTTCACCTAATCCATCCAACCTTACATCAAATTCACACCGGCTTGGTGCCACTATTTTTCGCATTTTTCTAATCAGTGTACCATTCGGAAGAGGGGGGGTTTAAAAATTATAATTTCTGATTGCCATCATTTATGAACGACGAGGGATGAAGTTATTATATAGCAATTTTCTAAATTATCGACATCAATTTTTATAAAATTTGTTAATATCTCGATCTGGCTCCCAAGCGACACAACAACAAAATCTATTAGATTTCAAATAGAGATACAACTTATATCGCTCTTATGTGCCTCGTGTAAAAGAATCTGGAGAAGAATAACATTTAATACATAACATGTCATCTCCAATTGTCATCACAAAAATCCAGTCTTCAACTTATTTCCCCCAATTTGCACATCCATCACATGACATCACACAATCACCGCAATAAATCAATCCTCGGATTATAGACGCAGCAAATTGATCAATGTTATTTTAAACGGCGAAAAATGCCATTTCTACATAAAAATTATTGCATCGTCAATATATTGGCAATAAAAGTTTTACTTCTGTAATGTTTTGTTAAAATGTCAGAAATGGCTGTGCTTATTTTAGAGGATATATTGATCCCTCAAGCCTTTTACATTTCATTTTCGCACGTAAATAATTGACATAAAATCATCAATAAATTGACAGAAAAGGTAAAGGAATGGATTTATCGAACACAAACTTAAATGACATCCTTTAAATTATTTTTGACCATCAATGCATCAATCTACTATTTTTAAAAATATTTGTTGTAAATTTACAAAATCAATAACTGGTATTTTTGATGGCCATAATGAAATCGGAAGTAAGATAAAGAAAAAAAATTTATGATCAAGAAGATCGATTGAAGCTTGATAGGCTTTACAGATGTAAATTTAAAGGTTGGTGTATTTTTGTCTGTTGTCATTCACCTTAAATTAATGTCTTTGTCCTACAAAATCTTTTTCATGCGTATGCTCAGCATTCATTCATTGAGAAGAAGATGAGCTCGAATGTAATGATTCAGTCAGTGTTGTGTCTCAGAACCAAGGTTACACACATGAGAGATATAAAATCTCAATTTCACAATACTCTGATGTTAATTCCATCGCTTCTTCATGCAGCAGTGACCAAAATAGCTTCTCGACAAGCTTGAATTTTAACAAAATATTTATTTGCTTTGTTTTATGTACCTGAAGACATTAAAGTTAGTTTCAGATTACATTAATTAATATTCTTATATTGGGGTATTATGAATTTTGGCAACAGTGTGATGAAATATTGAGTATGAGGCTATGCATCGGTCTTAAAGAGGGGATTTTTCTTAGATTGGATTTTTTTTGCAAATTTTCTAAATGATGCTAATTAAATAATACACAGATAAAGCGATATAATAAGTAAGAATTTAACTGACAAATATCCCAAAACATCTTCGGAGTGAAGAGAATAAGAATGTTACGAGAATTACTGAGAAAATATTGGTTTTATTAGAAAAGATCCAGATTTTTATGGCATTTAGTTGTCGCTTACGCAGTAATCTAGTACTCGGCACCTGAATGCTTCACATCTATACAGCGATTATAAATACAGAACTCGGTAGAGGCAGCAGATAATGTTGACATACCGGTGGCCGAAATTGGATTTTTTCACAAAGTAGAAGCAACTTGATTCTAAGTATACACCCTACCCGGCCAACATCGTGGCAATTTTTAAAAGTATTCCTATCGGAAAGCTCGTCAATGAAGTAATTCGAATCCCACTTTAAACTTTATAACAAAGTTTTAGTGCTGTGGTCTGGTCAATTTACACTCACTAGTTACTAGCACTTAAAACATGCATCTATGGATCAGGGGCGTAGTCAGAAGGTTTTTTTGGGGGGGGGGGGGGGTATTTTTAAACACCCTAACAAGAACTAAGAATTTGAAGAAATTTTTCCATCAAGGATATCCCCCCCCCCCCTACCCCTGGCTACGCGCCTGGTATGGATTATTCGCAGTCTGAATAGCTGAAGAGATTCTTGTGAAATGCATTATTGTTTGTTCTTTATTTCTCAAGCAGCAGGTTGACTGTTTAATAGTAAAGTTTATGACAAGAAGTTCCATAGAATTTTGCAGCAGCTGGTCAAAAATGACAATTTTACGATTCATCGTAAATTCCTTACTTAACTTACCAGACACAATAATCTTTTATTTGAGACCGTTTAAAAAATTTAAATTTTAGTCAAAACAATGTTACGCATCTGTAGAAGTCCTTGATAGAGTTTATCAGCCTATTTTTCTATACTGTTGATGCTAGCGGTTTTTTGCTAAAAATATTCATAAATTAACTCTACGATTTAGTTTTTATGAGAAGAATCTGCGTTTGAATCTTGAATTATCATATCAGCAAAAATAACATTTAAGATTGTGGAATAGATAAAATGCATATCAAGTTTCATTATTTTTTTATCAAGATCAAAAACTGAGTAAATGCGTCGGAGATTAATGTCAAAATTGCTAGTTTCTTAAGCAAAAAAGAAACAATTGTTACAAAATAATAAAGATGTTCAATTTAAAATTACAAAATGAGCGAAAAAAATGTGCAAAATCAATACTAATTTAACTTTCATAACCTGCATCAAATTCAAACTCGAAGGCTTTAATTTCAAAACTCTCTTTCATTTCTCTATAAAAAATTTGAAGGAAAAACTTATTTGACCCTGCAAAATGCTTAAGAGGAGGGTCGTGTAATTATGATGTCTAAAAAATTTAGGGAGGAGGGGGCAGGGTCGCAGCCAATCATTTCCTGTCCTCAACGGAATATTTTTTTCTTTTTCATTTCTCTTTTTGTGACTTTGGGTCAGGTAGGGTCTAAAAATTTCATATTATGTAGACATCATTTATGAATGACGCTTAAAACAGCAAATAAGAATAATATTTCGGTAATTAGTGTCTATGTACCTAAAGTATATACGCGTATGCTTACGTCTAACACACAATCGAAAAAATAGCACTTTCAATTTCTTTGTTTTTCTACTTAATTTATTTTTGTGTGTATTTTTTAAGATCATCTGTAATTATTCTTCACATTATATACGAAAGATTTTGGAAATACTATTTATGTGCACATGATCTCATGAGTCCGGTTTACACAAGAGTAGCGAGCAAGTGGTAATGAAATTCATTTATTCATTTCGAATATCTTTGACCCTTTAATATTTATTTTGAAAAGCTTACACAGCTGGCGTTAAAAGTGTTTCAAATATAAATTTCATTGATAAACCTTGAAGTAATGGAAAAAAATAAAAACACTTTTTAAAAGCATTTCTTGCGTGACATTGAAGAGAATTGCAAGATTCCAGTTATGTGTGTTGGGCAACTTTTTCTAAATTCAATTGATGATTTTGCAGTTTGGTTAATTGATGCCTTCATTTTTTCATTGGCTAATGATGTGGCAATAATTATTCAAATAAATGAGATTTAGGTTATCAATAGCTTGGTTTTTATTTATTTTGACCTCTAATAGGTCCAATTTGTTTTCTAAATTCACAAAAATCTTTAATTTTGCAAAAATGTTCACTTTTTTCTAAAAATTGTCACTATTTGCTTGATGCCAATGTCCAGGTTTTGCCCGTCCATCTGCTTCCATCAGGAATAAAGTATTGACTTCGTTCTAGTTTTAACTAACTCTAAATTTTAAATTAGTATTAATGGACTCGATTTCTAGTAGCTAGTTAAAACATTTGCCATTTGATCAAATTTTAAGAGATTCACAAAATAAATTAATTAAATGACCTTTTCCATTTACATACTTCCGTTTTATCCAAAACACATGCCACTTGACTCTTGAGTACATCCGAGTACACTTGAAAAACATGTCCATTATATAACTGTAAACTATCATAGCTTGTGCGAACATGCTTGATGCGTGCGATCATATAAAAACCTTACAAATGTTTAAGCTTTGCATTTTGTTTTTCAAAGTTCCGTTAAGCAGTTTTTCTAATGTGATTAATCACTCCAAGCGGATATAATGTTAAGAATCCTTTATTTGCTTATCATGCAAAAAATGAAGACACTTTTATCGTCATTTTCATCCAGTCATTCTGATTTATGAAATTTATATTCAGTTTTATTCTCATTAAGATTGTAGCATCAAGAAGTGAGAGTGCAAACTGGTTTAGAATTTCGAGTCATCTTCTTTTAAATGCGGACATCCATTCAATTTAAAAAAATAGCTAAATTTAATATCAACGCTTTTAGAAATGGTGCATAATGCATGCATATGCATATCCAAGTAGGCATATTTGTCACAATAAGAAATCTCATTATTTGTTAGGAACAGTGGCGTAGTCAGGGGGTGAATGTGATTAACAGAATCAAATGCTATAGTGGTATCAGCAGTGTCTCCCCTTCTTAGGGATTCAATGAAAAAACAAAAATTTCACCCCACCTCAAAAATTTCTGGCTACCCCACTGGTTTTATTGAAAGATCAGTAAGTCAAGTGAACCCGGTATTAAAAATTACCTGTTTTATACCCAGGAACACTTATCACATTTGAAACAGGAACAGAAATATTTACGTAGATTGCAGGATTTGGAGTAAAAAAAATCCTCGATGCCTAAAACTTAAAAAGCAGTTTTGCAACTTAAAAATTTTATTTTTAGATTTTCTTCTCCTAAATGCACACGCCGATTTTCATTACAAATGCATTCTTATGTCCATTTATTTTAATGACAAAAAAAAAAACCTTAAAATATTCAAATGATACTGCATGTGCGAATAAATTTCATCTTTAAGCTGTTGAACTTGAAATCTTTATTTTGAGGATATTAAGACTGGTTACGAGTCATCAATTTTTTTTTTCAAAAATATCTGCAACGTAATGATTGAAAAGCAAAAATTATAAAAAAATATCTATAATTTAGATTTAATGCGCAAAAAATATCTAATATTAGATGGCAACGTAATTATTCGATCTTAAGCCACAACAATTTTGTTTTGGCTAAGAAAGTCAATCAAATTCTCAGTCAAAACAGGGAATCCCGGCTACCCATGAAATTAAAGCAACAAAAATATATAAATAACCTTGTATTTATAGCCACTACGTCAATTCGGTTCATTGACCAAAACAGGTTCAGACATTTGCAGTCACGACAGATGCTACCACGTTAATAAGAGTCATGATTTATGTTTTTGAGCTGGGAGAGTGCATTTTTTAGTCAGGAGGTTAAATTTGTCAGATTAAAGATTTTTGGTACCTTGAAATTCCTTTCCTAATCTCAAGTATGTGCAAAATAAATTTAAAAAACGGAAAATGTGTAAATTTTACATTTTTCTGGTTGTCCTTACAGTAAAAGTGTGAACATATTAATCAAAAAGTTGTCATAAAGATAAGTGTAGCAAAAACCCACCAAACATTGCCAATCCTATGCTTTAAAAAACAACTGTCAATGAAAATATTTGTCAATTCGGTGCAAGGTTTTTGTCTCTTTGGATTTACGTACCAGTTTACGGTCATGGCACAAAAATCTCAAATGATTTTTCTAAGGTCAGTCTTTTTTTGCAGTGCGATGCGTACATGAGCACATACGGTGTTATTTAATACATGCTAGAATTTTCCATAGCTAATTGAGTAGTCTAAAAGCAATTTCACCTTTCCAAATTAACCCCCACGGATATAAGTGAATAAACTATCTTTATGAAAAATCTACAATCGCGTCATTTAAATTAAGAATCTAGATTATCATTAAATGCTAATTTGTAAAAAGCTTCTATCGAATTGTTTTGTTAACCTTATTGACTGTTGTGATGACTGAGCTTTTTTATTTTATTTTAAATAACAAGTCTACTATAGAAGCTGGAAGTGATGCTTGTTATGGCAAATTTAAGCTTTTATAGAGTGAAAAATGCAGTAATTGACTTACTTTGTATGATTTTAATCAAAACAAAGCGATTAGAATAATTGTTTGTGGACTTATTGATCTTTAGATTTTTTTTCGATTTCTAGGTATATGACCACTGACAACTGCATTACAAAACTAGCTTAATTTTTAAAGTCAAAGCTCAATTTTATGGAAAATTTAGTCGATTAGAAGATGTAATGCTTTCTAGTATTCTCGTACCTAAGTGCCGCAATGCCAGACTCGACAGGTTTACTTGTCAATTTTTTGAATTATAGATACTGGACAAAACTGGCATGCAGGTGACGGCAAAAACCGAGAGCAGCAGTTCTAGGCAATCGCAGGTAGTTGGTGACACCATCGTTCAACCATCGTTCAACTACAGAAAGTAAAGGTTGCAGCATCTCTTTGTGAATTACAGGCAATAATTTTACCATCATTAGCCATTAACTAGCGCAACCCAGAACTCAAAGTCGATATGGATTTTGTACTAAGTCGACTAGAATAGATTCCATCTTTTCTTGGAAAAACCTAGTCGACTTCGAGGCTTGCCGTACCCTAGAGCCCCTAGACTATCTATGGATTCTCACTGATATGATCAGTCACCAAGTTTTCAATCAATTTATAAAATTTCTACAAAAAATCTTTAATCGTAATAATTTCAAGGACCAGCATAATCTACGAAAATAATTTATTGATCAATCACCAACATCATCCATTTTTACTGCACTCCACCTACCAATTAAGTCCAAAATAAACTATATCTGATCTCATTCAAGTACGAAAATTCATTCATGCTCAACTTTTTGATTAATTTTACTTTTAACAATATTAAATAATAGCAAATTTTCGAGTCAAATTATCGACTATAGTAAGCAATCGTTCGCATGATTTATTAACACCATTACAAGCGTGTATCTCATGTAAAATTTTTATCACTGTGACTTAAACATGTCTGATCATTTAATAAATAAAATTCGCAAATTTTCATTTAAAAAATGTTGAGTTTCTCACAGTAAAAATATTTTATGTCAAAAATGGAAGCTGCTGCGCGTTTCTGTAATAATATGTAAATGAAACTTTATAACGGGTTTCCTTTGGTTTCCTTATGTTACTAGAGTAGAGTGGAATAAACTTTTCTAACGTGTTAATGTGCTTGATATTTTTCATTTTAATATTCAAAAACGTGAATTGATGTAAATTTTATTGTAACGTATATGATAAAGGTTTATAGCTGTTTTGGATTTTAAAAAATTGATTTTCACATTTGCATATTTTTTGATTAAAACTAGGCTTTGATTTCTGAGATTTTTTTGGCGGCATCTTTAAATCGATAAAATTTGAATTTTGAGATTACATTTTAGTTAAAATAGTATGATATTTATGTGTCGACAGATGGAATCTGGGGTATAGAGTCATATGTAGGCAAATCTGGCAGTACAAAAGAAAGTCCTTTGTTGCCGGGCGGTTAGGTTATACTTATACACTCATTTATAAGAACGTGGGTTCAATTCCCACAAAATACCGATTTGTCAAATCAGTACTTATAGTGTTGTCAATATGACAAGGATTAGGACAACGCTTAAGGACTTTAACCGTATCATTTGGATTCAGGACATTTTTTTAAATTGGAGCCACTCTCAGACTTGAACAAAATTGCCAATTACTGTATAGAATCTCATAATTGACCAAAAAAAAATGCCCAAAAATAATTTTCACATCCTTATACTCACTTAGTTGCTCTTTTATTGAAGAGTTCGTTGATATTTTTTTAAACTAAGAATTGTTTAACTTTAAAATTGTTTTTAAGACTTTTGTACGATTAATTCTAATAGTTCATAAAACTTTAATTGGAGATCAACTTATTACGAAAGCATGCAACTTATGGCTAATCGATTACTATGAATCCATTTAAACACTATTATCACAATCTTTTTCATGAGAAATTCTACACGTCAAATGTCAATGTAAAGTTCTTTGATATCACTTTTGTGGATATTTTTCTATTCAATACTGTTATTCACTTTTAAGAGCCTCTTAAGCTTTAGTGCTTTAAACTTTACTTTAAATTTTTTTTTAATTATTCAACTTTAATTTTTTTGACCTGAAGTATTTAACTTCATGTTCTTCATTCATTTAATTTAATTTTACGACTAATTGGAAAATCCACAAAACGCATAATTTTATACGTGAATTCCGAAAAATTCTGTTTCTATTTCCAAGCATTGGTGCATTTGCTACGCGCATTCATTGCGTGATTTACTTTACAATTTTTGAAAGGGAGAAAATGGAAATTTCCAGTGGACATAGACAATTTTAATTCCGAATCACTCAATCAGCCCTTTTTGAATTAAAAATTCTAAACATGAATATAAAAATAATCTTTATTGTCCCCCAGTGCATAAATATTTTTTCTTGGTTGCTTGCGTCGAGTAATTGCAGTCAGATTATTATAAAGATTCCGGTTTTTTCGCGAGTATAGTCAATGCACATTATTAATATGTGCTTAAATAATTGACGAAGGCCTTGACCCACTTTTTCCTCTGTATCTCTTCATATCTCTTGCTCATGCTTGCATATTTATTGAAGAATTTTTTTTATTACGTATTTTTTTCGATCAACGAGAAATATCCATGACCACGTCACGTTAGAGGAAAAAGTCAATAAATAATTGAAAGTTTTTTTTATTGAGTTTCTTCTGCCATTTTTACGCAATATCATCCATGAATGAAAATAAAAGTTCAAGTTTAATCCATTTAAGCTTATTTAACCAGCTGTAATGAACAATTATTTTTCTTTATTTTTTTCGATTTCAAATTTGTTGGCTAATAAGAAACTTGGCTTTGAAAAATAAAATAATGAAAAACTCAAGAGTTCATGCACACATACAGATGTAAAATGTTTAAAGCACGAAGAAAAAAAAAGCTCGATGAAGAAGTCCAATTGGATCGTACATTATTATTGTGTCAAGTTTGTTAAGAAATTGTTCATAAATGACGTTAATCAAAAATTAGATTTTTAGGACCCCCTCCCCTCATGTGTCACAGAATTTTTAAAGAAAATTTGTTTTGTTTTGAGTATCATGGAGGTCCAGACCGTCTAACCCTTAAATGTTATTTATGAACAATTCTTTACAGCAGGCATATAGCCAGGGAGGTGATTGGGTAGAAAATCACTTCCTCACTCGAGCAGCAGGTCCAGATCACCGTGCACTTTTCATATTAAGACCCAAATTCTATATTAAGGGTCGCCAGGTACCAAATTGCTTCATGTGTCTCCTGACTCAAGTTAAAATGGACAAATTAAAGTAAATCCGTAAAATCACCCCATCCCTCTCTTCAAAAATTCTAAGCATGCCACTGCTATACAGCAAAACATTAATTTAATTACCGGAGAACAACACTTAGTATCTCACAGTATTGCATCACATATTTAATAGATATATTTTTTTTCTAAAACATGCAGCATGATACAAAAGAGCGCAAAAAATTATTATTGAGCAATCACACTACCAAGCACAACTATTTGGTTCAAGTATAACCAAGTTTGCGATCGCGTTCAAGAACTCTACGTGGAAAAGATTGAGTTTGAAAAGAGCATTTGGATATTTTTTCGTATGGAAGTGATTAGTTTGTACACTTTGGTTTGTATCATTAGTTTGTATCATCTTCAATTCCTTGTGGATATTTGGTTAGACATGTTTTGTGGGATTATTCATTAGTTCTTCATGCGCAAAAAATAATGTGTTGTGACCTTTTTTTAGACAGGGTTGACATCCATATAGTTAGGTGAACTCCCTGATCTAAATGAAGTTGTTCAGAAATTAGACAGTACTTGAAAATTGCTATTATGTCCTTACATCTAATATCATTTTAATGGAGCGTACTAAAACAGACCCTTCTACTCTTAAGACTTAAGTAAGACTAGGGGCGTACTAGAATTTTTTAGGGGGTTCGAACAGGGTCCTATCGTACCCCATGAGTACGACTATGAGTAAACCACTATCGACTTCTTTGTTCATTCTTTCCAAAATGTTCACAAGCGTTCCTCAAAACCCAACTCTGACTTCAAGCAAATTTATCATCATTGCTAATTTGTCTCTTTTGTTTTTCTAGCATTTAATAATTTGTGAATTTTCAGTAAATTATCATTAGCAATGATTGGTTGAACTTGAATAATTTTCACAATTTACTTATCCAATGAGTTTTAAATTTGGTATGACATTTGGTTATTAATGCCAGAAAATGAACATTTGATGCAAAATTTTGTCTGAATTTTAAGATTTATTGTAGATGAAATGAAAAATGCAACACTAATTGCAAGATTAAGAAGAGACTGAAGTGAAACAGCAACTTCATCTCGAGATTTCAAAATTTTTGGATTTTCAGACACAAATTGGTCTCAGCAGGGACGTATTTATTGGGGGTCAAATCTTTTTTGTGAAATTTTTTTCAATTTGTTAGAGTTTTTTAGGAAAAAAATTCTAAACCTTCCAAAAAATTTCCCGTCCATACAAAATTTTTTTTCATAACTGCTCACTAGAAAAATTTCTGGATATGCCCCTGGGTCCAAGTAAGAGCAAAATTTGTGGATTTTTGTGATCAATTCCGCAAAAACCCACAAAACACTCCCAAGGCCTCCAAAAAATTTAAGCACAACATTCACAATCTTACTCAACTTCTTTCCTATCCATTCATTGAAATCGTTTGTTCGCAAATATTAGTCAATGATTCAAATTTGACAATCAGCAAACAATTCAATTTACTGACTATAAAAAGAAGATTCTTCAATAAATCCGGTTCTGAATAGTTGCTTAGCACTCTTTATTTCATTTCCCATTACGATTAGCACGTTTAAACATTAATTATAAAAAAAATCATTTAGGTATTAGGAAATTCAAATAAACTTGATAAAGTAAAAATCGAGGAAATTATTCATAGCATGATTAGTCAACATCAACAATGAGAAGTTAATTTATTTAATTATGCAAGGTCAAGAGTGAAAACTGCGACTTGTTTAGATTATTATTTTAATCCCAATTATGTAGTCTCTTTATTGAGAATACTTCTATACAGAACAGATTGATGAAAATGCTTACTTGACAATGTGATGATACTTCCTCGGAAATGAGACTTTACACTGTCGTCCAACATCTAAAACTGAACTGACAAAGCTTTTTTTGTCATCATTTGCTTTACTGTAAGGAAATGATGCAAAATTTTTGGACAGAGATGAAGATTTTTGGGTATGTTTGGTAATTTTTAATATTTATTGAGCCAAGTCTCAGCCATCTCTGATCTTTAGCATACTTTTGTGGTGTTCGTATGATATAACTTTATATGGCTTATATACCCGAGTAGCATATGATGGTGATGCCAATTAAATGACTAAAGTAAAGGAACAAAAGAACGGGACCTAACCTTAGACATCATGTTGTAAGGAAACAAAATTGAGGAATTGGTGCTAAATTCACAATTGCTGAAAACTCTCATATCGATATAGCATTAACAGCCAGAACCAGTCTGTAGTCAGCTACATGGACGCCATGTCCACTCTTGGTCTCCATAAAATAAATAATGTGCTCATTGTCATTATCATGTGCCACTCGGTATATACTTTCCATTCAACAAATCGCAAAATTTACGTCAAAATTTAATCAGCTTTCTCCGTCTGTAGACCAACCTAAAATTTTTTGTGATATTTAAATATTTTATACATATACTAACGATCGCGCTTGTGTAAAGAAAATATATAAAGTCGTTTGACTTGTCCCAAATATTTTTTCGCTGAGAAAATTTACATCATTTGATTAATTCACGTGTTCCACATTCCAGTTAGAATTGATGAGACAGATAGCCGCTTAAAGGTGCTTGACCGTATCACTTGATGATAAAACGTTTTCTTCCACGCCTGCAAATTTTTGGAATTTCCGCGTATAAAAATCAACACCAACTGATTTAAATGCTACAAAAATGCAAAAATTTAGAAGCCAGATGTGCTTTTGAAAGGTTATAGTTTTATTATATTTGGCGTGCAGTCGCTGAGCATAAATACTGGTTTTCTTGTTGTAAATCCATATATATAAGAAAATAAATTAATTCTGATTAATTAGTGATTAATTCATGGGAAAATGAGAGAAAGCCTAAAAGCTTTGAGATGTGAATGAACTTTTAATTCTTTCCAGATATTTCCTTTTAAAAACGGATGTCGTTAATCTATGGTAATGTAAATCCACTTTAATCTTCAATTTGCAGTTGAACTGTGATTATTTTGTAGTTTTTATCTTTAAGATTGAATAAAACAAGGAATTAACAAATTAATTAATTTAAGAATTAAATATTTACATTTGTAATCATATTGTTCAATTGTAGTGGATAATTTTGTTATAATCAGACTTGGAGCTGTCGATTAATTCTGATTGATATAGGTCTGTTTTTTATGGTTGATGATTGGGGTGTATGAGCTAAAATGGTTTGGTTAGTGGTATATTAGCATAGTTCTTAGATACCTTATAACTATGATTCCGTCATAATGATATTAAGTTTAAAATTTGATAAAAGCATGTTGTAACCTTTTTGAATCAAATGGATCTAAAATCATGACTCAAAACCTCATTTTGTAGATTATGGATAGGAATGTCGCCAAAAAGTGGGTCTGATCTTAGAATCAGTGAGTCTTTGAATCCTTACTTACACTATTAAATTACCACTAACCCTGTCACTAGCCATCAGGTCACTAGCCATTAGAATATACGGAGCAATTATGCTGTATAACTAGACTGACCATCTGCTTGGTTTTTAGAGGACTGTCCTCTTTTTTTTCATAATATATCTGGTCACCCTATCTATAACTCTCAAATTCAAAAATATCCCCCTGAACTTATGAAGGGGTCATTCACTGACATTAAGAAGTAGGGATAATTACCGTAGAATTAAATCTAATAAAAATATTGGGACAGAAGTGGTCTGAAAATCCAACTTTTTTGATAAACGTCATTAATTTTTGAATGACCCCAACACATTCCATTGACTTCAGCATTTTGTTTTAAGTAAATATTTACTAAACTTGCAAAAAATGGACGAAAGTCTCAAGTCCTTTCATTTTTATTCACACTTTATTTACTTTTTCAATAACGCAATGAGTAAAGTCCAAAATAATCAAAAAATTTATACAACAACAAAAAATTCAACTCATTTACCTCTTTCCTTCATATTCCAAAAACATTCTTAGCTAGAACATAAAATAATTAAAACCACGAATTTTTTATTGTGTAAAAAATCTTTAATGATTTTGATTGTTGTTGTTGCCTAACACGAAGAAATGAGGTAACAATGCTGAAAGCCGATATGGCTCAATGAAGAACACATGGACATAAATGAA
This sequence comes from Chironomus tentans, assembly GCA_963573255.1. Taxonomy (NCBI): domain Eukaryota; kingdom Metazoa; phylum Arthropoda; class Insecta; order Diptera; family Chironomidae; genus Chironomus; species Chironomus tentans. The sequence continues at coordinate 10,435,646 of OY754304.1, forward strand.
GATTATTATTTTTATTTCATTTTCTGTTCGATATACATTTATGGTAATTTTTATCTCGTGATTTTACAGGTGTTTCAAAAATGTAACTTAAAGGAACTGAGAAAGAGTCCACGTGAGGGAATAAAAAGGGCTAAAATTTGCATAAGTCAAGAATCTTTGAAATCTTTGGGGGTCATTTATAAATGATGTACATTGAAAAATAGGATTTTTTGGTTTTCTGCCTCAAAATTCTTAAATTAACTATTTTTTGAATTTTTATTTATTTTTGGAACTACCTTAATTTTGGTCTAGACATCATTTACGAACGATCCTACGAATAATATTTTTTATTATGCAAAACGTGTGTGATAGTCAACAGCATGTAAAAAATAAGCCAAAAAATTTTCATATGAATCCAGCAATCGGTTTACGGTTCAAAAGCTTTTGAGAACGAATTCGAACGCAAGACAAAGCAAAGCTTAGGAGATAAATAAAGTATAACAAACGTTGAGCAATTTCAATTGAATCACAGAAATCTTTTTCTACTCAACAATAATTAATCTATGACCGAAGTGGATTTAAACAGAATTGAGCAACTTCATTGCATTTAATTCACTGTATGAGGTTAGGTTTTTTGAGAAATATATTTTTGCTCAGTCGCAATAAATGCGAATTGACCTCCTCAGATGATCATCACTCAATGATATATTACTAAAGAAATATCTGGAAAAATCACTCAAAAATTTATTCCATTACGAATTGAGTGATTTAATTTGAAATAAAAGTGTGCCAAAAATTTATTTCTCTTTCAATGTCGGCTGATTACTTCAATAATTTTTTTAGAGAAGAAATATTCAATGTGAAAATTGAATAGTCAATGAATTTGAGTTCTTAACAAATATTGTAAATATTACGTGATGGGTATTTTGTGCATTTAAAAAAGATTCCAAGATTTTAGAATCTTTGTAGACTTTGCAGCACAATAATTTTGGTATTGGAAGATAATGGCTTAAGAATTGATTAAATGGGAATTTACATTTTCTGATTTGAATGATCAAGACAAAAGCTTCCTTGTTGATTTTGTTTAATTGTTTATCTACCTGGTGAAGCTTAATTTTTGTTAATAGAGTATTTTTGGTCAGAGTATACACGACATGTAGTCTGAATATGAAATTAGTTGCAAAGCAAGCGACGGCTATTTGGTCAGCTGCTCTTGTTGTCTCTCATTGCCTAGTTCTTCAAGACCCAGTTAAGGGGTCAGAAATTTTCATTTCAGAAAGGAACCTGTAAATCATAATGTATGTCATGTTGATTAAGCAGCAGGCGCGTAGCCAGGGGGGATGGGGAGACAACCCCCCCCCCCCCCCCCTTGATGGAAAATTTTCTTCAATTTGCTAGGGTTTTTGAAGAAAAAAATTCAAAAAATTTTCTGATCTAAATTTTTTTATACAAAAAATTTGAAAATCCCCCTCTCAAAAAATTTGTGGCTACGCCCCTGTTAAGCAGTGAAACAAAGTTCATAAAAAATGGGACTTGTATCCACACTTTCAAAAAGAATGACCCCAAATTTCTGGTCTGCTACCGAAACCTCATCACTTGGTTATGTGAATCTAGATATTTTCTATTATGCATCATTTCTGACCAACCGTTCTTGCCTGGTTTCGCAATTTATCATTCAATCTTTCAAACATTAATTCATTAATTCAAACCATGAAAAATATAGCACTAACCAAAATTCAATAGTGGACTGTATTTCAAATGACAATTTCTTTAAAGTATAATCTCTCAACAATTAACAATTTCAACAATAACTTCAATAAATATCAATGATTACTTTGATCAAGAATGATCATTCTAAAAAAGATGTTGATTTGATTCAACATTATCAACAAAATTTCAACAGGAAGTGCAGAAAACAATAGAAAAGTAAAGAAAATCCAGACTAAAAACCTGAAGCATTGTCAAAAGCTTTCACATGTGCTTAAAATCATCAAAAAATTCCAGAAAACCAATTTCCATTTCCCATTTAAAAAAAATGTGTGAAAAAAGCCCAGCAATTAAAACAATAAAAGAAGCTTGATCCATGAATTTTATAAATTTCCTTTAATGAGTTGCATCAATATTATGTGATGTGTTGAAATTTTTATGGCCTTTTTTGCCATTTACATACAACTTGATAGAAGGGGAAATCGTTAGTAGCTTTTAAGATTTTTCCTCAACAATACTAGCAAAATAAAATTACGAACGCAAAGTGCTATGAAGGACATTAGCAAAAAATCACAGACATCAGTATTGGTGGTTTAAAAAAAATAAGTAGAAACAGGTGTAAAATAATAAATTCAATAATTTGCCATATGCTCTCTCACAAACCCGCCACTTCAAGAATCGGACATACGATGATGTGTTTTTTTCGTGTGCTTTAATCACCACTTGAGATTTTTTTACAAAGTTAAGTTACAGTACAATAAGCATGCGAGTGTCTGTATGAGTGAGTGAGCTTTAGTAGAGACATAAGATTTAAATTTGTAGTAGGAACAGAGGAAAAAAAAGTTCAATCGCATGACTTCAACAATATCGCAAAGTTTCAAGTAAGATGTTAAATCAGTTTCGTTGGTGCCTTCGAATGATTCGGTTGTAAGACTCAGAGAGTGATAGTAATAATATTTTCTGTACATTCCACTAGAAATCGGTTAATAAGACATAAAGAATAAAAAATAATAATCATCACATCCATAGCTCAATTACGGACGGGTTTTTAAGTGATTTTTTTGAGTAGTTCGATAGCCGAGTCGTTTGGGAGGATGAAAAAGAGGAAATAAGATTTCAATTAAAACTAGCTGAGAAAAAAAGAATATTTAAATTATTTTTTTATATTTATTTGTCATTGAATAATAAATAAAAAGTGAGAATAACGTGCTGTAAAGACACAAAACTTTTTTCAAAGATTTGACATAGACAAAAAGGATTTAAAGGAAAAGGAAGTTAATTCTAGTGCACATATCTTTAATCTGTGATATATCTTCAAATAATTTAATAAAAAAATGGATAACTATACAGACTTTGATGGATTTCATGGATTCCAAAAGAATTTTGTCAAAATGGCATGGGATGAATACAATTCACCTCAACAGAACTGGATTGATTTAGGTCTTCGGTACTGGAACGTGATTGACGAGAGATTAGGAGGTAAATAATGAGTTTTGGATGATTATCGTCAATTGTTTTGTGCTGTGTGCTGGATTCTAAGTGTCAATTTGTAAATTAATGCAAAAGGTGTATTTTTAATGGAACTAACAGAAAACTGGTAATTTAAATCATTTCGTGATGGTTCTTGTTGGTAATTCTTGATTTTTTTTGGATTTCAAACCGAAAACTACAACAACTTACTTGACAATCGTAGTAAGATTTAAGAAGGGCGTAGTCAGGAAGTTCAAGGGGTTCTGAAGAAAATAAAAATTAATGGGACCCCCTTTGAGAGTTTTGACCATCCATTCCTGAGTTCCTGCGAGGCTAGAGGCAAAAAACTCATTATATTGTAGTCTTTGGTCTGCTTACGGAGGAGATGGGGTCCAAAAATCATAAAAAATTAAGAAAAAAATTAGAAAAGTGAAATAAGTCAGATTTTACACAATTTGTGCCAAAAAATATCCTTACAGTCAAAAAAATCAAACTTTGCATGTCAAAATTCTCTTGACTAGCTTTGTAATCCACAAAAATTTCAAAAACTACAATAACATTGAAATTTACACCACGAAGCTTTCGAATTTACATAAAATCGTAAAATTTTATTCATTTCTTGTAACTGTTGCACCACTCAACAGCTGATTATGAATTCATTTCAATTTTAAATGAAGCGTCCATCATTCAGATGAGACGAAAATTTTATTGAGTCACATCTCGAACGTTTCCGATACTATTTCATGATCAGTAAGAAGGATAAATGCCCTTTTGTTAAAATTTTCAATGTTTTTTTGTGATTTTGAATTTTTCTTCCGTGATTTTATAAGCTTTTTTGGTACTTTGAGGCACAAGTGTTTGTGAGTTCTTATGACATTATCAAAGAACGTCTTTGTTAGAAATATTAACGGTAATTATTATCGCTGTTATTGGTTAGCAGTTCGTGTTTGTTAATTAATGCCAATCTGAGATAATCCTTTGAATAATTGCCGATTCTTGAGTTATTGTTAATGCTGACTGTGGATTTTCAAGGGTGATTTTAAAAATTTTTTTTGTGATTTTTGGAATTTATTGCAAAAATTTGATTGAGATGAAAAAAAATCTAAATTTTTTTTTCAACTTCAAAACAGTCCACATCTTCAATAATATCCACCGTACTACGCACGTTCGTACAATAACATTTCATTGATAATTTCAAATAAGCATCAGATCAAATATTTGATAACCCAGTAATGATCAATATTTAACATTGAAAATCATCTGTGTAATTGTGTGCAAATCATGATAATGGTCATGAGAATCAGATGAGATTTAAGAAAATTAAATGGAAAATGAATGAGCATTAAAAAATTCAAAAATATTCAAACGTGATGTTGTTTTAATCGTGTGATGCCTGAGTGCATTTCAATTAAGCTTTTTTTCGGTTTGTTTTGATAGACTCGTTGAAATGTTTGTCAAAATAAATCATGTAATAGCATGTAATGATTATTAATGGCTTGGGTAAGCTTGTGCTGACTGGATAATTCTTGAGTATTTTTTTAAATCTTGGGTTAAATTTAAATAGATAATTTAAATTCTTTTTTATTGAATGATCATAAATGACATCCTTAAAAAATTGGAATTTTAGACCCGAGGGTGACAAATAAATTTTTTTTAAATGATGTGTGACTCAGCTTTAGTTCTCCTTCTTTTCCTTAAAGAGATGATTTATTTTCGAATGACCTTTTAAGAATCAGAAAAAATTCTAATAATTTAAAAATTATAATTTGCTGTCATTCATTTGCGATGTACAACATTAAGGTAGGATATCAGTAGACTGACCATGTGTTTGGGTTTTTAGAGATTTTTAGGCCTACAAATGTCCCCAATTAGAACTTTTTGCATAAAAATTGATTATAATTTCCTCTTTTTCATAAAAAAATTTAATCAGCATAGGTTTAAGGATGTCTGGAGCTGAAATATAGTTTTTTTTTTGAAAATTCTGTGACAGAGACTAAGTATTTCTGATTTCCAATTTTTCAATGGATTTCATTTGTAAACAAGCCCAAAATCCTAAAATATCACTTAATCACTAATTAAAGTTAAATCTTGGTAAAGCTTAATTACTCAATTACTTACAATAATGTCAAAAACATTCTTAAAAACAACATTTCAATAATTTTTTAAGGTCAAAAAATTTACAATAATCACAAAAATAAACCTCTTAATCCAAAGCAAAGCCTCATTACATTTTACATCGTCATTGCGATCATAAATGTAGAAAATTATTCAAAGAAGCTCAAATAAAGAAGCTCAAAGTTTATGGTCATTATTAAATTAATATGAGAAGGGCCATGAACATGAACATTGGCGCTTGCTGAAAAGAAATAACACAGAAAAAAATTTTTAATGCCTACATTGAATTTTTTTGTAGTATTTTTTATGATTTACCTTCGATAGATTTTTTTATATGCATGGAGCGGGAGAAAATTATATTATAGTGCGAAGTTTTTTTATTAAGCATAAAATATTTAACGTGACCTTCGAGCCATAAAATCGAGAAATTTTAATCCATATTTATTAATTTCAGATAACAGAGTCAAAACCTACCCGCTTGTGTACACACCAATTCCAACAATAGCACTAGTAATCGTATATCTTGCATGGGTAATGATCATAGGACCATTCTATATGCGAGATAAGAAGCCATTTGACCTTCGTAATACGCTTATCTATTATAATGCTTTCCAAGTACTCCTCAGTGCATATATGTTTTATGAGGTAAAGTCTATTAAAGTTTGAATCTCTAGAATTTAATAACTGATCATTATGTTTATCTCTTTATAGCATTTAATGGCTGGGTGGTTTAAAGGATATAGCTATACATGCCAAACAGTTGATTATTCAGACACTGATTTATCTAGACGGGTAAGTGAATGGATCAATTATTTTGCTAACTATCTGTGGACAATTGATTCAGATGATTTTTTTGATGATTAAAGAGTTTTGTGTAAAATTGAGGAAAAGAAGAAGAAATCGCGAATAATTTGTTCATAGCACCAAGTCCCAAGCAGTACATGATTATAAATTGGGTGTCATATTGTTGCTATTTATTCATTATTTCTCTGTGACTGTCAAGCAGTTGCGTCTTTATAATTTATGTTCCATAAAGTCCCGAGCTGCACATTGTGAGTTTGGTCTTCCACATAGTTGTCTGAAATGACAGACAATGCTCCATTTTTATTGAATATAGTTCAGTGAGAAAAAAATTCCTTAAAAACCAACCTCAAGAACATGTATTTTAAATTTTTTTGTACATACTTAACATACAGAAATAAAATATTATTATTTATAAAAAAAAAAAAAAAAAGTTCAGTGAGAAAAATTTTTAAAATTTTTGTATAGAAAAAATTTATGTAGTTGGATTTTTTGGAATTTTTCTCAAAAATCCTGGCAAATTGAAGAAATTTTTTCGTCGATAGGGAGATTTGTCACCCCAGCCCCCCCCCCCCCCCTCTGGCTTCGCGCCTTCTGTAGTTGTAAAATTGACTGTTGTAAAGCACTTACCAACATGTGCTGCTCGGGAGTCATCAAAAAGATTCGTGGTTATTGAACTGTACATTAATGAGAAATCTTTGAAAAAAAATTATTACATTTCCGCTCATGCTCTTACAAAAATAATTTCTCAAAGGTCAGCTAACCGTGAAAAAAAGTTTATAGAAAATTAATATGACCTCCCAAAAATGTCCATAACCATAACCTATCACAACATGAAATCTTCATTCACGAAGTTTCTTGCATTTTTTGAAAATTGTTTGTTGAAATATTTTTTGTATAAAATATCGTTTTGTAAACATTGGAGATGCAGTTTTGAAGGTTTTTGAACTGAAAATTATGAGATGAGCTCAGTTTTGTAATTGTTGAGTGAAATTTTTCCAAGTTTTGCTGCTTTTTAGAAGTTTAGAAAATTCTTTGGATTAAAAATTTGAAAAAATTTAGAAAAATCATAAATCTTTGGTTTAGATAGATAAAAATTATTTTAATTTAAAATTTTTAAAGGCCCAACAGATGGTTTTATCAAATAATCTTAAACCAGAAAAATTAAAATTTCATTAAAAAACTGACCCCCCACCCTGAAAAAAAACTAATTTTTTATTTTAAATTATTTAAATACCTATCTGCAAATTTTTACAAATTACAATAATTTTCAAACTAATTACCCCCAAAAAAATTAATTTAAATTCTCTCAAATTAGAAAATTTTCTTCAACATTCAATGCACAAAATTGCTTTAAAATTTGGCGTAAATAATTCTACAGTTTTGCAATTCAAATGTGTCAAAATAGTTTAAACAGTCTACCGTGAAAAATTGAAGCATTTCCAGATTGTTTTATATATGCCGAAATTTGAATATGTGCAACGCACAAGATAATGAGGTATTTTGAAAGTCTGTGTCGGTTCATTAAAAATCTCAAACCTTAACAATTCAATTTCATACAAAAGTCTAGCCCTCACACTTTTATTTTGCACGAGCTTTTATTTATTTTGTAATAGATACGACAAACAATTGTTCGCGAGTGACGTGAGAAAAAGCCATGTGCGATGATATCTTCTTGTTCGAAATTATGCAATATTTACCAAACCTTTAACGGATTTTACACCTACTAAGTTTTGAATATTCTGTCTATTTCTGTTGAATAAACAATCTCATATATCGAATTCTTGTAAAACTTGTAAAATCGAGAAGCATTTCCGATGGTCATCAAGTATAATATACTTGTCATATTATGAAGCTCATCTAGTATTTAGAATAATCAATTCCGCATACATGAAAACAGAAAAATAAATTTCTATTTTTATTCAAATTTAAAAATATTTATTTTACTGTAATTTTACATGATTACAATCCTTGAAGCAAATTTTGGACAGATTTTCCAAAAATGAAATTTTCTTCCGGTTCATTGATATTTCAATGTTGAAGATGTAATAGTATGAAGATCAGACGCTCCCTAAAAATAAGAGAGATATCAAATTTTGATGACTTTAATCATCAACAAAGAGTTTAGGCTTAGATAAATACGATTAATTCTTCGGAGTAGCTCTTGCCAAATCCTCACGCAAAACCTTCAATAAATTTTCTGAATCAATACTATTTCACTCTTGACTGCATTTTCTTTCAAAATACCGGTTTAATAAAAAAAATATTCAGAGAAGATTTCCCCTAAGGGCCATAATCACATTTCGATTGCATAATACGACTTTGAACTCTTCATTCGTTACGAAAAAAATGATGCAAAGAAATGCAAGAACTGACGACCTTGCTTGAGTATATTTTTTTACACAAAACAGTACTTTCACAACAAATTGCATAGCTTACTTATGTCAAAAAATTGTTTTGTATGTAGAATAATGTGGAACCTGTTTTGTAATAAATAAATGTTTACGACTAACTACTTCAGAGGTTACGAGACACTGTTATTTTAATATAAAAAAATCAATTTCCTCTATTGAGTTCTTTACGGACATATTTATTATATAAAAGTCTGTACTTATTAACCGCGATACCTTTGTAACCAACAGTAACTGTCGATTATTTAACACATTTTGTTAAGGTCAACAAATTAATCATTTTCTCTTTACAGATGCTTAACTTATGCTACGTCTATTACTTATCCAAATTGTCTGAGTTTGCCGACACAATATTCTTTGTGCTGCGTAAGAAAAAGTCACAAATTACCTGGTTGCATTTATATCACCATTCATTGACACCAATTGAAGCATGGGTTCTTGTAAAGTTCATTGCCGGTAAGTATATTTAGCTATTATAGCTACCAAGTTTATTTATTGCCAATGGCAGTAAACAATATTTTGTTAGTCATCGCTTTACGAGTGTAAATTCCATAACTTATGTGTCAATTTATTTTTAACTTTTTTTCTAGGTGGAAATGCAACATTCCCAAATATCCTCAACAACTTCGTCCATGTTCTTATGTACTTCTACTACATGCTCTCAGCTATGGGACCACAATACCAAAAATATTTGTGGTGGAAAAAGTACATGACTGAGATCCAAATTGTGAGTATAGTTTTTTGGATACTTTAAATTATTGGAGGTGGAATTTTAGAAGATCTTATAGGATTTTTGAGGTTACTTTAAGGAATAAAGGGCAATATGGGGTATAAACCTGTGAAATTAGAATCAGTGATGGGATTCGAACCTTTAAAAGAGGGTCTAAAAACGTACCATAACCATTCGGTCATCTGGTTACTTCAGCTACAATGAACATTATTCATTATATAGCATTACTGACCAGCCGTTCTGAATTGAGTTCCTAACCCACCGTACAACAAAATACATTCATTCACACTATCTACACTTCTCATTTTTATCAGTAAATAGAGTTTGAATAAACTTTTCTAGACTAGATCACCAGATTTTAAAATGTTAATATCAATTTTTGATTATTATCGTATCCAGGAGTGTTCTAGATATTTTCTTGAATCAAAGTCATATGCAAATTTTTAAAAATATCAAAATTCTTCCAACAATATCCTAGAACCTTACAAAATTCACAAAAATTTTTCATAATAAAGACCACCCCCAAGGCAAATCAAGACAAAGCCACAATTCAGCTTTAAAAAAAGATGCAAAAAATAGTTTCAATAATCAATGAAACGACATTGAAAAAAAACAATCTTAAATGCGGTAATTTTTTTGCGCATTCGACTGACCAACTGCCTCACATGGTGAGATGTAGTGGAAAAAAGAGAAAAAAAAATCGAGTGCATGAACTAAGTTATAGAGGTATTATTGAGAGCAATGACATTCAGTTTCACTTTCAATGTGAGATGTTGCTTAAGTAGGCAAACATGTTTCATAGTCAGTGGTAATCGGCGGTAGTGGGTATGGCCATAATAACATGGCACTTCTTTCAATACAATGAATCTATTTTATGATGGTATAAATATTTCTGTGTACAGCCGTTGTATCAACACATTGTTGATGATCTGATGATGTTTAAATTGCAAATTTTCATTTCATTCATACCTTGATGCATATAAATACACTCACAAGATGAATATAATACTCAACGTACATAAAAATATTTCATCTCTGTTGAACAGAACATGAAAATTTTTATGGATTACCAAGGTCGATGCCTAACATATTAAAATACTGCACTCTATATGCACGGTTGAAAAATGCACACGATTTATGCATTTGTGCATGAACTTCTACAGTACATTCCTAACAACATGTTGAGCTTTTCATGAACGAAAATTGCCACATAGCTTGCTGACTTTCAGAGAAGTTTATTGTCGAGTCATTATGATGAGTTTATTGTGGCTATAATATTAACATTTGTGATATCTTCTAGGCCCTGTAAGTCCATATATGTAAATTTTATTGCTATACCTTCAAATCTAACTGACTATGAGGAACATCTGTTTTTAATGAAGATGATATGTAAAGTAAGCCGGTAGTTCCAATGTTAATATAAATTTGGACCAACGTTTAATTTGACAGACTTCTTTCTTTGTGAGATTTTACCTACGGATTTAAAAATTAGTAAAGATGTCTATGAATCACAATATTGCACATGAAAGCATGCAAATTGCAAAATAAATGTGTCAATGCCTGATGAGTAATAATTGAATATTAAATTTGATGGAAAACTGACCATACATATTTATACCTACTTAAGGTCGGTGTTTTTCTTACCTTGGAACGTGCTACCATCATTCTTTGGAAGATACATATTTAGGGTTTTTGAAATTAGGTCAAATTCGTTTCAGAAGGGAAAGTGTTACTTTTGGCACCTTTGATATTTGTCTGTTATATTTTTATATTAATGCAACAAAACAGAGTTACTATTTACTTACTCTGCTGGTAATATAGATCATTTGTGATCCCATGACGTCCCTCAATTGTCGCCTGTAGCTAACTGTCGTCTGCAAATCTCCAATATAGAATTCATACTGTAGCTATCAACAGCCACCCTTTTTGACTGTTCTTTGTAATTTAATAGAGCTTCCACAGGTCCTTTGATGATAGATAGGCCTGAGAATGAGATTCGCTCATCTCAATTATCTCATTGATCAAAAGGAAGAGAATTCCATTGTAATGTTAATTGATCGTCAGTTTTGAAGATGTGGGTTCGATTCCTATCAAATACGACTTGTCTTACTAAGATGAACACAAATTCAATGCCAGTTTTAAGGAGACATACAAGTCTGTTCTTGTTGACTGTTGTGGATTCTTGAGATATCACTCAGCTTAACCTTCGAAATTTTTGGATTAAATTAATCATATCTTCAGCTTCAAAATTAAGTCATCATAAATAATGATTGACCTCAAAACATTTTGCGGCTTTCGAATGATATTGGTTTTCAGGACTTTCTCAAATGTCCTCAAATTATTTATCATACTAATTTCAATAATAATTCCTTTAAATTTAAATTCACTACATATTCATTAAAATTTTTAATCAATTATATTACACAATCAAATAATTATATTTATCAACTTTAAGAAGTCCGAAATGCCAAAAACTTTTAATCTTCAATTATTTCTTAATTGATCCATTGCACTTACCACAAAATTGTTAATAATATGCAATTACTTTATCTCAGCAGTTTAAAATTTTCATCAAAGAATTTGGCAACAAACCATGACTTGGGTGCTCACATGTAATCAGAGTCTTAAGACCTTGATATTTTTGCAGATTATCTTAACGATTCAGTTGTTTTCGCTTGTGAGCATTTAGTTGGCTAATGAATTTTTATATTTTTGAGATTCTCATTATTTTGAGCAGTAATTAACTCATTGCTTTGATTTTAAGTAAACACGAAAATAATTAAGAAGATATGAGAATTTTGATGTCTTTTGTTAGAAGTGGATAATTGGTGGTTTGAGCTTTTTGATGGCATTTTTATAGTGAAATAATTTTGAGGGTCATCAATTTTGAACGTCCAACATTAAGAACAAAGCTCAAAGTTATTTAGGAAACAAAATTCAGGAACTGGTACAGAGAACCAGGGTCGTATCCAGGGGATGATTTGGGTGTTAAAACACTACTCTTGACGGAATTTTTTTTCAATTTGCTAGAGTTTTTTGAGAAAAAAATCCCAAAACAGAAATTAAAAATCACCCCCCTAAATTTTTTTGGATACGTTTCTGCAGAGAACCCCTTACAAAATTGCATGACAATGGAACGAAGGAGACCAAAGATCCTATACTTGATAAAACTCAATAAAATTAATTTTATTAAAACTAATTTTATTTGCCAATTTTTTCTATACTTACAGGCACAATTCGTCCTCTGCATCTTCCACAACATCCGAGCACTCTGTACAGACTGCACATTCCCACCATTCATGTCATCATTACTCCTGTTGAACTCAATCATTTTCTTCGTCCTCTTCATGAACTTCTACATCCAAAACTTCTATAAACGAAAATCAGCTGCTGCAGCAACAACAGAGAAACTCAAATCACAGTAAAAACTGTGTTAAATAGTTCCGGGGAAATAAGTTATTATTCATTTGCTATAAAAGTGTGTCCATTACCTTTAAAAAAATATTTTTTTAATAATCTCGTCATGAAATTGAAGTCGACAAGTCGATGAATAAAGGAAATGTTAGGTTGAAAATGTGAATGAAATTATCTTAAGTGTGTAACAAGTAAGAAATTGAACATAGAAGGTCAACACAAAAAAGCTATAAAAAGTTCAATCATGATCTTTGTGTGCCAAAATTATGACATTCACCAAGACAGAAGAAAGATTTAAAGATTTTCTTAAATAGTATTGCGAATAAAATTGCAGTGCATCAACGCAACTTACTCTTGTGCTCAGTAATGTATTATTTAATAGATAGTTAAGTTTATATACAGTGGTTTGATATAAAAAATGTAAGTCCCTGGAGGTAAATGATTGAAAATTGTAAAAAAATTAAAATATTATGAAATTTCATAACCTAACCTCAAAAGTACCATGGGATGGTTTCTAGGCATACCATGGGTTACCTTACCCTGCTGTGTTCTGGGTAGGTTATCTCACCTGCGAAACTTGAAGGTATCTCAGGATACCCTAGAGTATATTATAATTACCAGGTATAGAGTACTCAGGCTAGTCCTAGCAACCACCCTCAGATCATGTGCATCTCGGTACATTCCAACAGATTTTCCATTAAAATTAAAAATCATCTTTATTTCCATCACCTCCTCTTCAATGATATAAAAATTTATTTTTATTTATATATTTTTAATTTTGTGTTGAACTCAAATTGGAAGTGGCCTTGTGCTTTATGGATTTCATTTTTTTCCTCCATTATTTTGAACTAAAAAAATTGTAATGAAAAAATTAATATAATAGATAGTGACCGAGTTTATGTATAAAGTGATGCAATTCCGGTAATTGTTAAACGATTTCGGATTTTCTTGAAGTAATTTGCTTATGCTGTGTAGAAGAACGAAGTGATTTTGAAATAATTAAGTGTATGTTTCGTGTAAAAATCACCAAGAATTTTTACATGCGCTAATTATTATAAGCTACCCTTGAAAAGTTTTGCTGGATGATTTTCAGTTTTTTGACTTAATGATGTGTTTGTTAATTAGATTTTTTATAGAAATTTCATGGTTAAGTTCACAAGAACATTTTTTAATGTGAGCTTTTTTTATAGAAATTTTATGGTTTTTCCAATAATTTTTTAGATTCATTAAGAAATTTTATGGATCATTTAAATTTGTTACAGTCATAAGGTGGTTCAACCACCTTAAAGATTATGTTAGAAAATATTTGCTCAAAGAAGTCATTGTAATGACATCCATCATTTGACTTTAAAAGAAGGTCTGGTACTATAAGACACCCAGTAGAATTTTTTTGGGGGGAATAATCTTATTGCGATAGACGTCATTTGTGAGTAGTCCTCTTAAGGGGTTGTTTACAAATGACGTTCATCAAAAATAGAATTTTTAGGCTCCTACCCCTATCTATCATAGAACTCCAGACCCACCTCTCTCCTAAAAGTTTGACGTCATTATCCAATGACTTCTTATCATGTTCAGTTAAAAACAATGAAATTCATCATGAAACTCAGCACTTGTAACTTCATACCCACTTTGTACTGACCATACCGGCAAAAATTTGCATCATCTTTATGAAAGCTTTATTCAAGAGCTTTAATATCATTTGAGAACTCCAACAACTTGGTAGAAAAACTTTCAAATACCAAAGTAAGACAAACCTTAAATCCTTTTTAAAAAATGAATTTACTCAATTACTTGAGACACAAGGTTCTATCCATTTGGAATTCATTTATAAAACATAAAATGTGGATTCCATATGGATGCCTCCTTTGTGTTGCTCAGGTTTGTAACCAATTTTTGTAAATCCTTAAAATCTTTCTCAAGTGCAATTGTAAAATTAGCTTTAGTAAAATTCTTTGATCGAGAAAAATGGCATTTACTGGCTGAATATTCTTAAAATGGCCTCATGAGGCGTGTCTTGATTAATTAGCAAATTTTGTAGTCTCAAAAATATTCAGTCAAATGCCAATTTTCTCTCAAACCTTTAATTAAATTGTATATAATGTAAAATTTCCAATAAATACTCTCTCCTTACCTTTCTGTATGTACATATATGTTAATTTATGTGAGGTTCTTTTTTTGTACTGGAAATGATTTTAAAAAAATTTGAAGAAATAAAAAACAGACATTAGGAAAAAAATTACCTGTCCAATTACCTTAAATTCATTAACGCCATGAACTCAAAAAAATTTTTTGCAGCTGGTATTTTTTTGAAGGCCATTGCCAATGAGATGCTTTGAAGTACATTTGTTCCGACTATTTGTACAAGTGATCATCAACTATAAGTGACAATAAATTTGTTTTCATTTAACAACATCATGATAGATATTTATGTACTGCATTATTGAAATATGGACTGTGAGTGTGAACATACAAAGAGATATTGAGATTTAATGAGCTTTTGAGGTCTTGATTGTTGTGGTTTTTCGATGACTATTTTGTGGTTTTTCTGATCATTTAAAAGTCTAACAAAATTTTAATGTTCAGCTACTGAAATTTTACCTTCACAAGCACCAATTTTTCCTTCTACTGGAAATTAAAATGATATATTAATTTGACGGATGGAATTGCTTGCTTGTGGTCAATTTTTTTTTGAATTAATTGAATACAAAGTCAAAGAAAATTAAATTATAATTTGAATATATTTTTTGTAGAGTGGGAAGAATTATTAATTGCAGGTCATTCACTTATGACGTCCAACAATTAGAGGTCATGAGCAGTGGCGTAACAAGGGAAAAGCATGCAGACCGTAGCCTCGGATGCCACGATTTAATAAAATAACCCAATGTGTGCAAACATGGATCTTATTTTTTCCCTTACAAATTTTTAAAAACACTTTAATACTCATTGAATATGCTGGTAATTGATTACAATGAGCATTTTAGTGGATTATTTAAATAAGCTAATAGAATTAAGAATTGAATAGTTTTCAGCAAAATAAATTTTACCGCATTTTAAATTTTGCTTCTGAATTTTTGCCTTTTTAGTCAAAAATCCATACTATGCCCCTTTTTGGAGCTTCTATAGCATACTATGTGAACATGGTCAATGAAGAGTCATCAATAAAGTTATTTTTGCAATATCATTAATCTGACTAAAGTTCTTTTTGGATATTTCCCCATCTTTAATTTTTCCTCGTGGCTTAATTTTTTTAGTAGACGTAATGATGGTTTGTCCAAGCATTTACGACTTTTAAATATGAGAGTTACACAAACATTTGTTGTACTTCTTATACATTTTGCGCAGTTACTTGATTTATTGCAGAGTTCATTCTTTAAATTTTAATATCTGATGCTGTTTTCGTACGTCAGTCAAAATCAAGAGTCATTCTTGTTGTCAGTTCTGATATACTTTAGCAAAAAATCTTATTTACAAATGAAATTTTTTAATTTACTCTCGTGTGCCAAAAATCCTTGCTATGCCACTAGGTTATTGTTATTATTTATTGAATCTTTACCTAAGAAAGAAAAAACCCATTTAAAGGTCATCTTCGAAGGAATTTTGGGAGTTCTGACTCAATACCAAAACCCTCTTCAAGCTACGCTATGTTTCTGCCGTATCCTTATATGCTTTGTTTTAATTGTGCACTGTATTATAACCTCTCTTATGGTTTAGCATTTAAAAATTCTTATTTATCATGATCAATCTTAAACCCTGACTCAGGAACATTCTGCATATTTTTATAACAAAAAAATGACTTCCTCCTTCTTTTTGCATTCTGCGATATCTAAACAATCTCTATAAAAAATTCAAAACCACTAATAATCACCAACAACAACTACAACCATCAACCGTTACCATAGAAACCCAGGCGTAGAGTAAAATTATTTATTTACCAATCCAAAAATAGAAGCTAGAAATAATAATTCATCATATACAGAAAGAAGAAAATGGAAACAGAAGATAATGAGAATATTAATGAAAATACTGATGAAATCACTTCACAAATTGAAGTAGAAAAAGAGGAAAAACAACCGATAAATGTATCTAAGTTTGAATACATTAAAATTGCAAAGCAAACAACATCGACGGTGGTTCTTGAGTGGAAGTACAATGAAGATAAAATTGAAGACTTAGAAAATCCTGCAAATCCAGAAAAGGTCTTTAAGATAGTCAAGCTTAAGAATCGTAATGAATGGGAAACGATCACCTTGACTCGTAAGTCAATATGTGTGATGAAGAATCTCGAGCAAAACACTTGCTACAGCATAAAAATTCTTGTTATGATACAAATGGCTGATAATTTCGATGTAATTGACTCATCTGACGTTTTTAAGGTAAACATCAATTGCTTCCATGTCAATAAACCTAACTTAATAACAATCCCCATTTCAGTGCTCCATTCAAGTTATTCCGTCGCATAAAACATTCGTGCGGGCTATACAGAAATCTCAATTACACTTAATTAAGTCATATCTGAAATTAATGCCTGACTATTTGAACTTAACGTTCAAGTCACACAGTGCCTTATGTCTGGCGGTCAAACAAAACGATTTAAACATTGCAAAATATTTCCTTGATGAAGGAACGGATGTTAATGTTGGAATTCCTGAAATAAAGCGGACACCGCTTCATGTTGCAGTCTTTCATGGCTTTCTTGAAATGGCTGACTTGTTAATTGAATACAAAGCAGACATACGAGCAAAAGATATTATGGGGCTTAATGTAGCACATCATGCGATTGACTCGAATATCCTTGAGGCTGTCGAGTACTGTGTAGAAAATTTGGGAATCCACACGGAAACGAAAGACAATAACGGATACACATTACTTCTACGAGCTATTGTATGCCGTGCTGACTACAACATTGTACGCTACCTTTTCGATCAAAAAGCATCCCAATCCGTCCGTGATAATGCTCGATTATCAATTCTTCAACACGTTCGAATGATTAATGATCAGGAACTGGTTGACATATTGCTTAATTATAAGCCAAAGAATAAGTCAGATGCCAAACAGAAGATGAAGCATAATGTACAGAAATTGATAATGTCGAGGCAAATGAAGAAGGATGAAACAGACGAGGAAACAGGTGATGAGAGTAGTCAGGCTGTCTCGGCGCTAGATCATAGTGTTTTGTTTAAGTGAAAAGAGTTTTTGGAGGTGAGAGTTGAGATGTGGTTTTGGGGGGTTTGGGGATATTTTTGAGTGATTAACGGATATCCAAGGTTCAGTCTTGGTATCTAGATTAGAGCAGGTAATATCTGAGAGTTCTATCGCCTGGAAAAGAGTGGATTGATGAGACACATGTATATGATATAGTGCAGGTATGTAGCTAGATAAGAGAAAACATCGCCTTCGACCTTTCAAAACCAAAATGGTATATTTGCCACCATCTCTGCTGAAATTCTAGCTACATGACATTTGGATTACTAGTTAATAAGTCATTAAGTCAACACTGCCCACAACAAAATTTTCGATAGCATCTTCAGTCATTTTTGAATGAATCTTTCATGTGTTGTGTCCCGGATTTTCACATCAAAGTGAAGGCCATCACATTAGCATCACAAGAGCACGTGTTGTGCTAATATACCGAATCTAAAGAAATTCGCTTAAATATGTTTTAACTACAATACAAACTCTTCAATATTTACTTGCCATTTTACAAGAAGGAAAAAAAAATTCAATGACTGTCGTATGCGATAATACTTTTTGCATATGTGTCCTTCCTTATTTATTTTTTAGTTGTTGAGAGTTATAAGTGAATGTACAAACTTTGGCGGCAAAGAAACATTTTTTATAGCTTTTATTCCAAATTTATGTCTCAATTAAAATAAATTTCAGATTTTTTTTGCCTCACAATGCATTAATGTCTTAATAATTAATAATAACTAATTGCTTTCATAATCTGACAAAAATTTTTATTGCAAATTTTCGAATGTCAAATTTTTATTTTTTGAAGGCTATTCGGACGAGAAAAGTAATTAACATGAGTGTAATTGGTGAATTAATAAATTATTTTTAATGCAGAATGTTTTCTCGATAGGAGGCGTAGCTTGTTGAAACACAAGGCTTGAATTGTTCTTTTAACGGAAGTAGATATCTAGGAAGGAATGTAAACACCTGCCATTTGAGCTGAGTGTCTGAAAACTTTTTATTTATTTTTTTGGAATTTTGAAGCTGATTCCCTGATTTTGAGGCAGCTCGAAATTTTACAAGAAAGGACATTTTTGATTTTTGTGCATGCAACTATAGTCCAGGGTCTAAAAGTAGACAGTTAGGTCTAAACAGCAACAAACAATAATTACATCTATCTAAGTGCTGCAGGGGGAGTCAATGGTCAGGAATAAATTTTTAATATTGCGGTTCCAATGCTATTATTTCCTTTTCTTATTAATTAACATTTTATTCATTTCCATAATTGGAAACTGACCTTGTCTTCAATTTGAATTATCTTATTTTATATTTTTTTGCTAATTATTTCAGAATGTCAAAATCTTGCATAATAAATATGTAAATTGAATTTTAAATTGGCAGTCTTTAGTAAAAGTTGATAAAAAGAATGTTCGGTGGATTTAAAATATTTTTATAGTGCTTATTAGGGGCGTAGCCAGGATTGAGATTGAGAGACATCTGGTGCTGCTGTCATGAGCATGTCTGGATCAGTGGCATAGTCAGGCAGGATGTTTGAGTGAAGGTTTACCTGCTTCTTAACCTAAACCGAAATATTTTTTAAATTTTCTACTCTATGTAATGGTTAAAATCAGTCTCTGACAGGAATTAAAAGTGCTCACAAATGATAGTTCCATATTTCTTCACTATTGTCTAACCACTAAGGCCAAAGAGATCTGACTCTCGACTGGCAGATTAAGATTCATATGAATATGACTCGATACCCCAGAATTTATTAAGCTTCGAGGTATCAAACTTAATGTACTATTTAGACATTTTTAAACGAGAAAACAAAGAATTCTTGATGTTTCGGACTTGAACTATCTTTAGGACCCGGGACGGGAAATAAGAACTGTATCTTTTAGTGAAAGATTCTTAAAAATCAATTGACTCTCAAAACTAAAATATAAGCAAACATTCTCAGAGAGCAGCCTCAAGCATTTCTCACAGAAAAAATAAATCAATTCAACTTAAGCGACAACAAATTGATTGACAAGATCAAAAAATACATTAAATTGACCTTAAACATTAATTTTGTTCTCTAACCACAATAAATACTTGTACTATTGGACTTACTAATAAGTACTTCATTGCTGATAATAAAACCAAACAGTTTGTATATTTACAAAAGCCGTCTTTATCTTTTTATTCCACACAAATAATTTCTCTGCTACAAAAAAATAAAATAAAATTATTTTCAACCTTCGACGACTTTGTTGACAATTTTTCCAATTCCTTCAATTTCACTTTCAATCACATCACCGGCTTTGAGGAATTCTGGTGGATTTCTATGCATTCCAACACCTGATGGTGTTCCTGTCAAAATGACGTCACCAGGTAGTAAAGTAATTGATTGTGTGACACGTGAAATTATGTCAGGAATATCGAAGATTAATTCACTTGTTCTGCCACTTTGTTTCTGGACTCCATTGACACTGCATGTAATTGGAAGATCACTTGGATCAATGACTGATTTATGGATCACACTTGGACCCAAAGGACAGAATGAGTCCATACTTTTACCGATCAAAAATTGTCCACCATTTCTCATCTTTTGCCAGTCACGAGCTGAAATGTCTTGAGCAACGCTATATCCAAAGACATAATCCAGAGCATTTTCCTTCTTAACATGGAAGGCTTTTGATCCAATGATCACAGCCAATTCAACCTCCCAGTCAATTTGGTCACTTATCTTGTGTGCAATGACGTCACCATATGGTCCAGTAAGAGCTGATGCATATTTGCTGAAAAACATTGGTTCTTTTGGGTATGGCTTATTTTGTTCATCGCAATGTCCACGATAATTCAATCCAACACATAAGATCTTTTGTGGTTCCGTAATTGGTGAAAGAATGTCAACGTCAGACGTTTTGACAGATTTTAGACCAGATTCCTTTGCCTTGACTTCATCGATACTTGTTCCTGACTCGATGAAAGTTTTGAGGTCATTTGAAAAACCACTAAGATCTTTAATTTCACTTCCATCGTCAGAAAAGATGCCTAAAAGTTGCTTCTGGCTATTCTTCTCTTTATATTGAACGAATTTCATATTTATGGCAGCTGTTGAGCTAAAATTCAATATGAACACTCAATTATCTGATCGACTTTTGCCGCAAAATAAATATTTTTTCTTACCGAAAATTTCTGATAAGTAAATTTTGTTGTTTCCAAGCGGCACCAATGATTTTAACTGGAAAAGTTAATGTTTTCATTTTTCCAAAGTGTTTTTAATTTTTGAAAATTTTTCTTTGGATATAAAAGTGGAAGATTCCTTTATGTTTGGATAAGGCAAATGGTTCTGTATTGTCTTATTTATAGGTTCTTGCTGTTAATTATGTTTGACAAGTTCTTATGCTAGTTTTATGAATTTATAAAATTTTTGCACTAATAAAACGAAGATATACATAAAAACTTCCAATGGAACAACTTGAGAATTGGAATCAGAAGTTTGAATTTCAAAAGTTCGTTATTAATAATTTGTTTTTTCAATTCTGTTAATGTTTGAGCAGATATGTTTTGATTCTTCAGTTACTTCAGTATTTCGGTACATGAGATATGCTAAATATTGATCTTTGGAGATGGTGGTTCGATTTACTACTATGGTACACCATAGGGCTACCCAAGAATTATACTCTAGCTACCACCCTCTGGTTTGAGACTTGGTAGATAAATATTAGTTTTGGAATCAAAAGCTCTGGAAATGAAGCCAATATACTATTATTATGTAAAAAATTCTAATAATCCAAATTTGATAAGATTATACTACTAGTTTATCATAATATAGTGACTGTATTCTGTTTTATACACTCCAATTCTAATCTTAACTTTCTTAATCATTCGGTTATTGATTGCCACCATTCGTGCTGCCACATATCACTATTGATAACACTTTAATTATATTCTATATAAATTTGGTTCCTAGCCGAATCTTTTTTATTCGATTGTAGCTGGCAAAGTTGGTAAGATGGATAAGGCAACGAAAGCATTTTTTGCTTTATTATCTATAGTGTCTATAGCAGCACTTGTAGTTGGAATAATAGCTATTGTTCAGGTTAATAACAAAAGTGATGAAACTACAACAACTGTGAATTTAGAATCTACCACAACAGAATACACTGGACCTACCGAACCAACAACAACAACTGAAACTCCACCTGGATATGATCAAGACTTTGCACCTAATTTTGAATTTGGAGCTGCAACTTCCGCATATCAAATTGAAGGTGCATGGAATGTTGACGGAAAAGGACCAAATATTTGGGATATTGCCGTTCATGATCATCCAGAAATAATTAGAGGCAATGCCACAGGCAATGACGCAGCTGATTCATATTATCATTATAAAGAAGATGTTAAGGCACTCAAAGCTTCTGGTGTAAGTTTTTTTTTCACGTGAACATTCTCTAATCACATGATAAGTGTGAAAAAAATTTTTGCGTTCCAATATGTCTAATTCCTATATTTTTACAGTTCAACTTCTACAGATTCTCAATTTCATGGTCAAGAATCCTCCCCACAGGCATGCAACCAAATGAAAAAGGAATTGAATACTACAATAATTTAATTAATGAACTTCTTGCAAATGGAATTGAGCCAATGATTACAATGTACCACTGGGATTTGCCACAATATGTCCAACAAGTCGGTGGCTGGACAAACTCTTTAGTTGTGGATTATTTTGAGCAATATTCAAATTTGATCTTTGATAGATTTGGTGATCGTGTTAAGACATTCATTACATTTAATGAGCCATACATATTTTGTGAACATGGATATGGAAGTGGTCATGAGCCACCATTAGTAAAATCACCAGGATTGGGTGTTTACATGTGTGGTCATAATGTTTTGTTGTCTCATGCTAGAGCTTACCGTAATTATCAAATAAAATTCCCTCCAAGTCGACGAGGCAAAGTTGGAATCTGCTTAAACAGTGAATACTTCTATCCACAAGATACATCAACTGCAGCTATCAATCTTGCTGATCAAGCAATGAACCATTTGCTTGGATGGTTTGCTCATCCAATATTTTCAAAGGAAGGAAATTATCCACAAATCATGATTGACAATATTAAAAGAAACAGCAACCCCCTTCCATGGTCAAGACTTCCAGAATTTTCAACTGAAGAAATCGCTTTAATTAAAGGAACTGCTGACTTCCTCGCCATCAATTACTACTCAAGTCGCTATGTCAAACCAAAAGTCAGTTATCCTGAAGTATATGGTTGGGAAGCTGATGCAGGAATCGATAAGTATGTTGATCCATCATGGGAAAGAGCAGAATCAAGCTGGCTTTATGTCGTACCTGATGGACTTCATGATTTATTGGTTTGGATTAAAAAGAACTACGACAATCCAACAGTCATCATAGCTGAAAATGGATATTCCGATACTGGAGATATTGAAGATGATAAGCGTATCAGTTACATCAGAAGACACTTGCAAGCTGTAAAAAATGCAATGGATGAAGGCTGCAAAGTTGCTGCTTACACAGTATGGTCGCTACTTGACAATTTCGAGTGGCTTCAAGGATTCCATGAAAGATTCGGAATCTACTATGTTGACTTCTTTACCAAAAGGAGAATTCCAAAGAAGTCAAGCAAATACTTTAAGGAACTGATAACAACCAGAAAGATATGAGGTATTACCAAACAGCAGTAAATTGTTAATAATTATTACATTTCAAGTGCTATTATTAGGGAGTGTAAGCGCACATGGGATTATATTTTAAAGTCGATAAGAATTTTTTGTGTTTTGGTGATTTTTAAAGCAGTGATAAAAAGTTCAATGTTAAAAACCTTGAACGTATGCAATTTTGGAAACAGTGTTAGTGTATTTATAGATTTTTTTGATAGATGTCGCTATGTGCGCTAAAGCATTGAATAAAATTTTTTGACTAACAGTATACAAAAGTTGATGATCTTTTTCATTTGATATTCTCAGGAGGGGCAAAGATATGGGAAAAGTGACAATTTTTGGGGATCGTTAGTAAGTGATGTCTATTAAAAATTGAATTTTTAGATCACCTGGAAACAAATTCAATGTTCTTCAAGGTGACACTATCTTTAGTGACATCACAAATTTTGATGATGATGCCTTGGGGGTCATTCACTGATGACGTGCAATAATTAGGGGGAAGGGGGGTCTGAGATTTTGTGACACCCAGTGGCGTAGCCAGGAGGGTCATGTTCCCCTACGAAAAAATTTGAACCGCAGCGAAAACACGACTCAAAAATTTTTGGAGGGGGACAAGACCCTCCTGGCTACGCGCCTGGTGACACCTTCATACAAAAAGAATTTTTTTATGAAAATTTTGTGACAAGGAAGGAGGAGGGGTCTAAAAAATCCATTTTTTGATGAACGTCTTAAGTGAATGACCCCTTGCTAAATTATTGAATTAGGTCTAAAAGTTCTCTTATTTCCACCAAAATCACATTAATTCCGTCTCTTTTTATCAAAATTTTAATGCCCACTCTTACTTACCTTCTAATCAAACCAAACCAATGCAATTTAGTTCTCTTTTCCTTCCTTACATAAATAATTCAAATTTTTCTCATTCTTTAAACTAGATAACGGGGAGAATGTTGCATGTTATATACTGCTTACTGTTCTTCCTGGTTAGTTTTTTTCTCTGTTTGCGTGACGATAAGTTTACTGATATGATTCTTTCTTACTATTGACCATGCCTCTATGGTACGGTGAAATATTTATGTTAGTAAGAACAAGA
Organism: Chironomus tentans; assembly: GCA_963573255.1. Taxonomy (NCBI): domain Eukaryota; kingdom Metazoa; phylum Arthropoda; class Insecta; order Diptera; family Chironomidae; genus Chironomus; species Chironomus tentans. The sequence continues at coordinate 10,460,205 of OY754304.1, forward strand.
ATGCTGTGATTATTGAAGATTTCTGTTCTTCTCAAGTCGAGTAGCTTACTGATGATTCATTTTGCTCGGGGTATCCAGAGGTATAGAGCTGTTTTAATTGAATACAGGGGTTTTGACTTGATTTAAAGTGGAATGACTTAAGGTAATTTGGATATATAGTGATCAGAAATTGTGATGATCTAGTCAGAGGTGTGTTCTGAGCAGAGTTGGTCTACCTGATGGATTTTATTTAATTTTCTAGGATTCTTTTAAATTATCTTGAATTTACTATCAGAATATCAATTTCTTCCTTCAGACTTTGCCTATAGCTGCAACATTGTCTATCAACAATTAATCACTTGTCAATAACAAAATCTTTCTTAAAGAACCAGCTTAACGGACCTTCTTTTTACATGACTCACCAAATGTCACCTTCATAGCACTACCCTACCATTCCTGTACCTAAATAAAATTACCCATATTATGGAATAAACCAAGAGTCCTTCAAAAATCTAGAAGTTGCATAACAAGATGTACATAACAAACTATTTGTTCAAATGACTTAAATCTGTGTCATTTGAACAATTGATTTCATCCAAATTCCATTAATAAAGTTATTAAAAATTTAACAAGTTGAAAACCAAAACCATCAATTTTTGTCGAATGAAGAAATTCCGATCTCATTTAAACAATTCAATTTGAAATTAATCCATCTTCAAACTGTTAATATTAACTCTGCAAATAACAAAACAGTTGGTAGAAAGCTATTTATAACTAAATTAAAGCATGCCATAATAACTATTTCATATATGACGATGTGTTAACTTCCACGCATAGCGTGTAAGTTATTGGTTTTGGTTTTAGGTCGATTTTCATGTTTTTTCAATTTTTTGAGAAAACTAAGCATTATTGGCCCCAACAACCAAGGTAATAAATGTTGGCCTTGGAATTACCTATCGACTGGTATATATACTTTTTTGGTCAGTTCCGCTGTGCAGGCACTAGGTCCAAAAAACACGTGTCCAAAAACACATCAAATTTTGTGACCATACTTTTCTCGTCAGGAACCATATTTTTTGATGCGGTTTTCGATGCCAATCTATCAGGCAACTAGTGAACCGTTCGGCAAACTGTGGCGCTTCGCGTGATTTTGAGGTTAAGTGTGGTTTTAACCTCAATATCTGAGAGTGACTAAAAACCACGTGGTTTTTTAATTTTTTTGGGAACAGTAAGCATTATTAGCCCAATCATTCTAGTTTTTATTATTGAGATTAAAATTACCTATCGATTGGTATATATACTTTTTCGGTCAGTTCCGCTGTGCCTGCTCTAGGTCCAAAACCACGTGTCATTTTTCATGTTTTTCATTTTTTTGAAAAAACTAAGCATTATTAGCCCCAATAACCAAGGTAATAAATGTAGGTATTGAAATTATCTATCGACTGGTATATATACTTTTTTGGTCAGTTCCGCTGTGCCTGCTCTAGGTCCAAAACCACGAGTCATTTTTCACGTTTTTCATTTTTTTGAGAAAACTAAGCATTATTAGCCCCAATAACCAAGGTAATAAATGTAGGTATTGAAATTACCTATCGACTGGTATATATACTTTTTCGGTCAGTTCCGCTGTGCCTGCTCTAGGTCCAAAACCACGTGTCATTTTTCATGTTTTTCATTTTTTTGAAAAAACTAAGCATTATTAGCCCCAATAACCAAGGTAATAAATGTAGGTATTGAAATTATCTATCGACTGGTATATATACTTTTTTGGTCAGTTCCGCTGTGCCTGCTCTAGGTCCAAAACCACGAGTCATTTTTCACGTTTTTCATTTTTTTGAGAAAACTAAGCATTATTAGCCCCAATAACCAAGGTAATAAATGTAGGTATTGAAATTATCTATCGACTGGTATATATACTTTTTTGGTCAGTTCCGCTGTGCCTAATCTAGGTCCAAAACCACGTGTCATATTTCATGTTTTTCATTTTTTTGAGAAAATTAAGCATTATTAGCCCCAATAACCAAGGTAATAAATGTAGGTATTGAAATTATCTATTGACTGGTATATATACTTTTTTGGTCAGTTCCGCTGTGCCTGCTCTAGGTCCAAAACCACGTGTCATTTTTCATGTTTTTCATTTTTTTGAAAAAACTAAGCATTATTAGCCCCAATAACCAAGGTAATAAATGTAGGTATTGAAATTATCTATCGACTGGTATATATACTTTTTTGGTCAGTTCCGCTGTGCCTGCTCTAGGTCCAAAACCACGAGTCATTTTTCACGTTTTTCATTTTTTTGAGAAAACTAAGCATTATTAGCCCCAATAACCAAGGTAATAAATGTAGGTATTGAAATTATCTATCGACTGGTATATATACTTTTTTGGTCAGTTCCGCTGTGCCTAATCTAGGTCCAAAACCACGTGTCATATTTCATGTTTTTCATTTTTTTGAGAAAATTAAGCATTATTAGCCCCAATAACCAAGGTAATAAATGTAGGTATTGAAATTATCTATTGACTGGTATATATACTTTTTTGGTCAGTTCCGCTGTGCCTGCTCTAGGTCCAAAACCACGTGTCATATTTCATGTTTTTCATTTTTTTGAGAAAATTAAGCATTATTAGCCCCAACAACCAAGGTAATAAATGTAGGTATTAAAATTTCCTATTGACTGGTATATATACTTTTTTGGTCAGTTCCGCTGTGCCTGCTTTAGGTCCAAGACACGAGTCATTTTATATGGTTTTCAATTTTTTGAGAAAACTAAGCATTATTAGCCCCAATAACCAAGGTAATAAATGTTGATATTAAAATTTCCTATTGACTGGTATATATACTTTTTTGGTCAGTTCCGCTGTGCCTGCTTGGGTCCAAAACACGTGCCATTTTAACTTCCTTCTTTTTTGAGTCAACGAAAGCATTAATCAATACGTTTTTGCTCTCATATGACAGATACTGGAAATGGCTATTACCTGAGATATGTTTGGTTCCAGCCAGTTCCGTTGCGTTGGAACTAGACACAAAAAAACCGTTAAAAACCAAAAATTTGTATGAAAAATTTCTATGCGATGACTTTTATACAGTTTCTTCTATTTGATACGATAAATCATGCCCGATCGTACCTAAAAACTAAAAGTTGCTACATAACATACGAACTTTACGGTCGTTTAGTGACCGAAAAATGCAAAAAAACATGATTTTTTATGACAGTTACGTCATTTTTGATTACTCACTGTAATTAACATTTCAAGCATTAGAATAGGATTTTAATGAAAGATCAACATCTACATTTAATATCCGCTATGTTGGTCCTTTTAGAGCCTTCTGTAAATAGTTATAGCATGAAGAAGATTGTTATAAAAGTTATAACGTAAAATTAAGTAACGTGAATTTTACTTAAAAATATTGTTTGAATGAATATAGACAAACTAGATCTCATTTTATTGGAAATAGAGGCTCTAAAAGATTGCTGGATCTTATTTTTATTAGGCATAGAGGATTTAGATTTTCTTGATAGTTACTGGATCTCATTTTTATTGGAGACAGGATCTGGATCTAATTTTTATTGGACACGCAGACTGTAGATGTTTACTGGATCTCATTTTTACTGGACATAGAGACTGTAGATGACTAACTGGATCTCATTTTATTAGAGATAGAGTATCTGGATCTTATTTTTATTGGGCATAGACATTTAATTCACACACCTTTTGGAGGGAAAATTTCAAACATATATTGACCGTTATAAGGTTTGAATTCTAAAGAGAGCGAGAATAGCTCAAGCTCGACTCTACTGTGATCTATGTAAAAACTGTGATTCTAAGCAAGTCGAGCGAGCGTAGCTCAAGCTCGACTCTACTCTGATCCATGTAAAAACTGTAATTCTAAACAAGTCGAGCGAGCGTAGCTCAAGCTCGACTCTACTCTGATCCATGTAAAAACTGTAATTCTAAACAAGTCGAGCGAGCGTAGCTCAAGCTCGACTCTACTGTGATCCATGTAAAACTGTGATTCTAAACAAGTCGAGCGAGCGTAGCTCAAGCTCGACTCTACTGTGATCCATGTAAAAACTGTAATTCTAAACAAGTCGAGCGAGCGTAGCTCAAGCTCGACTCTACTGTGATCCATGTAAAACTGTGATTCTAAATAAGTCGAGCGAGCGTAGCTCAAGCTCGACTCTACTGTGATCCATGTAAAAACTGTAATTCTAAACAAGTCGAGTGAGCGTAGCTCAAGCTCGACTCTACTCTGATCCATGTAAAAACTGTAATTCTAAACAAGTCGAGCGAGCGTAGCTCAAGCTCGACTCTACTGTGATCCATGTAAAACTGTGATTCTAAACAAGTCGAGCGAGCGTAGCTCAAGCTCGACTCTACTGTGATCTATTTAAAAACTGTAATTCTAAACAAGTCGAGCGAGCGTAGCTCAAGCTCGACTCTACTGTGATCCATGTAAAACTGTGATTCTAAACAAGTCGAGCGAGCGTAGCTCAAGCTCGACTCTACTCTGATCCATGTAAAAACTGTAATTCTAAACAAGTCGAGCGAGCGTAGCTCAAGCTCGACTCTACTCTGATCCATGTAAAAACTGTAATTCTAAACAAGTCGAGCGAGCTTAGCTCAAGCTCGACTCTACTGTGATCCATGTAAAACTGTGATTCTAAACAAGTCGAGCGAGCGTAGCTCAAGCTCGACTCTACTGTGATCCATGTAAAAACTGTAATTCTAAACAAGTCGAGCGAGCGTAGCTCAAGCTCGACTCTACTGTGATCCATGTAAATAATAAATAGTTCGGACGTAGTCCGAACTAGGTTGAGCGAAGCTCACAAATTTTTACGACCTGAACGTAGCGAAGCGGAGTGAAGGCGTGAAAATTTTCCCAAGCCGTACGTACTGTATGGGTATACGAGAAAAAACACACTGTACATAGAAAGCCACGAACTTCCATGTTTTTACACGCTTTATATTGACTCACTCTGTCTATTTGTTAGTTGGTTTGTCATGATCAAATCTTGCAATTGATTTTTTGACCACTTCTACTGCTCCAATCGATTAATTTTTTGATTCTTTTTTACACTTTTTTGATATTTTATGATGTTTCATGATTTAAATATGCTTAATTATATTTTTTTATGTCATTAAACAGCAAATAATTTACTATATAAAAAAATATTTTTTTAAAAAAAACCACGTTTTTCCCGTGGACTAAAAAGTAGAAAATAACTTTTATTTTGTATTTGTCATGAATTAGTTTTAAATTTTCAGATTTTATTTTAAAAATTTTATCCTCTTCCATGAATTCATGACCGTCTATGAATTGCGAATAAGTACACTTCAAAATTATCGTATAGTTCGACTACTAAAAACGTGGGCGCATTTTATAAGAAGTAACTTAAGAAATTTCTATACTATACAGTAATGCTGAATTTCTCAATTGAAATTTAGTAAATTAGGAACCCTGATTAAATTTATAACTTCTTATAAAATGCGCCCACGTTTTTAGTAGTCGAACTATACGATAATTTTGAAGTGTACTTATTCGCAATTCATAGACGGTCATGAATTCATGGAAGAGGATAAAATTTTTAAAATAAAATCTGAAAATTTAAAACTAATTCATGACAAATACAAAATAAAAGTTATTTTCTACTTTTTAGTCCACGGGAAAAACGTGGTTTTTTTTAAAAAAATATTTTTTTATATAGTAAATTATTTTCTACTTTTTAGTCTTTCGATGATACTGTTTAATCAAATCACAACATTTCTTAAGATTTATTTATGATCAAAGTAATCATTGAGATTCTTTGAAGTTATTGATGAATAATTGATGAAATTGTTAATTATTGGGATATTATTCTCTAAAGAAAGTGTCATTTGAAATACAGCTCACTATTAAAGTTATTCGGCCGGTTTCACTAAAGTGGATTATCCTCGATTTCGGATTATCCACTTCAGTGTTTTGTAAATATCTTGAATATTTTGGGGGTTGCAATATTTCTGATTTTGGTTTATAGTAATGCAGGATAGGTGTGAAAATTCTATGTAGATAGGATTCTTGTAAGTTTTTCAGAAGTATTTATTATTTAGCTTTTTTGTTAAATCCAGAGGATTAACTTTAATTTTTGATACAACTCTTTCACTAATGGGGATAGAAATATTCTTAATATACGGAATTTTCACACCTATCTTGCACTATTATAAACCAAAATCAGAAATATTGCTACCTCCAAAATATTCAAGATATTTACAAAACACTGAAGTGGATAATCCGAAATCGAGGATAATCCACTTTAGTGAAACCGGCCGATTGTTATTGCTACATTTTTCAGATACATATAACTTTTAGACTAAAAATCAAGTATTTTACTATTTTGTTCATATGATTGATAATAAGTTGACAGTTTATTGATCACAGTAGTGTTGGACTCCACTTCGCTTCGCTTCGTTCGTCCAACTGTTATAGATCACAAGAGTGTTGGACTCCACTTCGCTTCGCTTCGTTCGTCCAACTGTTATAGATCACAAGAGTGTTGGACTCCACTTCGCTTCGCTTCGTTCGTCCAACTGTTATAGATCACAGGGGTTAACTCAAATTTTTTCACATATCCACAGTCTTCTAAGGACTTTGGAAAATTTTCACACCTTCACTCGCTACGCTACGTTCAGGATGTAAAAATTTGTGAGCTACGCTCAACTTAGTTCGAACTACGTTCGAACTTTTATATTCGAGCTCCGCTCGAATTATTATTACTCAAATCACCAACACTTTCTCACATATCCACAGTCTTCTAACAACTTTGGTAAAATTTTCACACCTTCACTCGCTACGCTACGTTCAGGATGTAAAAATTTGTGAGCTACGCTCAACTTAGTTCGAACTACGTTCGAACTTTTATATTCGAGCTCCGCTCGAATTATTATTACTCAAATCACCAACACTTTCTCACATATCCACAGTCTTCTAACAACTTTGGTAAAATTTTCACACCTTCACTCGCTACGCTACGTTCAGGATGTAAAAATTTGTGAGCTACGCTCAACTTAGTTCGAACTACGTTCGAACTTTTATATTCGAGCTCCGCTCGAACTATTATAACTCAAATCACCAACACTTTCTCACATATCCGCAGTCTTCTAAGGACTTTGGAAAATTTTCACACCTTCACTCGCTACGCTACGTTCAGGATGTAAAAATTTGTGAGCTACGCTCAACTTAGTTCGAACTACGTTCGAACTTTTATATTCGAGCTCCGCTCGAACTATTATAACTCAAATCACCAACACTTTCTCACATATCCGCAGTCTTCTAAGGACTTTGGAAAATTTTCACACCTTCACTCGCTACGCTACGTTCAGGATGTAAAAATTTGTGAGCAACTCTCAACTTAGTTTTAACTACGTTCGAACTTTTATATTCGAGCTCCGCTCGAATTATTATTACTCAAATCACCAACACTTTCTCACATATCCACAGTCTTCTAACAACTTTGGTAAAATTTTCACACCTTCACTCGCTACGCTACGTTCAGGATGTAAAAATTTGTGAGCTACGCTCAACTTAGTTCGAACTACGTTCGAACTTTTATATTCGAGCTCCGCTCGAATTATTATTACTCAAATCACCAACACTTTCTCACATATCCACAGTCTTCTAACAACTTTGGTAAAATTTTCACACCTTCACTCGCTACGCTACGTTCAGGATGTAAAAATTTGTGAGCTACGCTCAACTTAGTTCGAACTACGTTCGAACTTTTATATTCGAGCTCCGCTCGAACTATTATAACTCAAATCACCAACACTTTCTCACATATCCGCAGTCTTCTAAGGACTTTGGAAAATTTTCACACCTTCACTCGCTACGCTACGTTCAGGATGTAAAAATTTGTGAGCTACGCTCAACTTAGTTCGAACTACGTTCGAACTTTTATATTCGAGCTCCGCTCGAACTATTATTACTCAAATCACCAACACTTTCTCACATATCCGCAGTCTTCTAAGGACTTTGGAAAATTTTCACACCTTCACTCGCTACGCTACGTTCAGGATGTAAAAATTTGTGAGCAACTCTCAACTTAGTTTTAACTACGTTCGAACTTTTATATTCGAGCTCCGCTCGAATTATTATTACTCAAATCACCAACACTTTCTCACATATCCACAGTCTTCTAACAACTTTGGTAAAATTTTCACACCTTCACTCGCTACGCTACGTTCAGGATGTAAAAATTTGTGAGCTACGCTCAACTTAGTTCGAACTACGTTCGAACTTTTATATTCGAGCTCCGCTCGAACTATTATAACTCAAATCACCAACACTTTCTCACATATCCGCAGTCTTCTAAGGACTTTGGAAAATTTTCACACCTTCACTCGCTACGCTACGTTCAGGATGTAAAAATTTGTGAGCTACGCTCAACTTAGTTCGAACTACGTTCGAACTTTTATATTCGAGCTCCGCTCGAATTATTATTCCTCAAATCACCAACACTTTCTCACATATCTGCAGTCTTCTAATTTTATGTTCGAGCTGCGCTCATACTATTTATTACACAAATTATTATTTTATATCTATTATTTGGATCTGGCTCCGCTCATCCGACAATTTTTAGATCACAGGGGTTGTCGAATCTCGCTCCGGTCGTTCGACTGTTTATAGATCACAGGGATTGTCGAATCACGCTCCGCTCGTTCGACTGTTTATAGATCACAATAGTGTCGGACTCCACTTCGCTCCGCTTCGTTCGTCCAACTGTTATAGATCACAAGAGTGTTGGACTCCACTTCGCTTCGCTTCGTTCGTCCAACTGTTATAGATCACAGTAGTGTTGGACTCCACTTCGCTCCGCTTCGTTCGTCCAACTGTTATAGATCACAGGGGTTAACTCAATTTTTTTTCATATATCCGCAGTCTACTAACGACTTTGGAAAATTTTCACACCTTCACTCGCTACGCTACGTTCAGGATGTAAAAATTTGTGAGCTACGCTCAACTTAGTTCGAACTACGTTCGAACTTTTATATTCGAGCTCCGCTCGAACTATTATTACTCAAATCACCAACACTTTCTCACATATCCGCAGTCTTCTAAGGACTTTGGAAAATTTTCACACCTTCACTCGCTACGCTACGTTCAGGATGTAAAAATTTGTGAGCAACTCTCAATCTAGTCCGAATTATTATGTCCAAACTTCGTTTAATCTTTTATGTTAAAATTTCGCTCAAAGTTAGTATTAATCTGATCCATGAATTCTGCTTTCTCGGCTTTTTTACTCGTACTTGTTGATCTCACTTGCGGACAGCTTTGTTATATATTGTTCATTGTTACATATCATGAAATGCAAAAACCCAAGAAAAATTTTCACACACTCTCTACCCAAACCAAAGCAATTTCATTTCTCACAGCCGTACACTGTTTTGTCACCAAAAATATATTTACCGATATCAACCTATGAAACGAGTTGCATGTATTTACACACTATTTTGAGCCAAACAGTTGTACGACTACAGATTTTAGTGACAAAAATATACGTATAAAGAAAGATTTTTGCTCTTGTGAAGTATATCGACATTTCATACAAAAAATCAAAATTCACTCTTTTTTGTACTTTTTAGCTGTTTTATGACTTAGAAAAATATAATTATGCATAAATAAATCATGAAACATCGTAAAACATCAAAAAAGTGTAAAAAAGAATCAAAAAAGTTTTTTGTCATTGGTGAGATTTGAACCCATGACATTTCGGAAAAATCAAATTATCTTCAAGAATGTCCATGAGAAAATGACATCATTGATATTGGATTATTTTCTCATATAAAAATTCATAAATTAAATTATACTATAATTAAGCATTTTTATGATTCCAAAATGCTAAAAGATTGCATTGTCATCCAAAATACGCATGCATGAAAAATTTCAGCTCGATTGGAGCAGTGGAAGTGGTCGAAAAATCGATTACAAAATTTGACCTCGACAGATAAACAGACAGATAAACAGACAAGAAAGCAAGTTAAGAAAAACGTGGTAAAAAGAGTATATTCTGATTTTTTTGAGTTTTTGTATGAAATATTGATATACTTCACAAGAGCAATAATCTTTCACTATACGTATATATACGAATATTTGTCACTAATAGATGTAGTTGTAAAACTGTTTGGATAAAATTGGTGTATAAATACAGCTATTGTGACTCGTTATATAGGTTTATATTGGTGAATGTAGTTTTGGGGAGAAAAATCTTTACGACTGTGAGTAATGAAAATACTTAGCTTGGAAAAAGGAGTTAAATTGTGAAAGTAAATAGCCAATTTTTTTTAGTCCTTGTAAAAAAATAAAGTTTGTATTCCAGTTGTGATGATAGTATGAATTTTTTTGGTATTTTACATTTCATGAACATTAATATCAAATATTGTAACAATGAACAATATATAACAAAGCTGTGTAAATGATATAATTGTTGTTGATCACCAAGTACAAGTAAAAGGTTGAAAAAGCATGACTCATGGAATTGTCATGGTGGTGGGATAATCAGGTTATAAGATTAAGATATCAGGATATATGAAAAAGTGTTGGTAATTTGAGTTATAAAAATAGTTCGAGCGGAGCTCGAATGTAAAAGTTCGAACATAGTTCGAACTAAGTTGAGCGTAGCTCACAAATTTTTACATCCTGAACGTAGCGTAGCGAGTGAAGGTGTGAAATTTTTTTCCAAAGTTGTTAGAAGACTGTGGATATGTGAGAAAGGGTTGGTGATTTGAGTAACTATTGAACGCAATTTTAGCAACACAAATATTCAATCGTAGTAGTCAAAGTTTTCTTAAAATAATTTAGTACAAATTCATATCTTAAACAATTAACACGTCTTTTGTCGTCAATAAAATACAGTCCACTCTAAACCAAAACCATCGCATTTATTATTGATGTACGCAACAAATTGGTCCTTCGGGCCGGATTTATATTTAAATGGATATAACCTGATCATCAAGTCAAGAAAAATCACGTTAAGAAATTTTCAATGATTGATTAAAAAATTTGTATTGAAGTGAAGCTGAAGAGAAGAACAAGCAATTATCAAGTCAAGATGTCGATGAAAGGAATTGAAGACAAAAAGGCATTATAGAAGATTTTGAAAACATCAGAAGTACATAGGAAACATTGAAAGAAGAAAACGTTGACTACTACGATTGAATATTTGTGTTGCTCAAACTGTAGAAATTACGTTCAATAGTAATAATAGTTCGAGCGGAGCTCGAATAAAAAAGTTTGAACGTAGTTCAAACTAGGTTGAGCGTAGCTCACAAATTTTTACGTCCTGAACGTAGCGTAGCGAGTGAAGGCGTGAAAATTTTCCAAAGTTGTTAGAAGACTGGATATGTCAGAAAATTTTAAGTTAACCCCTGCGATCTATAATAGTCGCACGAACGGAGCGAGATTCGACAACTCCTGTGATCTATAAACAGTCGAACGAGCGCAGCGAGATTCGACAACCCCTGTGATCTATAAACAGTCGAACGAGCGGAGCGAGATTCGACAACCCCTGTGATCTATAAACAGTCGAACGAGCGGAGCGAGATTCGACAACCCCTGTAATCTATAAACAGTCGAACGAGCGGAGCGAGATTCGACAATCCCTGTGATCTATAAACAGTCGAACGAGCGGAGCGAGATTCGACAACCCCTGTGATCTATAAACAGTCGAACGAGCGGAGCGAGATTCGACAACCCCTGTAATCTGTAAACAGTCGAACGAGCGGAGCGAGATTCGACAACCCCTGTAATCTATAAACAGTCGAACGAGCGGAGCGAGATTCGACAACCCCTGTAATCTGTAAACAGTCGAACGAGCGGAGCGAGATTCGACAACCCCTGTGATCTATAAACAGTCGAACGAGCGGAGCGAGATTCGACAACCCCTGTAATCTGTAAACAGTCGAACGAGCGGAGCGAGATTCGACAACCCCTGTAATCTATAAACAGTCGAACGAGCGGAGCGAGATTCGACAACCCCTGTGATCTATAAACAGTCGAACGAGCGGAACGAGATTCGACAACCCCTGTGATCTATAAACAGTCGAACGAGCGGAGCGAGATTCGACAACCCCTGTGATCTATAAACAGTCGAACGAGCGGAGCGAGATTCGACAACCCCTGTGATCTATAAACAGTCGAACGAGCGGAGCGAGATTCGACAACCCCTGTGATCTATAAACAGTCGGACGAATAAAAAATTCGAACGGAGCTCGAATGTAATAGTTCGGACGAAGTCCGGACTTGGTTGAGCGCAGCTCACAAATTTTTGCGACCTGAACGTAGCGAAGCGGAGTGAAGGCGTGAAAATTTTCCCAAGCCCTTAGAAGACTGAGGATATGTGAGAAAATTTTATTTTTTTATACTGTAATCTATAAACAGTCGGACGAGCGAAGCGAGATCCGACAACCCCTGTGATCTATAAACAATCATACTAGCGGAGTTCGAACGAGACTTCGAATATACAAAAAAACTGTAGAGTTTAATCACAAAAATTCGAGCGAAGCTCGAACATAAATAGTTCGAACGCAGTTCGGACTAGGTTGAGCGAAGCTCACAAATTTTTACGTCCTGAACGTAGCGAAGCGGAGTGAAGGCGTGAAAATTTTCCCAAGCCGTATGTACAGTACGGGAATAATTTACGGTGAAGTGATAAAAAATTTATAGAATACTTTGTGTCATAAACTACGGCTCGCCTTGGGATCTATATCAACTGGCGAGCGTAGCTCGCCTTTGGATCGGTATCAACTGGCGAGCGTAGCTCGCCTTTGGATCGATATCAACCGGCGAGCGTAGCTCGCCTTTGGATCGATATCAACCGGCGAGCGTAGCTCGCCTTTGGATCGGTATCAACTGGCGAGCGTAGCTCGCCTTTGGATAGGTTATTGCCGTTGGCGAGCGTAGCTCGCCACGTGGAAGTTTGTGGTGTGATCTATACATCGTGTTTTTTTAAATTTGATTATATTGCACAATGTTTCGTAATTTTTGCAAAAAAAAAGAGTTAATGCGAATTATGATGAGCTTGTGAATTATGGAATTAAATTGGAAGTAATATTCAGAAGAAAATCCGATAAGTCTGTTACTCAATTAAGAAATAAACTGAAAAAAATATAAAGATTATTGTTGAAGAGAAGAAAATTGGATTGAATTGATGATTCAATAGAAATTTACAGCTATTGAGAGATTAAATGTGGTAACGTCAACAAGTGTCTAATCTTAAAACTGTCTTTTTGCAATCTTAAAATGTAAACTGAAGTGTCTTAGTGGCGCAGTAGTTTAATTATTTAGTAACTGAAAGCAATAAAATGTGATAAAAACTGACCTAACGATCCTGGGTTCGAGACTTGGTAAGCTTTAAATTTGTTTTTCGATCCAATTATTAGAAAATTTGTCAATTTTATGGACGGATCCCACTTACAATAGATGCGTAGTCAGAGAGAATTTAGAGGAACAAATCCTTCATTAACGTAAAATTTTCTTCAATTTGCTAGTATTTTTACTTAAAAATGCATTTAACCAAAAAAAATTGAAAATACCCCCTCAAAAACTTCTAGGTACGCAACTTTTGAAGGGCAGGGTAAGGATAACGGACGTGACGTATCCTGAGGAGCATGTTTGGGGTCAAGACTTCTATATTTTTTGAAAATATCAATAATTTACAACGGGGTTTTGGAAAAAAATTCTAAAACCCCCATTAATACCCAATATGAATCAATACACAAACTTTTCAGAAGACCTGTTTATTGACATGACACTGAAAATAGATGCATTATGGATAGGTATCTATCCAGGTAAATATGTTACAAACCTGCTTAATACATGACAGCCTGAAAAATTTTAGGATTGATAATTTAACAATAAAACATAATTTTTTTAAATATTTTCATATCTATCTATTTTATTTTGCATTAATGTTTTTTAAATATTACAAATCACAAATCTTTTTTTTGTAATAGGAAATAAATTTTGTTCTCATAACCTAACATTCTGTATGTTTTTTTCTCAAAATTTCTAAAAATTTCACATTCAATCTCAGTAGTGGTAAATGTACCTTTTAAAGCCATTTCTGCGCATGCATGCGCGCATGCATGTGGGATAGCTGAATACATGCGCGCATGCATGTGGGATAGCTGAATGCATGCGCATGGGATTTTTTAAAACAAAAAAATCAGATAAATAATTTAAAACATTAATTTTACAAGTTTATAAATTTTTATTTAGAAAATTTTAAAAACTTGTAGCTGAATACATGCGCGCATGCATGTGGCATAGCTGAATGCATGCGCATGGGATTTTTTTTAAAACAAAAAAATCAGATAAATAATTTAAAACATTAATTTTACAAGTTTATAAATTTTTATTTAGAAAATTTTAAAATATCAATGATAATGGATATGCATGATTTAAAATCAATTAATTGGATTGAAATCGATTTAATAGCTGCAAATGACTTCATGAAAAATCTGGATAATATTCTCTCTTTGATCGTTCTGAACGATCGAAAAAACGAGAAGCTACCACTTGGTGACAAGCATTTTGTTCGCTCTAAAACAACAAACAAAAAATCTGAAATAACTGTATGCATCCAAAATCGTGAGGAGGCCAAACAAAACCTTTGTTTTTACGAAGAGGAAATTAAATCATTGATGGAGATTTATCAAGCAATTCGTCAAAATCTTAAGCGTTTGAAGAAAAATCGAGATAAAATGAAGTTTGTGTACAGCTCCTATCTTTCGATATGCTCTGAAGCTGATAAAAAAATAATCATCCCAACTGAGGGAATTGAGGATAAAATAAAGAAGTGTGAATTTGACACTCCAAACTGGATTGACTATCATGAGGAATTTTTAAAGATACCGCTAGTTTTTGCCTCTGTTCTTGAGCGTGATATAACTCACTATTCGATTTATCATAAGTCATCTTTACCAGCAGACTTCTTAAATTCAAAAGAGGATATTGATGCAGCTATTGAAAGAGCTTTGCTTGCTAATGCAAGAGCCGCTGCTCTTTTAAACGTTGATGCTTTAATGAGTGATTGTGATGAAGGATACTTCGATGATATTGTAGAAGACAGTTTCAATAAAACTGTAAACGATGCTCAAATGAAAAGTGATGTAATAACATATTACATCACTTCTAATCTGAGCATCGTTTACAGTTTTATTGAAACTGTCTTCTACAATATCATCGAAGTATCCTTCATCACAATCACTCATTAAAGCATCAACGTTTAAAAGAGCAGCGGCTCTTGCATTAGCAAGCAAAGCTCTTTCAATAGCTGCATCAATATCCTCTTTTGAATTTAAGAAGTCTGCTGGTAAAGATGACTTATGATAAATCGAATAGTGAGTTATATCACGCTCAAGAACAGAGGCAAAAACTAGCGGTATCTTTAAAAATTCCTCATGATAGTCAATCCAGTTTGGAGTGTCAAATTCACACTTCTTTATTTTATCCTCAATTCCCTCAGTTGTGAGGATTATTTTTTTATCAGCTTCAGAGCATATCTTCAAACGCTTAAGATTTTGACGAATTGCTTGATAAATCTCCATCAATGATTTAATTTCCTCTTCGTAAAAACAAAGGTTTTGTTTGGCCTCCTCACGATTTTGGATGCATACAGTTATTTCAGATTTTTTGTTTGTTGTTTTAGAGCGAACAAAATGCTTGTCACCAAGTGGTAGCTTCTCGTTTTTTCGATCGTTCAGAACGATCAAAGAGAGAATATTATCCAGATTTTTCATGAAGTCATTTGCAGCTAATAAATCAATTTCAATCCAATTAATTGATTTTAAATCATGCATATCCATTATCATTGATATTTTAAAATTTTCTAAATAAAAATTTATAAACTTGTAAAATTAATGTTTTAAATTATTTATCTGATTTTTTTGTTTTAAAAAATCCCATGCGCATGCATTCAGCTATGCCACATGCATGCGCGCATATATTCAGCTATCCCACATGCATGCGCGCATGCATGCGCAGAAATGGCTTTAAAAGGTACATTTACCACTATTAATCTCATTCAAAAATTTCGTATAATTTAATGACTAATATCACAGTAAAATTTTCTTAAGTTAATTAATCAATCTGATATCCAGGTACTTCAGACATGAAATTCGACAATTAGCCTGAAAAACAGAACAGCAAGTTTGAGAATTACTTGACCACTGAGCAAATCTCATTCCTGAGCACCCAGACACCATGTCTCTAATAATGAAAAATTGACTTTAAATCAAATGAGGATGATTATTCATCAACTAAATCTTATGTCTGTAAATTTCTAGGACAAGATGAAATAATATTCTCTAAATATAATCAGTTGATTGTCTAAATCGACTAGAAATGAGAAAATAACAAAATTCATTTTCCTCCTCAATTTACAATATAATAAATTTTAAAATATAAAAATCACTTCAAGTATTTTCTAATTTCATCTTCTATTTGTCATCTCGCACTTCCATCATACGCTACTATCATTTCTTTTAGGTTCACTTGCACTGCATGAACATTTTGTAATTGATTAATTTTGTTATTGTCAACTCTCAGTTGATTTCGATTATTTGACATTGTTGATGCTGCTGATTGTGCTGCTTTCGAGTGGTGAAATCTGTGAATGAAATGAAAGGGAAATTGGAAAATTAATTAAAGTCTGAATGGATTTTGGATGCATGCAGAAGTGCAGGAAATGAAAGGCTCAAAATGCAATCAATATGATTGTTATTTTGGCTATCTCTGTGGCTAATTTCTAGATACACACTAGACATACCCCCATGGGATGGCATGCCCCTAGTAAGTGGATACCCCAAAGGTGGGTACAGGGGGAGATGCATGTATATGCTAAGAAACCAACCATTGCAGCACCATGCATAAATAGACAATTCAAAAAAAGTCCAAAACAATACTCACTTATTCCACCATATAAAACTGTATACGCCTCCAATTATCACAATGATGGATGCTACAACAGCAAGACTAATGAGTGAATAATTTAATAAATTATCTCCATTCTGTTGTGAATTTGAAATTTCCAAATGATGAATCTCATTTTCGGTCTCAAGTGGTGCAAAAATTCCATCAACCGGTGATCGAACTAAACGAGAAATGGCAGCCGTAACCTGTGTCTGAATGCTGACGTCTAAAAGAGAATTTGCAAGAGCACTTGAGTTTCTCAAAAGAATCTTTTCAGTCTTTGGATCAATGACATAGAACCAAGTATCCGTTGAGTCAGGCAGTTCAATTATTGATCCATTTTGAGTCAATGATTTTCGATTTGAGAACTTCTCAATTGATGCAAATAAGCCATTTGATTTCTCACTGAGAACATCTTCGAGATTCTGCTTGTAACGTTGCACTTCATTTGGACTTGACTCAGAAATGGCAACAGTAAGACGATTAAAATCAGATATTACATTTACAATGACACGTGCATATGACCGATGAACGACTCCTGCATCCTTCCCATAATTGTCAATTGCTTCAACTTGAAACAAGAAATGTCCATCAACAATTTTATGTAATGGCTTTCTCGTTCTTATAACACCCGTGTCAGTAATAATGAAGTAAGAACTTGGAAGTTCCTCTTTAAACAATCCATTAGTAGCATCGTCATCGACCAAACGATATTTTATTAAACCAAATGTACCGGAATCTTCATCGTATGCTTCGACTTTCAATACAGTTGTACCAATCATACTATCGTAATTAACGACACCATAATATGTGTCATTTCTCATAAAGCGTTTACTGTTAGCATTACCATTATGTCGAAACTTGAATACTGGTGCATTATCATTTGTATCTTGTATGAGAATCTTTAATATTGCCACACTTTTTAATTCATTCACTCGCTGTTTACTGGAATTTAATTTAATTTTCAGCTCATGTGTTGTCTTATTCTCGAAGTCTAATCCCTCTTTTAATTTGACAGCACAAGCTAAATCTTCAATTATAACAGCAAATAAATTCATTTCATTTCCGGCTATAATTTCACATGAGAAAGCATTTTTAGTTCTTGTTGATTTCTTTATATTAAAAATTGGAATTAACTTAATTGTTGCATTAATACTCGTCGATTCCGGAATATTTGTAACATATGCATCATCACCGAATGCTAGACCTAGCTCTTCTGTTGATTCTTGAATAGCGGCAGTTGTTGATTCAAAGCTTTTGTTTGGAATGTGCTTAACAAAGACGATTAATGTTGATACGGAACTTAATTGTGGCTCACCGAGATCATAAGCACGTACATTAATCTCATATTGATTTGCTGTATCTTTCCTCAAGTCATCTTTAATGCGTATATTGCCATTTTCAGGGTCAATGTGGAAGAACTTTAGTGCTTTACCTTTTCCAGTCATTTCATATCGTACGACATTACCGGGTGATGTTGAGTCTGTATCTACGGCTGGCATCGATGCAATTAAACTGCCAACTAATTGATCGTCTGTAATGCTGACGGGCTCAGGTGTTATGAGAAAAACTGGTGCTACGTCATTGCGATCTTCAACATTGACTTTAATTTTGACGACATCGCCTAGATTTTTCCCATCATTCTCCATTGTACCAACGATTAGTTCATGCACGGATTTTGTTTCATAATCCAACTCTTGCTTTGTTCTTATTTCACCAGTCTGTGGATCAATTTTGAAAAACTCTTTTGATGGATTTTTCTTAATTACATAAGTGACTGACGGAACTAACTCAGGATTTCCTATTTTAACCATTGCCACGAGTGCATCAACAACATTCTCAGGCACTTTTGCATCAATTTGTGTCTTATTGAAAATTGGCAAAATATATGGAATGTCTTTAACAGAAATTTTAATCCTAATTTCCGACGACAATGGAGTGTCACCTTGGTCAGTTGCTTTAACCATAAATTCATATTCACTTTGCTTCTTAAATGCCAATTTTTCTCTCGTGTAAATTTCGCCAGTCTCACTGTTAATTCTGAACGGTACACTCGATGGTAATGAATATACGACATCGCCATTTCTTCCTTCATCAATGTCATATGCCTGTACCATACCAACTAATGCGTTCAATTTACCTTCATCAACCGAAAATAAATATGGTAATGTCGATTCATCAAATACTGGCGGATTATCATTTGCATCAAGTACTTTTATGTTCACAACAGATGTTGTGTATAAGCCATCAGGGTCCTCGGCACGAACCAACAATTGATATTTCGTAAGAGTTTCACGATCTAATTTACGAATAATTGTAATTGTACCATTGTCTGAATTAATTTTAAATTGACGTAGATCATTACCAGAAATGATTGAGTAATGTACGGGATCTGTTTCAGGATCATCAGCATGTACATTACCAACCGATGAATTAATTATTGATGACTCATTTACAGCAATGTCATAGATATTTCTATTAAAGACTGGTGGCTTGGTATTTGGACCGGCAACAACACTGACTATCATATTCGTATCAGAATAGAGACCACCACCGTCAGTCGCACGAATTGTTATATTCCAAATTTCATTTGCTTTCAAACGTCCATCTGAATAAATTTCACCAGTTTTCTCATCGATCGTAAACTTTTGTTTAACGGTCTGGTTTGGAAACGAGAAAGTTATTGATGCATTAATTCCAGCATCAATATCTTTTGCAAGTGCCTGAGCTAGTAATCGTTTTGAATTTCCAGCGTTTATTGTGACTGGTTGCATCTCATAGATTTCTGGTTCATTATCATTCAAATCGAGTATCGTTACATTGACACTAAGTGGTGAGCTAGCAGCATTTCCATGAATTTCACGCGCAATGACTTGAAATAAAAGCTTCTCAGATTTCTCACGATCAATTCCTGAACTATCGTTGACTATTAAGTATCCATCCTTATTGACGGCAAATAAATTTGTTGTTATTTCAAATGAATAAATTGGAAGTTCGACATCTGTTGAATAATCTTCATCCTTTATGCTAAATTTAATCGGATTATTATTGTGTATGCTTAGCACTCTCGTTCCGATTTGCGCATTCTCCACAACGACACCCATCAAGTCTGATGCAATTATAACGGGTGGATAGACATCAATAGGCTTTACATTTATTGTCAGTTTAGCTGTTGTAAATCGTTTCTGCTCCGTTACTTCCTCAGCTTTAATTGTTATAACAAATTGACGTTCCGATACTGTCGAATCGACCAACTTAATTTGTCTTATATCACCATTAAATTCATCAATTTGAAAATATTCACTAAAGGTATTTGGAGTTCCATCAATAAGCTCATATCTCATTGTTGCATTTAGTGCATCTAAGTCGATAGCTTTAATTGCTTGTGGCATGATATGTAAACTTTTTTGTACCGTGCCAGGTACAATCGTGGCTGTATACTCAGGATTAATACAACTTCCATCAAAATAAAGACAATCATCATAGATGAATGACGGATCGAGATCATCGACATCCTCTACATTTATTGTGAGTGTTGTTGTGGCTGATAATCTTTCTGACACATTTCTTGCACGATCCTAGCGGAATTAAAATGAGAAAAAATGAGAATTAATGAGATTTTAACATGAG
The DNA here is from genome assembly GCA_963573255.1 of Chironomus tentans. Lineage (NCBI taxonomy): Eukaryota > Metazoa > Arthropoda > Insecta > Diptera > Chironomidae > Chironomus > Chironomus tentans. The sequence continues at coordinate 10,480,758 of OY754304.1, forward strand.
CCCATAAAAAATTGTAAGATTATCAAAGTTAAATTGTGTGTAATGCAAAAGTCAAAGAATTTACGATCGATGTTCAATGTTTGTCTTCTTTTTTACCTCTTCTTACATCTGACGATGATCTCATGAGAGTTGTAAAATGCAAAGCTACACAACATTTCCGCGATTCAAAATGTGTAATGCTTGACAACGTCCAAACCCGTGTATGCAAAAAAAAAATGTATACACAAAAACCGATCAGTTAATTGAATATTCGAGTCACGTTATTTAGATTAAAAGAATCACGAAAAATTTTTATTTCATGTGTTTAATGATCCAAAAGCGTTTTTTATTGTTGCTGATTTAGTTCTCTTTAACTGCCATTCATTGTTTGTAACTATATCTTGTTTTCCATATCAGCTATTTAAATTTTTACCTCTTACAAGTTTATTTACTAATTCCCTTTTTCTCTGCTTTAAATTATTATTAAATCAGCATATGTTTGACATCATGTCACATACTTTATGAGCAACTGAGTGAGTTTTAACGATAAATACATTATAAGGTTTTTATTTTGTATATACCTTAAAGTCTATGGCTAATGAGATTTAACGTAACCATGTTTAAGCATGACATGGCTGAGGAGAGTAGAAAAATTTATTTTTTTTCGCGAATTTTTACTGTGGGAACTAAGTGAGTTGTTGTTGTGAATGTTTTTGGCTGGTTGAATTTTTTTGTGAGTTGTTTTGAATTTTTTGTTGAATTTAAATTTATCATTTGGCAGGAATCAAACTCATGAACTTGCAAATATTTGGTATCTAGTATCTAGTATCTAGTATCTAGTATCTAGTATCTAGTATCTAGTATCTAGTATCTAGTATCTAGTATCTAGTATCTAGTATCTAGTATCTAGTATCTAGTATCTAGTATCTAGTATCTAGTATCTAGTATCTAGTATCTAGTATCTAGTATCTAGTATCTAGTATCTAGTATCTAGTATCTAGTATCTAGTATCTAGTATCTAGTATCTAGTATCTAGTATCTAGTATCTAGTATCTAGTATCTAGTATCTAGTATCTAGTATCTAGTATCTAGTATCTAGTATCTAGTATCTAGTATCTAGTATCTAGTATCTAGTATCTAGTATCTAGTATCTAGTATCTAGTATCTAGTATCTAGTATCTAGTATCTAGTATCTAGTATCTAGTATCTAGTATCTAGTATCTAGTATCTAGTATCTAGTATCTAGTATCTAGTATCTAGTATCTAGTATCTAGTATCTAGTATCTAGTATCTAGTATCTAGTATCTAGTATCTAGTATCTAGTATCTAGTATCTAGTATCTAGTATCTAGTATCTAGTATCTAGTATCTAGTATCTAGTATCTAGTATCTAGAATCTAGTCATCCCTAAAAATGCGCTCCCTTTCCAAACCCAAAAAATTTTCTAACCTCAAAAAAAATTATTTTCCTTCACTTCAACATCAACTAAATTAAACGGGCATTGAGCTAAAACTAAGCATTAAGCGCCACATGAAGGAATACATCAAGAGATTTTCGCAACAATATTTTTTTCTCGCTCTCTTGGTCTCTCATTGCTCATTTACTTCTATTTATGGACATTATATATTTTTTGGGATCGTATATGGATGAAATCGAGATTGTTTTCGCGTGACTCAAGCAAATTATCTTAATGTATTATTGAATCAAAAAAGTTATAAAGTTTTATGATGAAGATTAATTTGTTATCATTTGCACAAACCACAACATCATCATCATCATAACTATATTGCTAAAGAGGTAAAAAAGCCTATTGAAGAGTTCAATTCATCGTCAATTGCAATTACCTCGGGTATTATTTGGTTTCATATTGAGTCTATAAAAAAAGTAAGTGCTAAAAAAATGTGCAACTTACCGATGCCACTATTGTTAAGTAATATCGTTGTACTCGCTCATAATCCAAAGTTTTTACAACCGTGACCTATAAAAAGGAGATGAAAATTACAGTCATTGTGGCTTTTCTCACATGCACTTTATGTAGCGCACAGTTATACTCATTATTTATCATTAAAAAATAAGTGGGAAATAGAGCTTACATGTCCCTGATGTGGATATGAAATGGCAAATGTACCATATCCATCTGCTGTTGATACTGTATCATTTCTATCAGCTGCATCTCCTTCAATTATAAAATATTCAACTGCTCCATTCACGCCCGCATCAATGTCTGTTGCCTTTATACTGTTGAATATTGTTGTGCCCACGGGACTTGACTGTAAATATTCAATTATTGATGTTTTAGGAAATATGAATGAAATAAATTGCAATAAAATCATAAAATTAGATTATACAAGAGAAGTTAAGCGCGCATTTTGTTATTAAATGCAGTAGCTCACACTCAGGTGCATATTTATCAATGGACATTATATCGAAGTCTATCTGTCTTGTTGCAAAACTGACTTGTCGTATAACTTTTTTTTCCTTCTTATTAATGTTGAAATTGTATTTTATTTCATTGCTGTTCACTCGCAGATGGGAAATAAGCAAGCAATTCATAATCAATTAAAAGAGGTAATGAATTTCAAGTACGTGCATCATAATTATAGGAGAATGTCGTGACAATTTTTCACACAACATGCTATAACAACATGTCAATGAGTTTTTATTAGCGGGTTTTGAGGGGATTGTGTATGAGTTTGGGTTTTGTTGGTGGATTGTCTGGCTTAATGTGGATTTAAGGAACTTAGTAGTCGTGTAGCGATGACAAAGTGGGTTGCGTGCTCATAGTGGTGAGGTTTGAGGTTAGAATATCATGATTCATGATGTATGGGTCAGTTGAATTTTAAATGGATTCGAGTTGACTTCAGCTGACTGACTTTGACCTCCGCTCAATACTCTTAAAGGAATCAGTTTAAGTAGACTAGAGTACAGATTAAACAAATGTCTGCAAATTTTGGGAAGTTCAAGATTTATAAATGAGAAAATAATCAATAAATCAGAGAAACTTCAAAAATCTAGAGCAAAATTCAAACATTTACCATTGACACTGACTTTAGCCTCAAAAAGGATCAATGGATTTTTGATAATTCTCAATAAAACTGCATGATCATTCCCAAAAAAATCCACAGAGTGCGTCAACAAGCCAAAACCTTCAAGCATTCCATTCTTCACTTCCGACTGATTGATATGTCTCTCACTTCAATCAAATCTCGTGTATCTAATCAAATGAAACCAAATTTCTAGCTCCATTTAAAATTTCTATCCACAAATAGTCCGCCTTTTTCGCCAGATGACTTTCATTTCATTTCATATTTCGCATGGGATTAATAGTGACAGATAAATGTTGATTGCTGTTATGTTAGCTGATTATTGTCATGATATATACTGATTAATAACCCGATTTCTTATTGCAAAAAGGAAAAGTGCGCTACTGTCACAGTAAATGGTATCAAATCAACTTAAGTCAGACAACAAACATTTCTTACTAATTTCATATTTTTTCAATCTCTGCTTTTATTGACATTGTGCTGAAGAATTGAATTGCATATTTGTGCACTATATTTAGGCATGCACATTAAGAAATATTTTCGTAATTGCTGTTACAGTTGATTATTTGATGAGTTCAGATGAAATGCAGCAATAAAAATTCTTTTCTGTAGTTGACCAGCTAAATGTTAAGTGGCGAATGAGAAGACATTAATAAAAGCGAAAAGGCAGGAGAAAAGAGATTGAAAGACAACAGCATCGTGCGTCCAAACATGGTACATTCACATTTATTGCATTTGAAGCTTAGGAAAGGAACAAGAGAGAGAGAGAGAGAATTATGTATGTGACATGAACAGAAGAAATGGAAAATAAATCGTAAAGAATGAGGAAACTATTTTTTATGTCCATTGCCTCCCTGTACAATTTTTTTTTCATCTTTTCTCGCTACACTAACTGTTATGTGATGCAGCAGCAATAATAGTTGTAGCAGCAAATACATAAAGAATACTAAAAAACATTTCCTAATGGACGATGAATGTCGGCAAATAGTTGAGACGCGATATTGAAAAAAAAGCATGTTGCAGCAACACTTCATAAAGCATTTTAGGACATAACAAGTTTTGCCTTTTTTTCATTACTAATGAATTTTTTTTTCACTTATTTACTCGCATGCCTGCACACAAGTAATGTGTGGAAAGAGAATTGAAAAAATTGATTTTATAAAAAAAAAATTTTGAATATTTTTTTGCATTCATTTCCTTTTATGTGAGCTGCATTCAAAAAAGGTTTGCACATAATTTTTTTTTAAATTTTCTACCTTGTGAGTTAGAGACTAATGCTGTTCAGGTGTTGCAAAATTATTCATTTGTCTATTGAAGCTATTTTGATTGTGGATTTTTCCTTGTGATTTTACCGAGCTGCGAATTGTTTGGGGGGTGTCTGAGAGGGGGCTTAATGGATGTAAAGATACTGTTCAATAAATTCTGGTTCAATTGGATTCGTAGTGTTCTCAGTTGGATTCACCGAGTCACTGATACCCTTTTACATTTTTATTAAGAGGAGGCTTGTTCTGTGGCTTTGAAATTTTCAACAAAAATAGTGACTAGATTGCTGTCTGTTATACTTAAGTCTACTAAGTATCACACCTTAGTCTCTTTAATTTATTATAATTCTTAAGCTTATTAAGATTCTCGATGTCAACAGTAACATCACCAAAATAAATCAGTGTTTACCATCAATATCAGTCATGTACTCCCCGGTCATCCAAACATACCAAAATTGCTCACACAATAGAAAGACTCAGCTAGATAAACATAAAGAATGACCGTTTCGAATCGATTTTATTTAGGAAATCTGCTCATTATATTCCTGCTTTGTCAAACATATCTGTCTATTGAGTTATGTCTTTATAAACTTCCTCATGAAAACACAAATACAGTGAATATGCGAAAGTAAAACTAACTCCGTACTTTGTAATGATTATCCACGGTTGAAGGATAAATTCGATTTTTATGGGCAGAAAAATTAGCAAAAAAATTTCTTAGATTTTTTTTTGAAAGCAAAAAGTGATTTGGCGATTTTATATTCCTATTTTAGTAATACATGTTAGATTGTAAAACAAATATTTGACGTATTGACTAGCCGTGTATGCTAAATTACATTGTATCTTTTTGCATATTATACTTAAACGCTATATTCCATAAAGATCGTTTACGAGCTTGAATTTTTTATTATGCAAAAGAGCAGTCGTGAAACATTGATGCTTCTGTCAATTGATTATTACTTAATTTTATGATCGAAAAAGATATTAATTTTAATCACGACTCTCATGTGAATAAAAAAAATGGTTTTGCATGCACGTCTAATTTATGATAGCTTTATTACATTTCAATAGTAAATCATCTTGAATAATTTCCATATTTCACATAATTTAATGGGTAATATAAGGCTTTTAGGGGAAGACATGACACCAGTACATAGTCATAAATAAAATTTATTGTTAATTTATTTTTCATATTCATGTATATTAAATTATCTTTTTAAAAAGCTATCAATGTAAAAAAATTAAATTTAAATGCTAGCTTTTGATAACCGGTGTTAAATTGGATTTAAAGATAATCATAGTTATGATGGATGGGCTAGGGTCAGGGACAGAGCCAGAAATTTTTCGAGTTGGGGTTCGACTCTCTTTGAAGTGGAGGGGGGGGGGAGTTTGGGGCTTTTTTCATACATTTTCAAATTTTAGGAGGGGTCTTGATTTTTTCTAATACAAATTTTAATTTTGAAGATGTATCCGGACCCCTCTGTGGTTACGTTCCTGGCAAACTCTTCAATTTTGTAGGGTTTTCTAAGAAAACGTGGTGTTTTAAATTTGTCCCTTTATACAAGCTCATAGCATAGTATAGGGTCATTTGCACAGGACCATGATTAAGGGGTTCAAAGCTACTTGAGAGTTGCAGATTGACTCAAAATGTGATGGATTTTTAGGTCCAAAATCTAAAAACTTAAAAATTTCTGACTACTCTGAACTGGATGTACATTGGCTGAATTGTTGGAAGGTATATGGAAAGGATAATCTAAAAAATATTAGCTAATAACTTGAAATTTCAAGATTTTCTGAGAACTTGCTTGATTAGTGAAAGTTTTGTTGTTATTAAAATAAATTACATCTAATTAATTAAGTTCCATGTCCCCAAATGCTCAACTAATCCAATCAAAATTGACACCCACAAAATTTCCAATGTCCATTCAAAATTTCTAGTCCAACATGATTGACAAAAAGTTTCATTTCTAACACACTTAAGTCAATTCTCTCCAACAAATAGATTTTCATCTCACATTTCTCATTAAAAACCCATTCAAACATCAGCTATTGCCCTTCAAACAAAACAGCATGATTTTAACTTCCATCGAAACAATTTTCATTACAAGTACTTTGTATCAAATTAAGATTTTTTGTGATTGATTAATCAAAGTCAAAAGTTCGTGCGAGGTTCACACAGTAATTTTTATTTTCAATTTTCATACGGAAGTTTTTCATTATTTTCGTTGAAAGCATTTGCACATTGAGATAGTGATAATTAAAGTCGTTGAGTGATTTAAGATCTTCATATAACTTGCACCTTTATATATATATACAGTAAAAGCCTGCAATTATCAACAAATCTTCACTCTCTTGTTTCTTTCTTATTCATCGCATGTACTTTCTCTTTGTTGTTAATTTCTTTTCGATTGTCTTCAATGAATTGAGAAATGAATATGAAGGAATGGGGTCGTTCAGTAGTGATGTCCATCGAGTTGCGTGGAAAAAGATGGAAGCGACAACAAATTCTATGTAAATAGGCGCAAATTCAATTTAAATGGGTCCTGAATTTTTTATATGGGTCCAGGGGTTGACCCTAGTTTATACCCCAGCTATTGTCTTTAGTATGGCAAGGGTATACCCAAAAAATCAGTCTCAGGTGGTCCAACATTGCGTCCATCTTCAAATCTGATTTTTTGACCCATCCCCATTTCCTATAGCTTTCCAATAGCATAATATTCCTTCTATTGAGTGTCACACTATAACTCTATCCATTACACCGTCCTCTAAATATTAGACGTCATTCTCAAATGACTCCATCAAATCTAACGAAGTTTGCCTTGGTCAAAGAGGCGATGATGATGATGATGACGATAATTTACTTTGCATTTCATTTAACAATTCATATGAGAAATTAACCCAACAATAACAACAATAGGAAATTTTCGTGTATTAATGTATTTTGTTGTTGTTGTTAGAAGAAATTTGACATGCAATGGCACTTAAGAGACAACAAAATTGTTTATAGCTGAAACATGATGAAAACAACTTATTATATTTGGAGAGAGAGAAAAATAAGCATCGAAAATTGTGACTTCGTGTCACATCCTAATACGAGAAATGACTAGTTAAATTTTTTATCATTGTCACGGATGATCAAAGCGCATACTTGCGGTTAAATGTCGTTAAATTTTTTTATGGACACTAATTGGCGGAACCGACCTAGGAAAAGTAGTTAAAAAGTCGTAAAAAAGTGGGAATGACTGTGAGGTTGGTCAGGTTTGTCAGTTCAAGTTAGTTCAAATTTATTATTTTTCTATAGAGTCAAGCTTTGGGTTCATTGATATTTGGAGCTGTATAGTTAGATCAGAGTTACTTTGGCTTACTCTATTAAGACTTTCATAAATAACTACACATGAGAAACTCATCTTGAGATCAATTCGACGCAGACCTGATGCAAATTTGTCAAAACCAACACGGCATAGTCATTTCTGAACTTGTGGCTAATCCAGACCCATTTTTATGCTAATAAGCTAATCAATTACTTCTTTGCTTAACAAAATCAGGACAAAACCCAATTTACAACGAAAAATGAATAATTTTTGAGCTACATCCACAAAAAAGCATTTCTCAGTCCCCTAATCATCCAGTCAGCCACTAAAATATACCATTAAAATTAATTTCCTCTTCAACATTTGCAAAAGTGCTCTAAGAAAAGATTATTAACGACTTAACATTTCATCTGTGCCTCTTTCGAGTCGTACTTGTGTGATCGCAAAAATGCGAAGAAAATGAAATTTTTATTATGTGAAAATAATAAAAAAAAAATTTCTCTCTCTGTTAACTTTTTATGACTTAATCGAGCCATAGGCAAATCGAATATCTTTATTTTGTAATTATATTGACCTTAAACACACAACATAATGTGGTATTACAACGTGCTTAGAATCATATAAGCACTCAGGTACCGTTGGATTTAACAATTAAATTTTTGTGTTTATCTCTGTGTAATTCTTTTATTCTTTCTTTTTGTTCTTTCTCTTTCCATTTATATCATTCATAAATTTCCTAGCTTGTTATATTCGATACCTAATAATGTGTTTTATTTAGTGCCATATATGAGCAAAAAAATTGTATCTTATTAACAGCCAAGAAGTGATTTTCTTTTTCCGATCGGCACACGTTGGAATGTCCACTGTAGCTGCCGCTTGATTCTAAGTACATTTCAGCATGTTCTGACCGGGTTTTGTGTGTGTGGAAATATTAATGTTCTTTAAGTATCCAGTAAGTAGGTAACAGCATCACCGACAGGAGAAAACAAGCGCGAATCAAAGCACACCCGTGGGTGAGGAGATGAATGAAACAATCTGCAATTCTTACATGGCTCATTGTTAAAAATCTGTCGAAAATCAGAATTCTTTTTTCGTACAATCACTTTTTATGTGATGATTTATGGACGGTAGCAGCATGAGATTTTTATTTGCTTCTCTCTTTTTTTACACTCGTTTGAGAAATGCGTGAGCAGAAGTGAACTGTTTTACAGATTTCTTATAAATTTTTATTTATTTGCCTTCAAACCTTTTTGTTTCTCTTTGATGGGTAAAAGTAAAGAATGAGAAAGACAGTGAGTCAGTAAAATGAACGGTAAAGTTAAAGGTTATGGTACAGAGTTGTCTATGCTGGTGAGTAGTTGATGGTTGGTTGTGATTATTTTGGCAAATTTGACAGATTTGTGAATGATTTGGCACGAGCTGATTATAAGGCTGTTAAAAATGGAGTTTTGAGAGGAATTTTTGGTTCTTTGATGCTGTTTTTGGAGGTTATGGCAGGAGATTTAAGAGATAAAATGCTTGTTGATGTTTGGAGGATTTTTCAATGCTAGAAGTGAAGTTTTCGTCCATAAACATTAGAATTTCAGAATCTTAATTTAGAAATTGATCCAATTAGCAATCTTATCAGATCAGATGTTAAAGTAGCTTCATGTTCTGATATGGATGCGTCCAGATGGAATGTTTTAGCTCATAAGATTCAGAAAGACAACAGCTTATTCTGCTAAGTTTCAAACCCAAGTCTACTGAGTCTGCGTCACAGCCTGTGTTCAGCTCAAGACCCCAAACCCTCCTTAAATACCCTCAACATCCAATAAACTCACAACTCTGTTTCAGAACAGCTCATGTGGACACAAAAGCCACATCCAGTAGGTAAATCCAAGATCAACAAAAAAAAAAGAAGTTAAAGAGAATGTCCGCATCTGACATCTTACATATTGTCATGCCGATATTAACAAATATTTACATTTTAATTACTTGATATATTGACAGCTCCTTTAATTTCATTCAATCCTCTCACTTTTTTTTCTCTTTCCAAATCTCTTCTTTGTTGAGTATTAATTGATCGACAACCCAACATTGTGTATATATTTGCTTTAGTAAGAAGCGTAAGAAAATATTTTTATACTATTAGTCAACTGACATGATTGAGAGGCTCTTATCTGCTTCTTTTATGTACTCATATATTGATATTCATTAAAGTACAAGCCTGTTTTTTTCTGATGGCTAATTTGTTTAGTTTCCAATTAAAAATGCAAGACAATTTCCATTTTTATAGATCTTGGCAGAAAATAAAAGGAACGACGACGAAAAAAAATATGTTTTACTAGGTCATGTTAATTAAAGTATGTTTTTGTGCTGTTTACATTACGCATTGATCATTAATATTCAATAGACTTAAATGAGTGAGGCATTGGGGACATTCATTTATGACTGGAGATGATTGAATCAGTTCTTGATAAAAATTAAAGTTGATGTTCTGCAACTCTTCAAAATAACCTCCGCTAGCTCAGGAGTAGGAGCATGTGACCATAATTCTTGAGAGTTTGGGTTCGATTCTTACTGCCTGGCTCAGAATCTGTGGCAAACAGCGGGTTTTTAGTGGAAAGGTTATAAATAAAAAGCCTGGAGAATAGAGCTCAATTGACATCACTTGTAAACGACCCCAAAAATTGCAATTGAAATTTCCTGCAAAATTACTGAATAATTTATAGACAAATAGCTGCAAGCAGCCATCAATACCTCATGAAGGCTTCAAAAGAAAATAATTGCAAGCTTCTCAGTCAGCTTTGCAGACAGATCAATGACTCATAAATTTTATAAAACCCAAACAGCCCTGAATGAAGAGATTTATTTCACATTTATCCGTAAGAGACTCACCTCAGCAATTGATGTTTCATAAGGAGTATTAACAAAAACTGGCGGTTCATCATTAACATCAGACACACGAACGATAATCGGAATATTGCGACTTCGACTTGGTGTTGATTTAATTGTGCAAGATATCTGCGAAAAAAAATAAATTTTAATAAGAGAATGGTGAAAAAAAAATCGAAGCTAATTAATTCACTTGCACCAACATCAGTGTCGATCTCGTGCTGCGAACTTAATACTCACCGAGAACTGTATATGACTCAAATTCTCCTTATCTCGATCAAGTGGATGAACCAATTGCAAATATTTGCCATTTAATTTGAATAAATTATTGCTTCCTTCGGGTAAATTTAATCCCAATGTGATCTCATCGTCGACATCGCCATGTATAGGTAGTTTGGGTGAGTTTTCGTGTGTATTGACGACTGCTGTAGGGAACGAAGAAAAAGAGAATTGTTATTGAGAATTCAATTAAGTTGAAGCTAAAATAAATAAGTTAACCAACCACACACATTAATCATTGAATATAATATAAAATGTACTCCTTTATATCCAGTCGATATGTTGTTTATTACTTTACACACAATGATTAATGTCGATTAATAATTAATTAATTCAGAGCAAGTTCTTGTGTGGAGACTTATCTCGATGTTTATATTTTTTGAAATGTTAACTGAGGGGGGGACATGTGATTGAATTATGAGAGAATTTTGTAGAAAATGTTGAATTTTATTGGAGTTGCTTACTTCTTACGTTCTTGGTTTGAGGGAAGGGGGCTCCACAAAGTAGAGGACGTCTGTTATATGTCAATGACTTTATGTCTGAATTTTCCCATTTTTACTCATTGAGCTTCCAAAAATAATGCACAGACAGCTGAATAAGTAGATTCCATAAAATTCAAAATTATGTTACCCCCCTGGCTTAATTTCAAACTCATTTAAATACACAAACATACAAAAATGATATTAATATATATCAAATATTTATGAAATATTTCTCGGATATTTGTTGTAATTGTTCCTCATTGTGCCCCTACCGTGAGCTTTTATTGTGCTCATGTCTCTGACTCTCTTTCGAGTGTGTTAAATTTAAATAAATTATTTATCAACTACATTAGGAAGAAAGAAAAAATGTTTATTCAAATAGAGAAAGAGCAAGAAAATCACCCACAGAGCATTTATAAATAGCCAAATTGCTTCTTAAATAGTTCCATACGAAATACAATGAAAAAGTGATATTGAGGGATTATTTATGTTGTAATATTTTAATATCTCATGAGATCATTCGGATTACTGTTTCTCCTTTTCCAAGCAAGTAGATTTTTTTAATTAATTCTATTTCACATTAGAAATCGAGTTTTTTTTGTAGCTACTTGTCCATTACTTATATTTGTTTTTGCTCACAGATATATTTGCTTTAAGTTGACAGTCGATTATTGCGATTAGTAATTAATTTATTCAGAGTTGGAGAAATAGAGTGAAGTTGGAAATTTAGAAGTGAATTTATGAATTTTTTTGGGGTGTCAAACCTTAGGTCTTGATTATTTCTTAGATTTGGAGATTTAGGACTGAAATTGAGGCTAAAAGTTGACTTATTAAAACATGACTTAAGGAGTCATTTAGTCTTATTAGGTACAAAAATTAAGAATGTGAGGCTCGGTGCTAAGTGAAACTTTACTCTAGGGGTGTAGTAAGGGTTTAATGTTCTCAAGCAAAATAAAAAAATGTGGGGACTTTTATAAATGTTTTTATTGGATTTTGTTCCTTTCAATATTGATAAGGGGCAGGGCAGTTGCGTAGCTGGAAATTTTTCAAATGGGTGGTCTATTTTGTTATGACTTTTGGGGGTGTCTAAAACTTTCTCTCTTAAAATTTTATTTTTAACTAACTTCCAATACAAATTTCAATCTCGAGAGGGGTCTGAACCTTCCTGGTTACTCCGGCTAGGGTAGCCTTATAATGCAAGGGGTCTAAAAATTTAATTTAGCGATAGACAACATTAAGATAACACTCCTAATTTTTCTCTAGAAGTTTTCGTAATTTTTGGGATAGTCAGCTTATTGAGTTTAATGACTAAGACAGCAATTCCATTCATTCATAAGTTTGCCAACTTAAAGGCTAAGTTTCTGACATTAAATACATCAATTTTGGACAAAATCTATTAGAAAATGTCAGACACGAGACTGTTGAATAGGATATAAAATTTTTATTCTTTATGCTGCTTAGCGGGGGTCTCTACCTTCATTTTTAAAGATGAACTCAGAAAATATCTCAAAAATCTACCTAAAACCGGTAGCTTGCTAGACCCTTATGCCATAAACAAATTACACAAAACTAACAAGTCTTTCGAAACATTTCAACTTTAACAACAATATGGAATTGTCAAGGAAACTGCATAGCCATATGAAATGTAACACATTATTACAAAAATTTGAATAGAAATTGCTGAGAAGAAATATTTTTCAAATTAATATTTTTTTACATTCCCAATAAACTACAAATTTTATTGAAATTAAAAAAACATTTTCTCTTCAATTATTTTTATCGAATTTGTAATAAAAGATACGTGAGATTTGTCTCATTGTCTGTAATCAGCAAATATTTCATTACGGAACATTCGAATGCCACCACTTCAGTATGATTTTTTTATTAATATTTACGATTATGAAAGCAGATTGTAAACTTCGCTTATTTGCGACAAAATATTTATAAAATAAATTTCCCATTTAATGAATAATCTCTTGATTCTGTAATATTATTAATAATATCCACGACATGTATGTGTACTATACATCCACATGCTTCTCATGTAAGTCCGCGAAGAAACTTTCGCTTTTTTTCAGTCAATTTTCATGTCATCTGATAGCTGTTTTAGAAAGAAAGAAGTAAATTGTGTATGGATACATTTCATAAATATGCAGAAAGCGAAAGTTGCAATCATTTTCTTATATTTTTTTTCTGCAACATCCATGAATGAGAAATTCGAAATAAAAGCATGTTTAAAGGAATCGAGATGATTAATTTGAATTATCAATTATTATTATTATTGTGATAATGGCAATTCGAGGTGTTAAATATCACACATGAAGCCTTATCTTGTTACATGTAGTCGCTCTTATAGAAGGAAATTTAATACGAATTTATTCTCATGACATATTCCATTTATGGGCGTTGAAGCTCTCATTTACTTTTAGGTTTTAATTCGCTCTTTCCTTTTTGCTGGATATCAGTTTATTCGTCAATTTATTGTTAATGTGCAATTTTTATTAATAGCAATATTTATTGTAAACCTTTTCATTATTTGTGGCTTTACATGAATGGGGGTCTGTAGATATGCATTTAAGGCAGTGGTTCTCGAACTTTGATCTGCGGTACACTGATGCAGTGGTTCTCAAACTTTTTTGATCTTGGAGCACTAAAGACGCAAAATTTACTCAGGATTTGAATGTATCCTATCTGGTAGACACACAAGGAACATAGCTTGAGAAGCACGGTACTAGTGAATAGCAACGTGAACCAAGGTTTGTGTCGAAAAGTTTGATAATACACCAAAAATGCACAAATTCAGATTTTTCAATACATTTTCAGCAAATTCTATATCCACTACTTGGGTCGTTCCACCATTGCTCCATTTCTAGTCACCCTTGTCTTACTACACCACTAATCATCTCTTTCCCAACTTACGAGACATCAACTCCTTAAAAATGCGCTTCAACCATCCTCACATCTTAACCTCTTTCCAACAAAATCATCCTCTGTGGTACTGGCATTTATTTTCATTTTTATGTGTACATGAGAGGTAAAAAAATGGAAAGTGCATTGAAAGCATCACATTGCATGTGCATGTGACATCTCTCGAATCGCGATAAAGAGGTAAGAAAAAAATTTCAATGATTTAATTCCAATTACAACATATTTCTGCAATAAATTCTCTTCATATATTCAATATAAAATTGTGACCTCGATTGGATTGAATAGAGAAATAAACAGGCATGAACTTACCATTACCACGGCTCTCCTCAATGTCTACGATGATATTATTTTGTCCCGTTTCAACTTCACACAGTTTACCATAAATTCCAATCACCATCAATTGATTCAATAAAACAAACACAACTTTTGTCAATAATAGACGTCGGTGATTGAATTTGCAGAGCCACATCGTCTAGAATGAGAAATAAAAAGACAAATAAGATTAAGTATGAGATTAGCAATAAATAAATATTTATAAAAATATTTGCTCATTTGACATGTTTCCTTCGTTCTCCAGCAGTAAACTTCAAATGTCGAGCCTGTCGAACGATGATTGATTGTTTTAAAATCATTACAATCGAGATTTAACATGCAAAGTGTTTGGGGGGGGGGGGGGATTTAGTAATGATGTCCATTAGAAAGAGGATTTTCAATGAGTTTTTGAGTTTCTTCGATCGTTATTTTTCAAATATATTTTGACCGTTATTATTTCAAATATTTTTTGGTCGTTATTTTTCAAATATTTTTTAAACGTTACTTTTCAAATATATTTTGACCGTTACTTTTCAAATATTTTTTTGACAGTTATTTTTTTTCTTCAAATATTTAAAAAATGTTAGACGTCGTAATTAAATAACCCCAATGGAAAAAAAAGATCTGTCAAAATCTGAGGCATAAAAAAATCAGGTCGTTCTAGCATTATAGTGAAAGTTGTTTATATCCAAATAAAATCAATGTTTGGATAGACCTTGAATTCTAAATTTTCCGGTATCCAAAAAAAGATTGACTTTGCCTTTTTTTGCTGTCTCATTTTCACATTTTTTTTTGCTATCCTTAACTTTAGATTATTACACATTTGATTTATTGAGCAGTATAAACATTGACTTATTTATTTATGACTGTTTCGAAAGTGAAATCAGAGCTTTGAATAATTTGTTTTTGTAGGAAATGTTTTGCATATTAATTTTATGAACCAATTTGGATATTTTAATTTATTTATGAATATGCATTTGTTCATTAAAAACTGCATCAAGAAGAAAAACTTAAGGATTAATAATCTAAATTTCATGTGCTTGTTTTGAGTCTTGAAAAGCTTTAACATAGCTTGGATACACTGAATTAATTTCTGATCTTGTCTTGAATTTTTAATTTCATAGAATTAAATGTTGCACGTCACGTGATTTTGTACAGTCATTCTGTGACTAATCGATTTGGCTATTTTTAGGTCGATTTTGAAGAGATGATCAAGATTCTTGGTGGAGTGTTTTGGTTAATCAATTTTAGAGTGACTTATGGGGTCATTTGTTAATGATGTCTAACAAAAAATTTGAATTCAAGGACTCAACTTCCCCTACACCATTTAGCTGACCCCCTGGTTATGCACTTGAAGTGACCGACCCTCCCATGACTAAATTGATTTTTCTCATGCCTTTCGAACGGGTCAATACATCATTCCATTTATCTTATCGATAATTGCTCCATTCAATAAAATAAAAAATATTTGCATTTATTCGAAATTCAGCGTGAAATCATCCTACACTTAACGACCGTATATCAGGACATCATCAACATATGTAAATTAACTCGTAAACCCACAAATGAAAAGAAAACAAAAATTTTAATAAATTACGAAGATTAGAAACTTTATTTTTTGCAAAACAAAATTAACTTTCCATAATGTGAATTATAAGGAAAGACCATAAATCTTTTTAACAAATTTGACGAGATCATTATGAGGAAATTATTAGGTCAACAATGTATTTGTCCATTCTAAATTTCATCTTTGCCGTCAAGCTGATTAGTCACAGCATCAAATAAATCATCAATCTTTACTGCCAAAAATCATATTTTATAAAAATTTGAATAAACTAAATCCATTTTTTATGATTCCATGACTTGATTCCGTTTTTACAGAGCCTCTCACATTCAACACCAGTGAACACACTTGTCAGGTACGAATAATGAAAAACTATTTGTCAGAAATTCACAAAAATAAGAATTAAATTTACACTTGTCAGCCATTTAGCTTGTCATCTAAATAGAATTTCAACTGGAAGTTCTTGTTTGTCAGGTGTTGATTGACTGTATATTATGGCTCTTAGTCAGCTGTAAAATCTATCATTTTGTGACGGATGAAATTAGTTTACATTTAAGAATGTAATGTGATGGAGGAGGTGAGTTTTTGGTTGGGGATTGTGAACTTCCGTGGGGAGATTTGCTATTAGAATCGCATTAGATTTAATTGTGGGTGGGTACTGGGGATTATCAAGGATGGATTAGAGGTTAAAATTGGATTTTAAACTGAAGTTACAATTTTTAATGCATCTATTTCTGTAATCTGCAATTTGAGGCTATAATTGCTATTTTTAGTGCATATAAAGTCAAAAATCAACAAATTTCCATTATAGGTTTTGAACCTACGACTGATGGGTCAGAATTTAAATTTTTAAGGTACTGGAGTAGATATCAACTACACCACCAACCCACCTCAGCTGTGACAGCAGAAATGGACTAAAACAAAAGTCACTTGAGTAATTTTTATGTAATTAAATTTTTTGAGCCAATTAACTTCAAATATTGTAGGGTTCAACAGATTCTAACGACGGTCAGGTTCTCAGTGCCTCCAGCTTGAGATTCAAAAGCATTTTCTACATCCTATACATATCTCTAAACCCTAATCTACAAAGATCAAGATCTGAGCTTGATAATTTAAGTAGTTGTCAAGTTCTATTACATTTTAGACCAGGAAAAATAGTCAAAAGCATCCACAGCCAAAGCAATCAAATAGTTCAGTATCCCATAGTTCTACAATTCTCAATTAATTTCAAAACGTCAACTACACACCGCACCTCACATAGAAGTTACAGAAACTAAGAATTTCCATAAATAAATCTCTCATTTAATTGGATGAATTGCTGATTGTTATATACAGGAATAAAATTGTATTTTATATTTTGCAAGTAGGCAATAAAAATTAATTTAAAACTTTATGTCGTTTTGTTCCTCTGTACAAGAGCGTACAAGCTCGTCAATTGTCGAGAGAGAATGGTCGCATATTTCTTGTAACATTTCAGCTCGATGCTGATGGGAATGTGATTAAATCTTGTTAATGTTCTGTTCGCACTACAACATCTTTTTATTCGCTATTGTTTAAAAGCATTTCAGTAGAGATGTTTCGTTAATCATCGTGGCAGAATGTCTGATTTGAGAATTCATTAACGAAAATGAAATGAAATATAAGAAAACGTATCAAAAGTTATAATTAGACGTGGAGAAGTAAAGAAAAAAATTTGGACTGCCCAAAGCGATTCTTTTGACTTTCCTCTTTGCTGCCTCAGTTTTTTTTCAGTAAATTTTGAGCTATGAAATAATCTGCAGACGCCAACAAACAGATAAATATTAAAGTGTATCATTTCTTCTTCATTCCATTATGATCATTTGGTTTATCATCATTTTCTCTCTCTCCTCATCCACATATCGTCTTCAATTTATACACATATGGAGATAGGATGAGGCCTCTTTTTATATACACAACAATTTTTTTTTATTTTAAATTCTTAATTATGTAAGAATATATGAGAGAAATAAAAAAGCCAAAAAAATTGAAGTAAAGTATCTTTTGATGACGTCTCATGCTCTCCCATCGAGTGACTTTTTAAAACGTCGATGTAAAAAAACACAGAGTTAAAGAAAACATAAAATTGAACAGATATCGAGAAATGAGATTCGTTTAATGGGCTGATAAAGTCAAACGACATGAGATATTTTTTGGACATCACTCGCAAACGCCCTCAAACAGGAAAGCTTTTTGGGTGTTCTGATCAGCATTAAAACGTAATAAAATGTTTTCTTCTTTTATCTTTCGTACTCTCTCGCTGTCTCTCTATCAGTATCAACTAAGAAAATGTTTTTAAAAACTTAAATGAAAAAATAAAAGAAAGATAATTTTTTACTTGGTTTTTGAAGAAAAAAAAAACAAGACTGGATGGTTGGAGAGCTTGGTGTCTGTCTGGTTGCTTTAAAAAAAATTTAAATTTCAAAAAACTGTTAAAATTCAAATGTGAAGGAATCGTTGAAATTTGAATTTGAAAGAACCGTTAAAAATTTAAATTTCAAAAAACTGTTAAAATTCAAATGTGAAAGAACCGTTAAAATTCAAATGTGAAAGAACCGTTAAAATTTGAATTTGAAAGAACCGTTAATAAAATTGAATTTTCAAAAACCGTTAAAATTTTGAATTTCAAAAAACTGTTAAATCTTTCAGTAAACAAAAGTTCAATGCGCTTTATTCCCTCAATCATCCACGAGGACATATTTTTTATTATTTTTTCACAAAATGCTGTTGTTGCGGTACCTCAACTTCTCTTTCTCTTTTCGAATGTACACAAGCTGAATTCATCTTTCGTATAATTTTTACTTTAAGTGCGATTTCGAGTGGGTAGCTGTATGAAAGCTTTGTTTATTCCTCTCTTTAACAAACGACAACATATAATGGCATAATGTAAATGGGAAATTGCTGTGATTTTTTATTTAACTTTTTTTTCTGTTCCTGCTTTCAAGTCATGTGAATTTATGGAATAAGGAATTTAAATGAAATTATAGGGTTTGACTTTTGTCTTAGATTTTGAAGTTAATGTGCTTAATTCTTATGAAATGTTTTGAGAGAATCTGATAATAAAGAAACAACATTTTTTTTGCCTTTGGGCGAATTTACAAGATTTTTATTACAGGATGTTGTCATGTTGGGCATTTGAAGATGTTCTTTCAGGGCTAATTTTTGCAGAAAGTTTATTCACCAATTTCGTGAGAATTTCGAGGAATTAGTATGATCATTTATAATGCTTGTTTGAGACTAATTGATTAAGTATGTTTGAGGTTTAAGACAGAGATTCTAAAGACACATGATTAAGCAATTTATGGGCTAATATTCATTGAATAAAAAATTTTTGGCAAGAAATTCTCCCCAGGAGTCAAAAGACTCTCCTAGAATTCAAAATTCTTGCTTAAAATTCATCCCAAGTTGATGATAGAAAAAGTCGTAAAATTAAATTCCACATTGTTCATTCCGAGCAGCATATGGCTTGAAGAATTGTGTTTTGTCAAAGTTGTAGTTAATGTTTTACTAGTTTCAAGGTGGGAGAGTCCAAGGGGAGGGTCCGTATCATCCTACAAGGTTAAAAAAAATTCAAGACAACTCCGGCTACATCTCTGTTAATGTCATGACTGACTTTGACTGATCGTCAACTTGGTGCCTTATTTAATTCTATTTGTGTTCAAAAAATGATAAAATTTGTCATTTTCCCGTTCCAATCCTGCTCAACTCCCTCTATCTCACCTATAACAGTCCACCTAGCATCATATGCTGCTCGGCCCATCAATTCTCAACTCTACTCACATCAAATGCCAAAATATCAACAAGATAAAAATTTTATCTGGTCGTAAAATGACTAATAAAATTAAGAATCAGCTAGATTCGATACATATTTCTACCTACGTCAGACTAAGTTCACATAATTTGTGAAATGCCAATGTTTATAGACATTTTGCTAAAAAAATTGCATTAAATTAACATTTCTATAATAAAAAGTTGATTTTCTAAGTGGAATCTGTGGGTTGAAATTACAAATATTCAGGTTATAACTTAATATTTTTTTTATTGGATAGGAAATAGCCATGCATCCTCTGAGACCACAAACTGCGCAAAATTTATACTGTCCAGCCTCTAAATCTCTAATTTGTCTAGCTTACGTAATGTCAATTTTATAAGCAATTAGGGTTAACATGTGATACGGCTGCTGCTGTATCTAATCAGCAAATCCTTCTTATCATTAGATAGAAAGTTTGTGACATAACAGCATTTAGCAGGTAATGAGTATTTGATGAGAAAATCCCTCTTAATTGTTTGTGTTGAAATTGACATTTATGGATGAATTGCATAAGAAATTAATGTCGTTCGTAAATGTTAAAATAAATCACATTGAATGCCTTCTAATTTACATTTAAAAGTCGACAAACGCATTCGAGCATCTGAAAAATTCCCTCCAATTACCTTTAAATTTAATTTTTTATACCTTAAATTATCCAATCAAATAAAGAATCTGACCAAAAATTAAACAAATATAAAAAAAATTAATTTTATCGAATTTTTCTTCCACTTCTCCACCTTATCTTCCTGGCTACTCGTTAAACGTGATGTAAATGTTTCTGTTAAATCATTAAAGAGACGATTTTTTTGTCTTCCTTTTTTCATTTTCTCAGTTGCTCTTGGTATTTTAATCTCACGCAATCCTTAATTACCTCCGAGCAATCGAGCAGACAATTTTTCTTCTGTTGTGTACATTTCACATGACTTTGACTCTCGTCCAGGTCCACAAACAAAATTTATTTTATGTTTTTTGAAATAAAAATTTTAAAATGAATTCTTAGAATTGATCGTCGTAATTTTCTCAGCGCAATATCAATTAAATTTAATACAATTTTATTTTGTAGTTACAGAATGATTGGAAATGAGGTTCACATAATGATGAGATGGAAGAAAAAGAGGAAACCAGAAGAGAATTACAATTCTTTCATTCCTTCGCTTCATTACGATTTTTTTTAATAGAGAATTTAATTTCTCACAACGATTTTCTCCTCATAAATTGCAATTGAACGTAATCAGCGGGTATTGTGGGGGTTGAATGGTAATGATGTCTATTGTTTGAGGATTTCTTAATTTTTTGGGTTCTCTGATTGAGGGTTCTGGGGCTTTATTGCACTCTCCACTGGAAGACCCCCCATGTACAAGCCATAGATACTCCAGTTCCTAAAATACTGTTAGTTTACTTCAATTCACTGGATTTTAGGTGAATTTGACCAGATCTGTCAAGTTCCAGTGATTTAAGGATTTTTTGACGTCGCATCAGGTGGATATGAACAGTTTCTAGTGGCTTAGCGAGGATTTTTGGAACTTGGGATCGAATTAAAAATTTGGAGCTGCTTATATGAGATTTTGAGAAGGAGGGTTTTGGGGGTATAAAAAAATTGTTCTTAAAACATTTTTGGATACGACCAAGATAACTCATCACTACGCTACACTACTAACTAGCTCTATCAGAAATAATAACAACAGAGCCAAAGAGTTCTAAATCCTCATTTTTTCAATACACCTCATTTATTATCTACCCCATAGAGTTTTACATTTTTGATTGAATAAAAAGAAATTTTCTGATTGCGAGATATTATTTTCCATAAATTAATTTCTTTGCAGATTCTTCATATTTTTTTGCAATAAGATGCGTGAAAAGGTGAAAATTATTCATTGCTGGCTAAATATACCTAATTATCTAGATCTAGGTGAGAAAATTAAATATTTTTGCATACTTTTCTTCAAATTTTCACACTTAATTAAAGAAGATTCAGAATTCAGATCAATTTAGCCAAAATTATGACCCATTATTATTCATAAATAAAAATTCTTAATTGCGAGAAAAATATTATTTCACAAAGAAAAAAAATTCCAGTTCACGTCTTGCTAATTTCTTCAATTCGCAAGCTGACGGCTGCTTCGGACTCTTTAGATTAGATCTCCTCACAAAAATTTCCAACTAATTAATTTTAAATTCTGATTCCAACGTGGATTATTCAGAAGAAAAAATTCTCTACGCCGTTAGAAATTTCTTCTAACAAGATTTAAATGATTTTCATGGCATAATTCGGGGTTTTAAGCCTTTTTGATTATTTGATAGTGAGTCCGTTGGAAAGCAGCTTAAGATTAATGAACATTTTTGTTTCGTTGCAGCATAGACGACGACTTAATAGAATTATGTTGAATTATCAATTCCACTGCATTTACTGTGTGTGCGTCGGCCTTTTAATGAATTAAAATTTATGGTGTCAGTGGATTAAAATTTTAAATTTTTATGCACTAATTGGAAGCTCGATTATGAAGTGTATGATGGGAATATGTTGAGGTGTCAATAAAGACGGTTATAAAATCATAAAAAATGCAAATTATTCTAGATTGGCTGCTGGCATGTTAGCATGTTAATTTCTATATACTCAAAAACATCTGGGCTGCTATAAACCGGATTGAAAAGCGTAAAAGTGAGATTGCAACTGGATATCGGTTGCATGAAATTGCATCTATAAAAATGTATGATTTAAATTACAATTTCAAGAAGCTCCAGATATATTTGCTGCTCATATAAAATGCTAGTTTGTTGTGGTAACGATGAGCTAATTGACTCGTGTTGAGTTTTGAGAAGCTTGTTAATTTTTACTTTTTATGGCTCTTGATTGGATTATAGGATATCCTGTGCAATATATTCCTACATCAATAAGATTATGTAAATTATGTCCAGAGATGGGAGGTATTGTCACTGGGGCTTAGTCAGGGAGTCCTGTGTAATTAGAATTTGCAAAAGAGAAAATTGTGGTGAAGAGCAGGAAACATTGAGTAGACAAAAGTCTGGCTATGCTTGCTTGCTGGAGAAATTTTGGGGGTCAAAATCCCACCTTTAATTTTAAAAAACCCAACTCTTCAATGAAAAATTTCTGGATACACCCCTGTTTCTACTGTTTGCAGAATCTTTGATATAATATGACAAATATATGCTTATCGGTCTAGGAATCATTTATCAATTCAAGGGTCAGGGGCGTATTTGGGGAGGGATTTTGGGGGTCAAACCCCCCTTTTTTAAAAATAATTTTTCTTCAATTTGCCAGAGTTTTTAAGAAATAACTACCAAAACCCTCCTAAATTTTCCCGTCCATACAAAAAAATTTCAAAACCTCGAAAAACCTGAAAAAATTTCAAGGGTGTTGACTCCCTAAAACCCCAGAAAAACCACCTCAATCCTGAGTCAAAACAAATTGTCTCCAACTGTCTGAACTTCTCACAACAAAGACAATACAAAGCTTTAATTCCAATCCAATTATTTTACAACTCCATCCACATTATTCATAAAAATTTCATTCAATAATTCCCCAACATAGTTAAATTTTTCATTTCTTTTTTGCAACTTAAGCTTTTGTGTTGAGATTTTTTTTCGCAAGTAGTTTATAAGCTTTCAGTGATTGCCATTCAATAAAATTACATCTTTTCAATTCACAGCTCTTGAAAAAAAAATATTTTCTTTTGAATTCTCAAGTATTATTGGCACTTCTTCATTTTACGAATATAAAAGAGACATTTTATAGAGTACCAATGCCTGAAAAAAATTATGATTATTCAATTCACAACAAAATTTAATAATTTTTGTTTCAATTGTTGAATTTAAGCAGTTAAGAAATTCTTTTGTGCCTTACAGTTAGAAAATTAGATTATCTACACTGCAAAATGAAAAAGTACCATTGTCCATTAAGTGAATAAAATTGATTTAAGAATGAGATTTCATAATTTATTCGCTACCATATGACGCGGTGTAAGAGAAATTGCTATGGGAGTACGGTGGTCTTTAAAATTTTTCAATTGCTAGCTCTTAATATTAAATTTTGTGCGGGATTTTTTTCGAGTTGATTGTGCAATGTTTAAGTTTTGAGGGGGCATGGACCGTTTTTCTGTTAATTGAGATCTGGTTTTGCATGTTGCTTATTGTTGCTGGATCATTAAATAAAATTGAGATTGGAAAGTTAAGAATGATTTGGTTTGGAGATCAAGTTAAGTTTTTTTGAGACTGAATGGATGTCTAGAAGCCAGTGGCGTATCCAGAAAAATTTTGAGGGGGGATTTTCAGGGTTTTTTTTCCTCAAAATTCTAGTCAAT
Organism: Chironomus tentans; assembly: GCA_963573255.1. Classification (NCBI taxonomy): domain Eukaryota; kingdom Metazoa; phylum Arthropoda; class Insecta; order Diptera; family Chironomidae; genus Chironomus; species Chironomus tentans. Next base: position 10,504,940 of record OY754304.1, read on the forward strand.
AGAGAAATTTTGCTGTCAATGCTGGATAAATCCCCTGAATCACCCCCTCCCCCCATAGCACTTAGATTATGTCTGAGTTGTCAAGGCATCTGATTCTGACTAGACAACCTCTGACCTCAAACATCGTTTAGGTTAAATGACGTTTAGTCTCAGACTATTTATGTGTTATTTTTACTATTTATGTCTATATGTATCTGATTTCGTCTGACCTAGTCTCTATCTAGCAAAAGTCTCACGTTTCAAAATAGTCTGAATGACTGCCAATTTTTTTTTGCGAGAGTGGATGACAATTTTTCGAAGTTCATGGACATTTTAAACTATTTTGAATTTTTTCCTTCCTTTTATAGACACAACAGTTTGTATAAAAATCGTAGCCTATCCCAACAAACATACAGCATATGACAACCCCAACTGAAAATCCAACAATTTATTCCCATATTCTCAATTGTCAATTCCAATCCTCTTCTCATTCCTGCATCTACAACTAATTGAAAAACTTTTTTTTAATCTCCATTGCGTTTTTTTCATTAATTCAGTGACTATCCACTTATGCAGTTCAGTCTATGATACAATCTCAATTGCAATACGTAAGGCAGAAAAAAATAGTTTTCCGTTAGAAAAAAAGCAGCATTTTATTTTTGCGTAATCTAGAAAAATTGTCAATTACGATTTCTTACTTCTAACTTCTTACTTCTTTTTTATCGTCCTGTAGTGTGGCATCATTAATAATAATGAGTGGAATTTCATCTCTCTCTTCAACAATATGCCATTTCACTGTACACATATATTCGATGATTATACTGAATGAATGAAAATTATTACAAGAGTGCACTTATATTAGCGTCAAGTTACAAGTCTTAAACTTGCTCATTCTTTCTTGCCGTCTCTCTTGTTAACAATTTTTTTTCTGTTCATTCTTCTTCTCCTCATCTAATATCTAATGAAGGTGAGGTTGTGCTCATTTGAAAGGCATGCTTATGCTTAGTCACAATATAAATGCTATGAGGGGGTCGTTGAAAAATGAGGTCTATCTGAAAATTGGATTTTTTGGGGTTAATTTTTTATTTTGATCAATTTTGTTCATTTTTAAGTCGAATTATGGCAAAATAAAGTTCAAAATATCCAAGAACATAGAAAAACTAGAGGACAGTCCACTAAAAAACCAAGAAGATGAGGCCAGCCTACCTATACATAAAAATTTTAATAAAATAATTTTTTGAAGCCTCATACAACCTCCCTCCTCAAAAGCTACACATCATTTACAAACGACTCCCCAAATGGCTTGTAAAGAGTTTAAGAAACGACGATAAAAAGATGAAAATAAATAAATAGAATTGTATGAAAGTTTTTTTAACTACTTGAATAGAGTAGAAAAAAAATCAACCGTTATTATACAAAATACTTTGATTCAATTAATTCAGTTTAATATATTAAGATCTATTTAGATCTTGGCATAAGCAGCATGCTAGGAATTTTTTTGTGCAACTTTCTTTCGCGAGCATAATTTTTGTGGAGAAAAGGGAGTTGTTGGGAGTGCTTTTTCCATTGGTTCCACTGTGAGATGGATTTTTGATGAAATTGTTAGCGAGTTTGTGGGTCGATCTGCGATTAAATTCATGCAAAATCATCTGGGAATTCTCTTAATGGTTGGCAATTTTTGTAATTGGAGCAGTTAATGTGCTGAGAATTTGTTGAGATAGATAAATTTATGATTGAGTGATAAATGGGGTCTGTGGTTATTTATTTTCATGGATAGGGTACCAAACTGGTTGCATTGAGAATGACTGAGGGTACAGGTTGATAGAAGGCTAAAGGGAGCATGAACCTGGTGATAATGAGGACTGTTAATGGATTTTTTTAAGCATATTCTTAGTTTTGCATTCAAATTCTCTCGATTGAGCCTAGTCTGAGAGAATAGGATATCCACATGAATTTCTTATAATAAACCTTCATGACAGTGTCTCATTTGTTCCCAAAGCACCCTCAAATTTGAGCCTAAGCCTTAAGTTCCAAACTCTACACCAAAATTCAGTAAAATTTGTAAGAACACCAAAAAATGCGCTCCAAACCCAAACCTCAACATCCCACATACGAACACTCACAACTGATTGTCTTAATCCTTTTCCTCCATATCTCTTCATACTTATTATTTTGAATCTTGACTCATTACAGGCAACCTGCAATCGACGTGAAAGTTTAACCCAATTCGAATGAGTCAGTAATAATTTATTTATTTACATTTTGTTGTATTTCACATCGCATAACAGAAATTTTTCTTCTTTTATCGATGATTGAGGCTCGTTCAGGTAATAAGGGCACAATATGCGAAGACCACTCTGTTGTGCCTCTGCCACACAATTTCTTTCTTTTTTCCTTCACATATATTTTTTCTTGTTGTTTATTGATTCATTAAGAGATATTGGCGCTATGCATGGCACGTCACAGTTGGATATCAGGCCATTTGGTTGGCCTCATGTACCATCTTTTGTATGTGCGTCCGTGTATTTGATGAAGCATTAGAATGAAAAGATGAAAATTAACTTAATTTATGCATAATAATTCTGCGCGGTGCGATACAACAAGCTACACACATTGAATTCTTTTCTCTTGATTCTTACCTGATCGAATGGACCTGAAGAATGCAAGAAAGGAAACAATCTAAAGAAGAATAATTCACTCATGTATCCCGCTGTGATGTTTGAAGAACATTTGAACAAAAATTGCTGATTCTCTCAAATCCAATAACAGTGAAACTCGATTAGAAAGAATGGAAATAGGTAGTTTAATATTATTATTTGACCATGAAATATTGGTTGCTGTTCATCGACATCTTCAATTTATCACATCACTTCATAGCATGTTAAATTTTTAGAGAAAAAAAATTATTTGAAGAGATTCATGAAAGATATTTGACTTTAAATATGTTATTAACTGTTGATTTATGGAAGTACTGATGCTATCTATTTAAATTGGTTAGGGTTCTGTTTTGTGAATGGGCATGAGAATTGGTGGAGAGAATTACAGCTTCTACCTGGATTCTGGTGATGATTTGGGAGGTTTGTGTCGTTCGGAATTTTTTGAGGTGAAAGCCAGCGATAGAGCAAGTTAGAGGTGACGACTATGGGATTTTGTGAATTACAATTGATTTTTAAAGCCGGCTGCTTAAGTAAAGTAAGGTAAGTGAAAAATTGCGATGCACATGATTCAGGTTCACTAGATTTTTTTTTCAAATTATTTGAAGATGTCAATTTAATGGCAGCAATGTGGATGGATATGTCTAGTGACAGAGTAATAAATGATAAATTCTGCAGTCCGTATATGTTTCCAAAATTTCTGATAATTTATCATGACCAATTTTCGTCAATCACACACCAAACTCAACCCAACACCGACAAAGAAACGTGCGAAGATCCAAATTTACCATGAGTCATCAAATTATCTTCAAGCTGCTCATGAAAAAAATTAGAACAATTTCCAAGAAAACTTTAAACAGCTTTCGTGACAAGAAGATATTACCAATTTCAAGGGCTCATTTTGGCTCTCGCGCTTGTTTAACAACTTGCCATAAAAGCATTTAAAACAATATAAAATGTAGATTCACAATTTTTCATCTAACAAGACTGACCATAGTTTGCGTCGTCAAATTAAGATCATATTTTACGGTCAATAATTTCTTGGATCGTAAAAGTTTTAAATGCTCAAATAAAAACTATCCATTCTCACAATGTTGGTCTATTCTTATCAAACAAAAACAAAATTTCTCTTTGATGTTTTAGAAAATAAAATTCACACTGCCCACAAAATTGTGCATGATTGTTTCCCAGCACTATCCGAATTAAATATAAAAACTAGATGCAGATAATAGGTTACGGTGAAAGAATTTAAAATTTTTCTCATTTAATTGATGTTCAGATACAGGAAATATAAAATTAAAAACTAAAAGAAATGAAAAATTCTCTTGACCTTTAATAAACAAATAAATAAAAAATGTTGTTGGAAAGAGAAAGGTAGAAGAGAGATGAGGAGAAGAAAAGGCAAGAATTAATTCATGTGTGTGTGTCTTAAATCGTAATTTCATGCTGACTTTGACTCAAACAAGCAGCAAGAGGAATTCATAATAAGAGAAGTTATATTAATAATGTGGAAGGCCATCGTACATCAAAAAAGCGACATGAATGCAGTTTCTTTAATTTTATGTACAGAAAAGGAAGCATCCCAAGACGTAATTTAATTTAACAATTTTTTAAATTTATTTTTATGTAAGCAGTCTGGAATTAATGTGCTTATTGTAATCCTTAATTCATAATCGTCGTCATTGAAATGATCAAGAGAATCATAATGCAATAATATAATCAAACAAAGGTAAGTCCGGAGGGGGTAACTTTTGTGATTTATGCTGAATTCTGGTTATAGTCGTGCAATAAATTTGAAATTCAATAAAATTTAAAATTGAATAAAATTTGAAATTCAATAAAATTTGAAATTTAATAAAATTTGAAATTTAATAAAATTTAAAATTTAATAAAATTTAATAAAATTTGAAATTTAATAAAATTTGAAATTTAATAAAATTTGAAATTTAATAAAATTTGAAATTTAATAATATTTGAAATTTAGTTAGAAACTTGAAATTTAGTTAGAAACTTGAAATTTAGTTAGAAACTTGAAATTTAGTTAGAAACTTGAAATTAAAGAAAATTTGAAATTTAATAAAATTTGAAATTTAATAAAATTTGAAATTCAATAAAATTTGAAATTCAATAAAACTTCAAATTTAGTAAATCAGATTTACTAAATCTTGAAATTTAATTAAAATTCAAAAAATTTAAAGTTCAGCAAACTTCAAAATTTAATAAAATTTTAAAATTCTACGAAAATGTAAATTGTTTTAAAAATTGAAACATAATTTTTTCGAATTTTAAGAATCTGTCAAAAGATTTCCAAATTTACCCACAAAATTCAACAAAACCAACCGCAACTTCCTTCCAAATTGAAATTCTTACCCCCATCAGTTCATAAAACCAAAGAAATCAATTTACTCATGCTGCATTATTAGCAGAGATCACGGAATGTGTACAAAAAGATGCATGATGAAGCTACTCATGCGGCAGACAAGATCAGAAGCAGACGGTGTTTATGAAAATTACATTTAATCACGGAATCAATCAGGAATATAAAAGAAAATCATCTTCTTTTTGCTTCCTTCTTTCCACATGATCTTCGTCACTCATAATAAGAAAATAATGCAGTATCATGTGCCCCGTTCATAAAGGGATTTGTTGATGTAATGCAAATGGAGCGATTTATGAATTCTGTCACGTATAACTCACCATATTTTTTATGTGTATGCACCTCCTTCCTGTATTCCCGAAAAAAAAATCGAGAATTTTTTTATGTCTTAAATTTCGTCTTTAGAATTTTTTATGATCCGAGTGAATTCTAAGAATCACTGACCGTATGTTGCTTATACGCGTATGTATTTTGATATGACTGTATTACAAGTGCATTCAGTCCAATAATTCAATCTGAAAACCGCAACAAATAACGAATAAATGGCATCAAAAACCAATGAACCATATTTTATGGAAATTCTTATATTTTTTTCACAACATTTCAGCTTGTCTCGCACTTGGCTGATTTATTTATTTTTACGCTCTTCTTTATTATTTTTTCGTCGTAAGAGGAGATCAAAAGCAGGAAATTTTGCACTGTTTCTTGCGGTTTTTTTGTTTCTCCCTCCACCTCTTCTATTTATCAAGCAAACACTTAAATAACATCGAAAAGATTTATCACAAAAAATACTTTTTTTGAACAACACAAAATACACCGCAAGCTTTTTTTTAGCGCTTTTACTTTTTTTTCTTGCTATATGCACAGTGCACGCCGTGCAATTTTTTATGATCTGTAAATTTTTCTCCTTATTTTTCCTCTCAACTTCTTTCACCACAAGCGATATTAAAAATATTTTTTCTTGTTATTGGCACTTAACAAGTATTCAGTCGTAGAGACACAGAGCCAAGCGAGAGAGTGAGTAAGGAACATGTATGTTCACTGTGAAACTCAATTATTATTGAATGGCGGCACCATCTTTGTTGCAATAATATTTCGATTACTTCACTTCACTTCTTTTTATATTTAATTTATTTCTTATTTTTTTGTGTGTTGCTGTGTTGTTGCTTATTTCACAATGCCATTACGTCTGTCAAATCAACTCTGCGTAAATAGGCCTAGAATGAAAACAAGAGAAGAAAAGAATTCTTTTTTTAATCAATATTGCCTTTTTATTTCATTTCATCATTATTAATATTTTATTCTGCATTATTTTGCAAGTTGATGCAGTCAAAATCGAACGAGTATGGAAATTGGTGATGGGTCTTGGGTGGGAATGTGACGCAGTTTTGTTTTAATGAGGCTGTTTATCTCATTTTCTATGACTTATATAAAAAAATCGTGAAATTAGATTAATCATGAACATTATTTTCATTTTTTGGATAAGGAAATAGAGAACTAGACATAAGCATCAGGTTGCCAACCCTACATAGTATATTATCTAGCTGGAACGTGTTTAGAGATGAGCTTTAGTAGGAACATACTCCCAAAAAATATTTCAGAATAAAAATTGATCATTCAACTTAGTATTCAGGGAACAAGCTCAAAAGACCCACCGTTGGGACATATTTAGCACAAAATATCATTAACAGATGCAAAAAATTCCCAGTTTTGAAATTTGACCTCAAAAGTCACACGTGCATGCCCAAAAAATCCCACAAAAATTGTTTTTCAAAAAAATTCAATATAAAACACCCGGAACTTCCCAAATGCAGTCAATTAATAAATCAGCTTGTGGTAAATTCAAAGTTCTATTCAGTCAATCAAGTCGAAACAAAAGTGAATGGAGAAGAAAACGCATACATGCCATTCAAAAAAAATAAAAGCTTTTGCGATAAAAATTGAATAAAGAGCAGAGAGACACACAGAGATCATGTCAATTTATAAACAATAATTTAATGAATGAATGGACAAAAACAGATACTAAATAAATAATTTTTTTTCTCTTTCGTATTTAAACATCAATCAAAAAATTGTTCATTGTTTGCCTTTCGCATTTCGACGCTTTAAACGTGACAATAAGAAACAAGATTTTGTTTCCTTTCTGAATACTTTTTTGAAAGCATTCATTTCATTTTAATAGAACCGCAAGAGTCAAGTACAAAAAATTTGTGTGTCTCTCCCTCTCTGTCTGTTTCTGTGTGTACAAGGAGTCAATCTTATATGACTTATGCCAACAAACAATATATATGTGTACACATTCAAGGTTAATAAATGTTTGAAGTTGAACAAAAAAAAGTTTATAAAAAATTGGCATTCACTCTCCTCTCTTTGATTGCTTTTACATATTTTTTGGTGTTAAATGAAGACCTTTATTGGATATTTTGGTAATTTATATTAATGACAATTTTAATAGGTAATATATTACCTTCCCCTATTTGGGATATCATTTTTCTGCTTAATAGAAATCTATAAAATTAGTAATTTTAAATTTTTTAAGATTCAAATTATTTAAATTTCAAGTTTTTTAAAAACTTTAGAAAATTAAAAAAATTTAAATTCAAAAATTTTGAATCACTTTATAAATTACTAAATTATAATAATATAGAATATAAGCGAAAAAAATTAAAAATCTTAAGAAATACTTTTAAATTTCTAAAAGAAACTTCAAAATAATTTCTAATTATTTCCACAAACTCATTCCAATCAAGTGACTCAAGAATCAACTCAAGCTGAAAAAAACTTGCAAAAACCACAAAAAAATTCTTTAAATTTCTTACGGAAATTGCCACCATAAATTCCAATATTTTATGCAGCAAAAAAATTACCATAACTACAATCTACAAAATTTATTCCTCACAGAACCCCATAAATCTGAAATTCCGCATTAATCTTCAATTGTTCTTTCGAAATTCTTATTTCAAAAAAAGAGTTTTGCAATTAAAATTTTGCAACAATGTCGGTTCCCATAGCGTCTATTTCATGCAACACCTATATATGTGCATTGTTTCCAAATGACAAACAGTTTTTAAGTTTTAAATTCCACGATCATAGTAAGGAATAAGCAGCAATTGCTAAACCTTCTTAATCTCTCACAGTAACTGATCGAAAACAATTTTTTTCATTTCATTCTCTCCTCTTAATAATTTTTTAATTCCATTTTATTCCTTCGTCTTTTTTTTTGTACATGATCGATGTTAATGTGCTTCAGAGAATGTGTGTTTGAATATCCAAGCGAGACAAGAGAGTTGTAAGCGAATAAAAAATAAATAAATATCAAGAGAGAGAAAAGGTAACAACTCGTGTAGGTGTCGTTTGTCGATTATACATGTTATATATTTTTTTTCACTGTGCCTTTCCATTCTAAACCAGATTTTAATTTCCAAGAAACTTCTTTTATATGCAAATTTTATTAAATATTTTTTTTTGCTCTCTTAACAGTGATCTTAAGTGCCTTAAATTGAAGCCTGAATAATATACACAAAAAAGATACAAGACAATGAGCAGAGAAAAGGGGGAGAGATGAAGCTAAGCAAGCAATAAAAAATAGAACAACAAGCTTTATCATGTAACGGTTTTGTTTTGACAAAATATGAGTTTAGTATAAGAATTTTACGGGTATTAACTTCTAGTATTAACAGGTGCTAAGATCATGAGGCATTATTTATTGTAAGAGTCATTATTAGCAAAATGCATGATTATGGCTTAGCGATAGTCGACGACTGACGATATGTTCATTTAAAAAAAATTATAATTTTGCCTTTTTTAAATTGCCTGCGAGAACTAGTTTCGGTGTCTTGTGTGCGAAAAATAAGAAAATTATTCATAAATCTTATGGTTTGTGCAGTTGAGGTAAGACTGAATGAATATAATTATTGCTGAAATGTGTTTTGCGAGCTTGTTTGGTGCTGCTGGTTTGGATGGAGGGATGGAATGGATGTATTTTGACTTTTTGTCTGTCTGTGGTGCTTTTTGAATGGTTCTAGATGTAAACTTCAAAAAAAACTCAGGCAAATTTGGAAAAATGGAACTTTTGGGATTCAGTTCCAGTTCCTCCAACTGGATTATTAGAACTTGAGTAAGATCCCAAAAGCTGATTCAAAATTACATATGCTAAGGATGCTGATACTAACGACAGGCAAAATACCACTATGTCTATGAATATGCTCTAAATTGACATCCAGTATCCTTAACCGCAGATGGATGCTGACAACTGTGCTCTTAAGTAGCTGATGAGCAGCAGTTGTTGAGTACAAACTCAAATACTTAATTAAATCACCCAGAAACAGCGCTCTACTTCCAATCCATTCTAATCCAATTTCACCATAACTCGTTGCATACAATTTTTGAGCTTTGGGCAGTTCCAAGGAGCGAGCGATAAAAAGAATTCATTTTTATGTTAATAATTTAGCAAAAAAAAAAGGAAAAAGAAAATTCATTTTACAGTCGGTTGATTGCATGTCTATATATTTTTAGTACTGCCTTTGAAGACATGCAAATGAAGTTGTTAATGTGATACTTTTTTTTTTCCACTTACTGCACTTTATATGCACAACATATATTGATTTCAAGATTTTTTTCTTCTTCTTCTTCATCAGCCTTTTTCTTTAATGCATAATTTATAACTGACTAATTTCTAGCGTCTTCTCTTGCATCCGCATTTACTCACAGTTCATTGTAATTATGGCACGTATGCTTTTGAAATTTACCGATACGATATGCACCATCATCGTTGTTATTATTGTTTCTCTTGCTGCCTCAAAATACAATCTTTCATTCTTGATCATCATTGTGGAATATTTCACATGAATTTGTAGGCAGCGGAGAGGGTTCTTGAGCTATTTGTTTATCCCATTCACCTTCATCTCATCACAAACATATACAAAATTATATCAATTATTACCACAAATTGCCCCGCAAGGCACCCGCAGAAGCATCAGTCATTACAGTTAGATTAAAAATGAAGGAACGGGATGGGATGGGATGAGAGAATATAAATGAGAAAATTAGAAGAAAATTATTTGATTTTTTTTGCGCTGCTGTCTCTCGTTTGTTTTAAACTTCTTCCTTATGCTGTTCGACTCATGCTGCAATCACATGTCAATCAATGTGACAGTGGATAGAAAGAAATGTAACATATTTTTTCTTCTTGCCGTTAGACAGGCCACAACAACTTGATGTTGTGATTATATTATATTACTTTATATATTTTTATTTCAAGCTATTTCATTTATATTCATCTTTTTATTGTGAATAGTTAATGAATGTAGTTAAGTGAAATGAAAAATGTGACAATAAGTTTATGGATGTGGATGGCTGGGGCGCATTTTTATGGGTGGTTGGGTAACGGTATCTAACTTTATATGCTCTTCTGAAGCTAATCACCCTTATTGAGTATTCTTGACATGATTCTGGATCAGAATCGAAACAGATTTTGGCTTTGATTTAATATTTACCCCCAAATTTAATTAAAATTTCACAGAATTTTCATTCATTCTTATAAACTACAATCTTAAAATTCTACAGCTGATTTATTTTAACATCAATTAAATTGCCATAATTCCTTCAAAGTTAAAAAATTCTCCAGGCAAAAATTATTCAATAAACTCCTTAGCTGCCCACCCAATCCACTCAAAATCATTAACCCAATTCACATAAAAAAATGCTCTTGAAATGAAAAAAAAATTCCGAGTATGTTTATAATGTGAAAATTGATGTGGTAAGTGGCATGTCATGTACACATTTGCTTATACCTAAACGCCTCGACAATTGTATAAGAAAACAGATAGATTGAAATGAAATTATCTATTGGAATGTAATTGTTTCTAAATTCGCAAATTGCAGGCAAAAGAAGCAAAGCAGAAGGGGAGTGGATTTGAATAGAACCTGAATGAGATGCCATTAAATATCATTTTATAAAGATTCAGAAAAATTACATAGTAAAACAAATAAAGAGATACGAGAAAACAAGAATGAAAGAAATTAGCAGTTTGTTGAAAAGATTTAGTTGCGGTAAATGGACATCATGATTTGTATGATTGTAGACTCTAATTACCATTTCAACAGAGAAAGATTTTGAAATTAAGATTAATTGATTGCATATTGCGGAAATATAACGGATTTTTGTTGGCTTTTAAGATGTCTTTTGTGATGATTTTCGTTAAAGATTCTAGCATTTGGATTATTACAATGTTAATCGGAGGATTTCGTGAATTAGTGATGATAATTTATGTTGTTAGCAGATTTTGGATGATAGGCATGTTAATAGAGTCGTGCCAGGAAAAAAATTTGAGGATGTTTTTTTCATCTTTGATACTTTATTTTTTTAAATAAATTTTAAGTTACCAGAATCTGACCTGATTGCAATTAAACACCCTCCCCTCCTGGATACGTAATCTGCATACCCATTTTATGAATTATTTTATTTAGTTTATATTTTAATGAAGACTTTAAAAATTATCTTTAAAAAAATAAATAAAAAATAATAAAAGAAATATTTGGAAAAAATACACCATTTTACATATTTTGACATTAGGGATTTTTTTGACATTAGGGAGACAATTACTAAATTGAGATTCGAACTTCAACTTTTTACGAAATTTTGTATGGATTCTTACATAAATTTTAAATCTTTAATTGTTAACAGCTAAAATACAATTTTAAGTTATTTCAAATATTATTTCTGATTCTCAAAAATTTAGTTCCACCCATTGGCTGCAAACAGCATCATGAACCGTTATTTTTTTTAAATTCAAAATATTTTCGAAATTTTTTCGAAGATTTTTTGACTGGTAAATTTTTTGAATTTGAAAATACCGTCTTTTGGTTACAGCTAGCAACTTTGCAAGCTTTACCCGTATTTAATTATAATATGCAAAAAAAAATTTTTTTGATTTACAACGGTCATTTTCAATTTAAAAAAACCAAATTTTCGAAATTTTGTCTTCGAATAATAAGAACTGTTTGCAGCCAATGGAGTTCCACTATACATCTCATAAAAACCTTAATATCCCATTAAAACCTTCAAAAAACATTACACGATGATCTCATAAAACATTTAATTCATTTAGAAAATAAAAATCCATCAAAAATCTTTAATACCGATTATGTTTCTGCTACAAAATGCCTATGGGAAAAAACAATCAGATCAGCACATAAAAATATATGTGAGAGAAAAAGAATATAGTGAGTTATCAAATGTTAAACTATTAACTAACTGTAAAATTTCTCATCAACTATCATCATTATGAATAATATTCAGCTACGAAAAAGAAATATCCATCAAAAACCTTCTTTCGCTTTCACAAACTCATAATGACGTACGATAAAATTTATTGCAGAAACAGCAACATATTGCCCATCAGTAAGAGAGTCGACAAATGCATGGGAGAAGCTGATGAGGAATGAAAGAAAAGTTAATTAGAATTTTTTATTGCATTAAAAAAATGAAGAGATTTTTTACGATAGATCACTGACTGACGACTGTTCATTAACTGCCATCGTCTCTTAACGATGAAGAAAATGAGTCGAAAAGGGAAAAATTGAAGAAATGTGTTGAAATTAGCAAAAATGAAAAATGTGAGTCTTTTATGATCTCGTTCATTTTAATTTTAATTTTCTTCTTTCTTATCGTTCCTCAAAACTAAGGAGAACTGTCGATGCTTGCGGTGCTTACGAGAGGAAGAGAGAATGTGAAATTTATCGATAAGATAAGAAATTTAATTATCATATTTTTAACATAAGCTTTTTAAGAATTTCCATTTTGTTCTTCCTCTTCTTCCTTTCAGTTTTGAATTGCTGCACTTACAGAGTGGGCTGTTGAGGGTTCTTATAGAGTGCATGCAAATGATATGCTGGACGATGAAAATTATAGGTGTTAAGTTTAATTTTAAATTATGAATATGATGTGGAATAAATTAAATGAGATCTTGAGTGTATCTGCAACCTAAAGTCATTAAGTGGTGTGCAGAGTTGTTCATTAGATGGTTATGATTAGGTAAAGTTGTTGATTTTGGGTTAGAGTATAATTCACAAGAGCAAGTTTCAAACAATTTTGGACTTTTGTATGAAATCTCGTTATACTTCACAAGAGCAAGTTTCAATCAATTTTGGTTTTTTGTATGAAATTTCGTTATACTTCACAAGAGCAAGTTTCAATCAATATTGAATTTTTGTACAAAATCTCGTCTTGATGACCCTCAACTGCTTCCAAAAAATTTATTTTGAAGCTTAAGTACCTACTCAGTCCTAAGCTTACGTACTAAGTCCTCTTACATCCACCAACTCTGCTTTCAAAAAATATTCAATCAGGTGTTTCTTTATTAGTATTCCGTCGTCCAATTAACAATTTTACCGAGAATGCTGCATTAATTTGTGAAACGTAATCGAATGAAAATAGCTTTCAATATTTCACCATTAATGCCTTTCGATTGACTTCTTTTCACTCATTTACATACATTCATTTATTACTATAAAAAATGGGAGAATAAATGATTTTTCACATTAATTTTTTTTCTGTATTTTTTATGGACTCGACTTGAATATTTAGTTCTGAATTTTTAGCCAAATTTGCATTTCTATTCTAGAAAAATTTATGATTTTTTTTTAATTCTGCAAGCATTTTTCGATTTTCTCATGTCTATTAAGCAGATTAAGGTAAGGATTTCAAAACAAAAAAATTTGTAATGACTTAAAAGATTTATCGAGCGGTATCAATAGAATTTTATTAAGTTTCTCCTGACCTGACATTTATGACTTCGTAAAATTCATCAAAAGCCGTCGAGTCGCCAATAAAAATAAGAAATTAAAACAGCATCTAGCCAGAGACTCACAATGTTTCAGTGACAATAAAAAATCTTGTACCAGAAAAGACTCATTCACATTTTCATGAAAAATTGTATGTCATTAATTGAAATGGCAAGGCACATGAGAAACAAATAAATATTTATGTGAACAGACTAGTACAAAGTGTAAATTACATACATTGTAATTTAATAGTAATCCATGTGTCATTCAGTGGAAAGTAATGGTATCAATTTCGACTTGATATCCAACACTTAACACAATATAAATCTCAAAAAACACAGATATGAGGAGTCATTCATAAATCACGTTCACCAAAAATTGGGATTTTTAGACCCTTCTACCTCCTCCTTCCGTCCCAAAGCTCATAATATTTTTTTTAAAAAATAAAAATAGAAGTGTCAGATAGCACCAGACCCCCTTCCATCAATTGTAGACCTCATTTGTGAACGATCCCCCTTATTCAGATTAAAATATTCCAAAAGAAATCAGCGAAATTTTGAAAAGTAATTACAAATCCCCAATAAAATTATGAATAAATCAGCGGAGAAAGAAGATATTATTAAAGAAATTTAATGCCTTTATTGAGTTAGTTGTGAGTCATAAAAAAAAATATCCATAAAAGAAATCCATCAAAGAAAAACTAGAAGACACAATACACTTGACGATGTTTTTTTTGATTTTTTATTGGGGATGTTATAAAGTCGTGTGGAGAAGTAGAAGACAACAGTTAAATGAGAAATTAATTTTGAAATAAATTCATGGCAGGGTATGGACACATGGAGAGTGATTTGGAGTAGATTTTGCATATTTTTGAATATTTTAGGTCAGAATCCTTGACAATTCTATCTTTAATCAGCCACAATCACAAAAATAACCCCTTAAACTAACAAGTACCCATCCCTTGACTCATATCCTTCTCTTTTTGTATACCGCTTGACAAGAAGAAATTAGAGACGTTTTTTGTAGGCTAAGTCTGTATGTTGTAAATTGATTTAGGCTGTTAACCGAATATCGACAGGTTCTACAAAAAAAACTAAAAGCTTGAGAAGTTAATTATCTTGGAATTATTGATTCATTCAGGGCAATTTAAATAAATATTTTATCTATCAGACTGTCAAGTCAGGATTGTTTTCTTCTTGTTGTCTTTTAAAGTACATAAATAATAATAAAATTGTAGAGTTGGAGTTAGTGAGTTGAAGTTGGGTATAGTTGGGGATTATAGAGCGCATTTGGAATTTTTTGGACTTGATCTTGAAATGATTGACGCGATTCTGTCTTAAGAGTTAGAGAAAATTACGAGTTGATGATTTTCAGGCTGTTTGGCTTAGAACAAGATCGTTGGCTATGTTCATGACCCTAAAGACTAGAATGGACTATCAATAACAGTACCATACAAATTTTTTATACATTCCGGGAAATTCCAGAACCAACATAACCATCTTGCTTTTAATTTTCATAGACAAACCTCATCAAACTCCAGTTCCTTCAAAATATCCAGCTAAACTCAAAAATTCCTTCTCAAGCTCTCATTTATAATGAGAAAACAAAGATAAATCAGGACATATCGAAGCATTTTCGATTAAATTGGAATGAAGAATTTATAATATTTATACAGACAGCGATGACATGATAGATGACACCAAAACAAAGTTATGAGATTATCATCATCATAAAGAAAGGAAATTGAAAAAAAATGCTCGTGCGTGCTGTGTTTATTATGATAATGGGCAGTTTATGTAATTCATCAGAATTATTTTTCTCTCTGTTCTCATACCATAAGCAAGTTTGTGCCGCCGCCGTCGTTGTCGATCTGTTACTATAATGTATGAACGATATCAGACAAGGTATCAAGTTTCGACTTCTTTCTTTTCATTTCCTTCGATTTCATTTCTTAAAGATCTTATTTTTTTCTTCATCTCTCTTATTTCCATCTCTTCATCAACATCATCTACATTTCCACGCGATCGCATATGCAAATGATTAAGTTGTAAAAAAAAGTCTCTAGCATAAGATATGTCGTTAACGAAAAAAATAACAGATTTAAGAGTTATATATACATTTTTTTATTAATTAATTATTCAAATGCTATTCCAGCTTGTCTGTTTGGATGTGAAAAAAAAATCTCAAATGAATTAAGATTCAATAAACTCGTTTCGTGCAAAACTCTTTTTTCATCGAATTTCATCACATTTTAAAGTCAGATTTTTTCTTGATTCCACGAGAGCAGAAAATAAAACCGCACACGAAAAAAGAGTCATAAATTCATTGTTTCGTCAGTTGATTTGTCATGGAGACTCCATATAAATTTATATAGATAGGGGTTGTTCACAAATTATGTCTATTGACCTTCCTACTCCTTCCTGTCACAGAATATTCATATTATTTTTTTGTGGAGTACCACACAGCAGCAGCAATAGTTTTTTTGCATTTGGGGCAGAATTAAATTTTGACACCCCACTGAAACGGAATTTATATAGAAAATAATTGAATCCTTAAAGAAAATTGAATATATATGAAAAAAATTGTTTGACTACCTTGAATTCCCTTTGAAGATACGTTTCCAACTAACCCCCCCCCCCCCCTCCACACCATCAGAAGTATTAAACATCCAGGGACATCATCCAGAGAAATTTCCCAATGGTATTTTATTTTTTCTCAAAACCCCTAACATATTGAAGAAAATTTCCCATACAAGAGGAGAGAGAAACTCGCCTTCTGTAGACATCATCACTGAACACCCAACTAGCTCAAAATTTCACATTGTGTGAACAAATTCATGTAAAAGAAAATAACAGATTCGTCGACTGCTGTTATCAACGAGGACAGATGAGAGAAAGTAGACCTCGTTTAGGTACACAGCGATAAAAATTCAGAAAAAAATTGTTATTAACTTTTTCTCGCTCCTCTTCTGTCCCACAGAGCGCAAATTATATATTGCAAAAAAAATTTAACACGTAAACTTTATTTTCCTTTAGAAAGTTCCTGTTACCATCAAAAAAATGATAAAGGAAACTTTTTTTATCGCCTTTTATGAAACAGCCGTGATTATTTACATATTTTTCTTTTCTCCTGTCTTTCCTACATGCAATTTTCGTATATGGCAATGTAATCTTAACGAAAAAAAAAATAGTAATAATAAACATATTGAGATATACATGATGATTTACTCATGAGAATAGCATACACAAAAAATGTTAATAAAATTTGTATAAGGCAATCGATGTTTTTTTTCATTAAAGCTGAAAGTAAAGTAAATGCAATGTCTGAGAGCAAGAAGAAAAAAAGATAATGAGTAATACAAAAAAGAAGATTGCATAGAGAGATGAGAGATGTTGGAGATGCTGTAGAAATTATGTCACTATTTCATGAGAAGCTTTTTTTCTTCTTGCTGCATAATGAAAGGAAGGAGTGGATGTAATCGTTGATGTTTGCAATTTTTTGAAAAGAGAATTGACATAATCGAGAGATTATATGACTGAACATGTTGGAAAAAAATGAATAAAAGTAAAAGGGACATGATTTTTTACTCCATTATAATTATAATTAAGTCGGTTTGAATGAGCTTCATTTAGTTCAATTTCTATGGAAATTAACTCTTTTCATTTTGAGTCGAGTCAATTTGACTCCAAAAAGTCAGAAAAATTAAAATAAATAGTCAGCAATTATTAGGGGGGTTCACTAATGCTGTCCATGAAGGAATTGATATTTAAGAGACTCGCTGTACCCACCTTGCTATAAAATTGTACCTTAACAATTCCACACAGACCCCCAGACCCCCTCCGTCTTAAGAATTTACCATCATAAGTGCACAACCCCAATTTTATTCAATTAACCTGACACAATCCACAGATAAATCTCGGCAAATGTGAGCAAATCATAAAACAATACACTAAATCTGTGCTATAAACGTTAGCATAGGAAGGTCACACCTACCCAAATGGATATAATTAATATCTTGCAAATAAAATAATCGCATTTTTATAAACACCAATTTTGAAAAACATTCAACTGTGCAATCGTCATTAGACTTCACGACGACGACTGCTCGTCTACACGTTCAATGTGTAATTTTATGCAAATCCTCAACTGAGTCAATTTATACATGGCAATCATGTGAGAGTTGTAAATTGTAAGGTGTTAGATTTTTTACTGTAAAGAAATAATAGTAAAATGTGCGGTTTGTGTACGACAATTTAGTTCAATAAGTATTAAGAAAAATTGCAGCATGTAATGAAATCAGAAAAGTATAAAACATTCAAGGCTTTCTTGACTTCAAGTCGAGAGAGAGAGAAAAAAAAACATTCTTTATAACTGACATAAATTATTGCATAAAAGTGCATTTTAATTGATTTAAAATGAGCGGGGAGAGAGAGAATGAGAAGGGATAAGGAATTTCAAGCAGGTTATGTGGAGGCGTAAGATACATTTCACATGTATTATATGATGATGATGATGCCAAATGAATGCAAGTATGGAATTACAATAACATCCACAAAATATGTATGCATAATTTATTTTGAGGCTTTTGTAAAAGTGGATGGGAGGGGGGCAAGCGAAAAACAGAATTAAAGGAGATGTTCAATGGAGACAATGCAGTGTGCCGAGATTTTTATATTTATTGCAGTTCAAGAGAGAAAAATTCCAGCATCGATTGAATTTAAAACCTCCTTAACTCGTTTGCTCTTTTCGTTCGTTCATGCCTCAATTAAAATTTTCATGTTTGAATGTGCGATAAAAGAAAGAAAATTTTTTTTCGCAGATAAGATCAAAAATTCTATTGATTTGTCAATTCCTACCTTCCTCTGTTCTTTCTTGTATGCTCGTACGCCTGTTTTGTCTTTCCTTTATTCTTGCTCTTGCTCGCTTTATAACGAGACGTTAACGTGGTTAGTAAAAGTTTGCTAATATGCTAAAATTGTCCATTTGGAAGTGAATTGAGAATTGGTTTGCTCTGTAACTGATCACAAAGTAAGGCTGACTTAGTTAAGCTAAAGAAATTTCTAAAGAGATGCAAGGTTATCATTTTTGAGGGTTCTAAATCTTTGATTTAAGTAAGAGTCAATAACTCTACCTTATTTGTACTGTTTCGACCTGAATCAATCTAATTTGACCTGAATTGATATAAATTGACATGAGTCGACTAGCTTAAACCTAACTTGATTTTTTCTGACTCTACTAACTCGTCTTGATTAAACTTATATTGACTTAATTCAACTATACCTATCTCAGCCTTATTTGATCTAACCTACATCAAGGGATACCCCAGATGTACCCTACTTGAATACATACCTCAGAGGTTGCTCAATAAATCATAATGTTCATCCTAGTGTATACTAAGCAATCGTCACATGACTTTATTTCTCAACTAACCAGTAGCATAGAACATGACTCAGTGAAATGCTCATAAACCTCTACCCCAAGGACTTTCCAACTCAAAAAAAATTTTTTTTTTTCAAACAAGACAAAGGAAAGAGTTTCGCCTGAAAGAACTCGAGGAATAATTTCCTTTATTATTATTTAAAAGTAAAAACGAGCCAAGAATGTGGTTCTTAATAATAAAATGAAACCACACAGGAACTATACTTTGATTTCAAATTAAATGAAGAAGATTATTAGGAAGGGAATGGTAGAAAGAGTTCAAAAAAAAAATTGAAATATCAAATACGGAATTCATTTCATTATTAATCCATTGTTCTCCGATCTCAAGTGTGACAATTGAATTTATTTTGGTTCGATTTCATATGAATTCACGTATTTGCTGCTGGGATTCAGTAACTCTTTTTTTGTTCATTCGAATTTTTTTTCGGGTGGAAAAGGTAAGTCTTGAGATATTTTTTAATATACAGAAGAGAGAAAAAAAAATATAAAAAAATTCGAGCATTAAGAAGAAAAGAATTGGAGATCATCATTAAATTTGAAAATATAGTATATATTAAAAGAGAACCGATTGAGCAAGATTAAGAAAGATCTTTTTTTGTTTTGTGTGACTAACAGAAAGAAAACCAGTTCACAAGTTTTCTTTTCTCGAGATTCTTGCCTACTGGAGTTAATCCGTAAACTAAAGCAGGTGAATGCTTCGTTCCTCTAATGCCGATGTCGAATAATTCGAGCAAAACGGATTCTCTTTTTAAAATGTTTTTTTGTATTATTATGTTTTTTTTCTTGCCTTTTTTGATATGATAAAAGAACGGAGCAGCAAGGCATGGTAATGACATATCGAGAAATTTTTTTATTAATAATGGATATTTAATGTTAAAAATTTTTTTATCTTCAACTTATTAATTGTTATGTGCGATAAAATCAAACATTGATGAGCCGTTTTTAAATTAATTTATGTTATGGGAAGAAAATTGGAAGGTTCTACAATCACGCAAGAGTTGTTGACAAGTTAGGGGATATCATGAGAAAATTGTGGACTGTGTGCATTTTTTGGGGCAGATAAAGTTTGCGGAACTGATCAAATGATTTTTGATCATTTTTTAAACATATTTGATCAGTTCTGCAGATAAATAATTAAGTAGATTAATAAAATGACAGATTGCCATTCTGAGACTCGAACCCAAGATAGATGAGTCAGTGTTGAATTCTTAGCTACCAAATCACTAAGCCAATAAGCTATCTAGCCGTTTTGGATCCCAAAAAAAAAAGATTAACAGTAATGATTTATTAATTACACCACACCAAATCCATCTCAATATCAGCCATATTCCACATCATTCCAACTCGAACCCACACAAAGCACTTTCTTCCCATGAGAAAACCTCCAAAAAACTCTTTTAATAATTACTTCATATCATTTCAATTAACATTAAAATTAAGAGACGGACATAAAACCTTAAAAAATTGCATCAATTTAAGAAATGAAACTTAACGATGACCGCATCATGACATACAAAAAAAAATTGTTAAAATAAAATAAAAATAAAGCAAGAAGAAATTCCAGTAAAAAGGAAAAAATAAAAAAAAAGTTTCTGTCTTTTTGTTTGTAATTGGATTACATTCCATCGCAAGCCCTTCTTTCTCTTCACTCGGCCACGGTTACTAACTACTTTATTTCTACTTCAGTAAGTTTATCAAATGATGATTAAATGAGATGGGAAATGAAATGAAAAAATATATTTTTTTTTCATCATCAAAAGAAAGAAGAAAGGAAAGAAGTACACAGAAAAAATTCCAAAGTCGCATAGTTTTTCTTTATGGACGAGAAGAAGAGAGTTGAATGAGCAGTGCTGGAAGTAGAAATAATAATAATTAAACAAAAACTACTAATGGACTTATGATAAATGATCTTGTCGACGTTGAAATACACATACACAACGGTGGTGTGTATGGAGATGAACAATCATAAGCGCGATGATATTCTTTTATTCAATTAACTAAAAGATCTTGGTTAGATATGAAAGAAAGAGATTTTCATTCTCAAAAAAAATAGGGAGCAGGAAAATAAATGAAACAAGGGGGTCTGTCGTTTATGATGTTCAATATTTAAAAGGGGAGGCATTGGGATAGCAACCCCATTGTAAAAAGACATAAAATATCATACAAAAAGGCACAAATCCAATTTAAAAGATCACAAAATCCCATAAAAGAGACGCCAAAATTTTATATTTGACCCCAGACACCAAAAACCATTGAAACACCACTGGTAGCAAGAGAATCTAGTGATGTGATGCTAAAAGTAACTTGAAAATTTAATGCAAAATTGGTAGTGGAACCTAAAAATATGTAACTTGCAAACAATCACAGAGAAAATTAAAATCAAAAAATGAAATCATTAATAAATGATTCGTACATTTTCTCAGACTTATTCGTAAATCATTAAAATACATTTTATGTGGATTCTTCGCAGCCAGTGGCAAAAAAATAAAAACAAAATTAATGAAGAGAAAAAAGAGAGACAAAGACACAAACAAGCGCGAATGTTGAAGTTAAAAAGGAATTTTTAACAAGCTTCATGCCCCGGCTGTTCATTGCAAAGCACAAGCATCAAGATGAGGTGAAAGAGACAGATGAACAGAGCAGCAGAAGGAATATAAAAACATACAAAATGATTTCATAACAATATCATTTCATTAATTGTTATCATCACTTGAGAATCTTGGACAAAATGATATGTGGTGTTTATACATTCTTTAAACATGTTCGATTGTTTTCCATCACAAGCTGCTCTGATACAAATCTTTAACATTTTTTTCTCCTCTATCTTTCCCCTGTCTTCATATTGATTCCTTGTTCAATATAATGAACATTCACTGAGACATCCAGCTTGTTTGATAAATGTAGCTAATATGTATATGAAAATTATTTTAAATTGACTAGTTTTTTGAGAAGATTGTGTGAATATCGTTTAGTTTGTCCTATTGTCTATCTCACTTCAGTTTTATCAGTTAATAAAGTATAAATTTACAGATTTTTGATAAATTTTCAAACAGATATTGTACCTTGGGACACCCTGCCATACCCTGTCACCTTATCTGTTAGTTTGAGAAAATTCATCTATAAAATAATCGATTTTTTGATAATCATCAGCATATAACTCAATAAAATGCGCTCTGTACCCACATACCCCAAAAAAATTAACCCAACTTTTCTTTTATTATAACAATTTTCTGTCGATATTATATTCATGATAAAAAGTTATTTCTAATTTGAGGCTTATTAGCTACAAGATTTATGGAAATAGATGTATTCAATTTATTGGGACTAATTATGTCTTTATGAAGCTTTTTATTGGCATTTCTTATGGTTTATTTGGAGCAATATTGATTGGGATTTTTTGATAAATTTTTCAACTATGAAATAAAATATTACCATAAAAAAGCTTATTGACAAACCTGAAATTCTACTCAATTAAGAATTGTTTTTTTTTCGGCTGCTGAAGATTAAAATGAGCGCATATAAAGATATAATTGGGATTAAGAATGTTTTGATTTGAAAGGAATTAATTCTTTATTGCTTTCGTGATGAATGAGGCAAAACTGTCAAGAATATCCAGTAAGAATGGACATTTTTTGCGACTAAATGGACAACAAAAGAATTTTAATCCCAGGTATTTTACCTTCCGTACCTCAATAACTGTGCAGGCAATAATTTGTCAATTTCTTGGAAGATTTGTTTATTTTCTCAGAATTTTTCTATTCAGCACTTCCAATATCCTTTAAAAATGGTAAATGAACCCAAAGTAAATCCTCTGCATGATCCCAAAACAAGCCATTCCAATTATGTGTAGAAAATATGTTTCAAGGGCACTTCCCGTAAAAATTTTAGTTGTTAACAAAGAAATTTAATTTCAACACATTTTTAAAATTCCTTCATCCATGCTAAATGGTTGAGTACACAAGATAATATTTTTATTGAGGAGTTCACATGATGACTAAGAAATTGAGGCTTATTTGTACAGGTTTAATTATGCTCAGCTCTTACTTATTGGGTATTATTATCATGATAATTGTTTGAATGATTTGTAGAAAAAGGAAATTTCATTTTCACATGTTTGAAGTGAAATGAATGGAGGAGGTTTGATGATTGTTTTCAAGGCGGAGAAACTATCTAAATAATTCTTTTTTGGATATTCATGCTTAGGTTTGATGATTTTATTCGGCTTAGTTTTGAGGCGTGAGAGTTTTGAAGATGAAATGGAAGAGAATTGCATTATGGAATTTTTAGGACAGATGGTTGTGAAAATGTACGTGATTATTGTGGAATTTTGTGATTTGCTGTGGATTTTATGGATGTTTTGAGTTTTGAATGAGTTTTTAGACATTTTTTTTTAAATTTATTACAAGAGAATTAAATTTTTAAATTTATTTTAATTCAAATTTTTATAATTTAAATTCTTTTTAATTTTAATTTTTAAAATATAACTTTTTTAACTTGAAATTTTTTTAATTTCAAATATTTTTAACTTCAAATTTTTTTTACTTTAGTTTTTTATTTTAAATATTTTAATTTAATTTTTTTAAATTTTAAACTTTTTTAAATTTGAAAACTTTATTTAATTAAAAATTTTTCAACAAAAAATCAGTCAGAAAATTCTTTAATAAAACTCCAATTCTAACCAGATCTCATCATCCAATTCAATCTTAATTTATAACCCATACGATAAAAATTAAATCATAAAATAATCTTCCATCTATCAACAAAAACACAAGCTGATCTGTTCAATAAAATTCAAGAAATAAAATTGGAATCAAAACAGTCACATCCCCTAGTTCTATTATTAAGTTCTCACTACAAAAAATTCCATCTAATGTGTAATGTATAAAATAAACATACGGAAAAAGATAAAAGAAATAGAAATATCATTTCAAAGTCGATATTTCTTCGATCATTATAATAATAAAAAAAATTTCCTTTTTTCATGTTTATTTATTTAATTCTCTCTGAACTCTTAAAGAAACGAGAATTCTTATTTTATTGTTATTGTTTGGATATATTTTTTTCTGTATTCTCAAGCTACAGAGAGAGAAAATCTATCAGAAAAGGAGAATCAGACGTTCTTAAAAATTCATTAGAATAGACTTCCTGTATAATCACTTCATTAAAGCTATCAACAATAATTCTCATCATGATGATGGTAGATGATGATGATGATGTTTTGATAATCATAAAGCCCAAGCTCATAAAAAATAAAAAGTTCATTGGATATGAACGTAATGTGATTGTTATGTATTATTAATTAAGCTTATTCTCAAATGATGTTTCAATATTAACAAATAAATAAATATTGTGTATGATTCTAAGCTCATGATAGACGAAAATATACATCTCATCATGCCTATTTAAAATCAAATTTTTCTTTCTATCAATTGAAAAGTCAAAAATTTGAGCAACAACAGAACTAAAGTAAATGTTAGATGAAACTCGAGGCGGAGAGTGCGGTGAATAGTAATAGAAAAATAATAAAAAAAAATTTCTGATCTTGAAATGATGATTATAAAATAATAATTCATGGTCAAAATCTTTCACTAGACTTGCTTCATGTACCATATAATGGGGTACCATAACTTGATTGATTGATCGCGAAATCATTAAATATTCATAAATATTATTATCTACTGTTGCTGTTGCCCTTTTCTATTTTTCTCTCTTATTCTTGTTTGACTCGCGGCAGTGAAATTGGAAATTGTTATTTAGGGTTTGTGCATAAATGACGTCTGTTGGAGATGAAATTGGCCATCGTGACCCTCCTGACTACTTATTTTCCATCTTTAAATTTAATCTCTTTTTCAGGGTACATACCCCAGGAGGGGTCCAAGGGGGTCGTGATCTCATATTGAAATTTATATGAGAATTTTTTGAACCCCTAAAATTTTTTTGAACCTCTCCCTCGAGTGGTCAGACCCTTTTCGAAAAATTCTAAAATTAGTTTCTTGAGTACTCAAAGAAAGTCAAATAAACCCAAGCCTTATAAAATCTTCGACGTCATTTGTTCACGACCCCCATTATGATTATGGGATATTTTCATGTACTTACGATTCTTATTGATTCGATGAGATAATCAATTATCCTTATGATTACACAATATTTTTTTCTATTATTTTTTTAATGCTTAACGTTGGTAGCCACACATGTCCATTAATTTTATCTGTATTTCATCACCGCTATAAATTTTATAGTAATTATCCATTCGGTTTTTTTCGGCTTATAAGGAAAAGATCAAAGTTCTTCTTATTATTTTTTTAGGATAGTAATGATTCAAAATTATACGATATATCCCAGGTAGGTAAATATTTTATTTTAGCACTTCCTTTCCTCATCCATTCACCTGTTACTTCACAAAAAAATCTTTTATTTTTTTTTCTTTTTCTCTTTTATTTTTTCTTCCTATATTTTTTTCGGTTTCTTTTGAGAATTTTTTATCTATGCACTTCACTTAACTATAGTTCTATTCAACCTTACTTCCTTCTTTTTTTCTAATTTTACATTAATTATTTCATTCGTTTCGTTCTCTTTTTTTTCTTTACTACATCCACGAGATTTTAAGAAAGATTTCAATGCTTGCGTTCACCGCAACTTGCGAACTGCAACTGATTCTGTACGATCGTCTTTCTGCTTCACATGATTTTCTCTCTTTCTCATTTTCATTCATTCATACAACTCCATTGTTGTTGTTGTCTTTTGGGTCTCTGAATGAAGAAATGAAAAATACATTGTGTGTTAACGTACAAGTACCTATGAGAAAATATAAACCTGTTCCTTTGTTGTTATTGACACTGAGGGGAATTTGTTTTGGGAAAGGAAGTGTTCTGAGGCTGAAATATTTTTTACATGTTTTTTAACATGGCTTGGATTATTTATTGGATTTAAATTGAGACCCTATTGAGGCTTTTTTTTGTCGATTGGGGTTCTTCTGTATTAGTTGAGGCATTTTAGTGTAGATTGAAAACAATTGAAGCTCATTAGTGTATATTATGGCTATCTATAGTTGACTAAGACTCTTTGGGATCGATTGGGGTTCTTTAAGGGCAATTAATGCTTTTAAGAGTTGATATCAACTCTATTATAAGATCTTTAGTATCGAATAAGGCTCTTTAGTGTCGATTGAAGCTTTTACGGATAGATAGAGGCTGTTTAGTAAAGATTGACGTTCTTTAGAATCCAATGAAGCAACTTATGGTCATTTGAGAGTATTTTTGGTTAAATGAGGCTCTTAAGGGTCACATGTGGATCTTTAGGATGAACTGGGACTCCCTCCAGTTCATATCTGCATCTTAATCCAGAAAACAACCAATTAAAAATTTATCATCTTCTTAAAAAATTTCAAAAAATTCTCTCCAGTGTATAACGTGTTAAAAGAAATGTTCATAGTAAATGTAAAGACAGTGGCAACATCACAACACTCAATCACTTGTTTACCATTCTTTTCAATGTATGTGTGTTGAGCATGTGAAAGAGAAATTCACCACAAAGCGCACACAGCATACACCAATAAGAAAAATTCACCAAACGGCCAGCATGCGACTTGCGTTTACTTTTTTTGTGACAACAAGCAAGAGGAATGAGCTTCTTATATAATTGTAGTAGCATTCTTTGTGGATGGATAATCATGATATTGTTGCTATTATTTTCATCCGCAAGATAAAAAAATAATAATATAAAAATAAAAAAGGAGAAGTCGTAATAAAAAAATTAAAATAAAGCAGGAGATTATAAATTATGTTTTTGAGATTTAACTTGGCTTGAATCTGCCAAGCGACATGAGAACGAGAAATGGAGAGATGAAGGAAGAAGAGGACGTAGTGAGGAGAAGCAAAAAAGTATCAGACATAGCAAATTCCTTCGAAAAGCGATTCATTAAATTAATTTAGATATCGGTTTTTGTTGCTTCTCATTTCTCATTGTTGGTGCTGCTTGCTGCTGTTGCTATCAGCGATTACAAGAATTGAAAAAATAAAGAGTATTTAATACTGTGGTCAAGATAATTTCTTCTCTCAAATCGTAATATAATGTTGAAGTTCATTTGAGATATTGGCAAAACAGCGGCAAACGTATCATAATAAATATAATGATAAAATATTGGGTACGGCTTTACACAATCAATTTCTCTTTCTACCTTCCTTTTCTCTCTTCCATTCTTCCGTTCATTGCCAGAAGCGATTTATTGTCATCATGAGCCACAAAGTCCTTATACTGCATATTAATTAAATTTATTGGCTGAATACTTTTTTTTGTGTGCTGTGTGTAGACGAAACGAGAAAGGAAAATTTGCAACATGCGAAAATTGATCTCTCTGTTGAAGCCTTTATTATACTACAACATCATAATTTATGCATATATACACACAAACAGATTATTTGATCTTATAATAAAAAAATTGCATTTTCTTCATCAATATGAGATACATAAATAAATAAATATATATTATACACATGTGTATTAAAATTGTAACTATACATGACATGATTTTAGCGCATTTTTGCAGTGAGCTGTTCGTGCGGGAATTTTTGAGAAAAATTTACAGTTTTGAGAATTTTTTCAATTTTTTTTGAAGTTATCTCTGAATATTCACAAATTGTTGGACATTTTAAAATTACCACATTAAATTTAAATATGATTTATTGATCTTAAAGTATGTAGCATTGGGTTAAGGTGCATAAATGATTTTAATCACAAGATAGGACTTTAGAATACCCATACACCTTAAAGGCTAGATAAACCCTTTTTTGATGAAATTTCTCACGATCTCAGGTGCGTATCCAGGAATTTTGAAGGGGAGGGTCCAATTTTTATTTTTAAAAAATATTCTTAAAATTTAAATTTTATATTTCTTTAGAAACTAAAAATAATTCTGCATACAGACATAACATTTCATGGAAACAAGTTTTAAAAAATTTAAAATTTATATTGAAAGTTGGTGTACGGGTACCTAAGGATCCCTTGCCTACGCCCCTGAATGAATTGAAGCTGGATATAATAACTACATTTCACTGATTTCTGAGAAAACAGCAGCAAATTCATAAGAATATTACATCCATTAATCTCCTCAATACCTTTTTAATCCAGAATAAATCATCCAAAACTCGATTAATCTCATATAACGGTACCCAAATGCTTGCCAATTTCAACAAATTAAATCTAACTTCCTGCGTTCTAATTAACAAAAATTGATAATCAATGGGAAAAGCAAAATTAATCATTAAATCCAGAATGGACAGACAAAAAGTGGACAACAGCACATTTCCTGCAAGAGAAAAAATCACTAAAAAAATATAAAAAGATTATAATCAAGAGATAAGAGAAAGAAAGATGCCAGAAATGGAATCTGCTTTACATGTCAGATGCAGCTTATGTGTGAAAGAATTTTTTTTTCTGCTGCTGTTTCTCAAAATAATATAGGCAGCATTTTGCTAGCGGCCTTTTTATGTTATTCTCTCTCACTCGACGTTTTTTTTATCCCTGCTTGTTCGACTTCATTCTACAAATGGTAAATATTTGAACATGAATGAAAAATATTTTAATGCGAACGAAATTTATTGCATTTTTCAAATTTTCTCATTTGCAATTTCAACATAAAAAATGTTTTAGTTTCATTTTCATAGCTGAATATTTTTTCAGATGGAAAAAAATGAGTTTAAAAGTTGCATGAAATAATAAATAAATTTGTAAAAGTTGGTTGCACTGACTCTCACGGGATGCCAGTGTATTATACATAAATTTTTTTTTTAATGTTACAATCTGTGATTTTTATGAGTCTTTAATGAATGAATGAGAAGGAGTCCCGAGAAACACACTCGTGTTGAGACTTGGGGAATGAATGGAGCAACTTTGATACCAATAATAATAATAATAATAATATTAACTTTGATACCATTTTCATCTTATGCTGCGCAGTCGATCCAATATCAAGCTAGTACCTGCTCTACACTAGCGTAAAATGAGTACAGGCATGATACCGACCTCATAACTGGAACAATTTGGCATAAAACCAGAAGCACGCTAGCCACACGTCGTTAAGACAGTGCTAAAGTATGAAAGAAAACCCTAAATATAGTCCGAATTTGTACGACAACAATTAATTCATGTCAGCATCAGCCCATGTTAAGATGTGCCTTTCGGGAATGAAAAGCAAAAAGTGATGTGAAAATCGAGTAATTTCTCCCTTGAAAGTAATTAAGGTGTATGTTATAAAAAAAATCTCATAAAAACGCGTTTCAGTTATTAAAGGGAACATGAGAGAGTGTCAAGGGCCTGACTCGAGCACCACTTTGAAAACACTCGAGACCTTACTGCACGTCTCATTTAGTCAAGAGCTGCATAATGAAGGAAAATTGCATTTCATGATTTTTTTTCTCTACAAAAGATTGTAAAAAATGAAGTAAAGTGAACAGCTTTTAACCAGTTTTTATTTTCAATTACGCAATGGCGAGTGATGAATCTCTAGCTTTAAATCTATTATTGCATGAATGTTTTATGGGATAAAAAATGTTGATGACTTTAATGCAGTTTTCAGTGTAATTTTCTAAAAAAAAGTATCAATTTGTCTACATTAAAGGGTCTATTGCTGATGATGGAGATGATGTGTAATTATTTGGAGTCAAAGTATATCATTTTGTTATGTTGTTCCTTCCTTTTATGGATGGTTATATAATTTCGATTCTCTTTTGAGTTTCTGATGATTTCTTTTGGTAGACAGAAATGCATTTTAGGCAGCATTTGATTCATTCTAGAAAAATTCCAATTATTTCCTGAAATATATCCTGTCATAATTAGTAAAATCAATAATATCATCTAGTCATCATGAGATTTGTGTGAACGAAAAAACACAGACCACATATGAAGAACGTGTAAGATGCTAGAATTACTGAATATTAGATTTAGCTTTAATTAAGATTGCAATCTTTGATCATTTCCTTCATACTTTCATGAACGGATGTTAGTTCCATTATACATCAATTTAAGTTAAGAGCAGGAATGACTAAGACTCTGTGCAGTTTTCACTGGGATAGAATCTGTTTTGAGTTTTATAATCTGACTAAATCTTACAAAATTCATAAAAAATTAGGAGTTTTGATTGAGGTCTTTCGAAAACCTGTAGTTTTAAGAACAAAATGTATTTTTTTTGATGATACGAAAACAAAAATCACAGTAAACAATCCAAAAAAACTTTCATATTTTAATAGTTATTTATTTAATTGTTAGTAAATTTATGAGCAAAATTAATTACCTAATTGTTAGCAAAAACCGCGGTTTTTGTATAGTCTGTGAATATTTTGAATCCAAAATTTTGATTTTTTTTTTGCTGTAAGACACTCATAAAAATGATTGTGAAAATTTGTGATTTTTTTAAAATAAATTTGTATTTTTCAAATTTTAACAATAAATTGTCTGTTTAGGTCCGAGCATCACGGACTACCCCAACCATAATTTTTTTAAAAAACTTTAAAACCTTTAATTTTTAAAAAATTAAAACTGACCTTCATTGATTATTTTATTTTCTGTTCGTGTAATTCCCGTAAATTTTAAATATTTCATAGTAAATTTTGCAATTTAAAAAATTATATTTTAAGAAAATATTTATTTAACAATTTAAAAAAAACGTGGTGATATAAAGTAGCTGTAAAGAGTGATCACGACTGTTGTAAATAAAAAACTATATTAATTTATAAGACATTGAAAAATTTCACCTATAAAAGTCGAGAAAATCGCACTTTAGGTCAGTTTTCGTTTTGAAGTGTTCAATTCAGGACAAGAAATGAACCTACTGGAACTAATTGTTCTTTGTGCATCAATCTATATTTCATTTGCTGGATCACCAAGCTATATTTTGATAAGTAGCATCATAGATGAGTCGTCTTTGCAATCAATTATTTCATCAGGACCTATACTAGTAGATGTTGTCGATTCAAGACCTCCATGCATAACTTGCTATGTTTTATTCACCACAAATGCAAATACAACTCGAAATTGTAATCCTAACAATAAATTCATTTGGGAACTTTGGTATAATATTAGTGGCGTTCAACGTGGTGGATATTGTATTGAGTTTGAAAGTTTAGATTTAGAAAAGGTTAATCCTCAAATTACATCCGTTATTGCTACTTCTGTTCCGACTGCAAACACTTGGCTCTGGAGGTTTTGGTGGTGGTGGCTTTGGGGGTGGTGGATCAACAACAATTTATCAATGGAGTAAAGGACAACAAATGACTGTGAAGACTGGCACTTTTCCAGATTGTGTTCCTTGCTATGACTTTCTTCACATTAATCCTAAGTTATCATCCTTTGAATGTAACCCTGGAAATGCTTTAAAAGTTAAAGTAACTTACGAAGTTCACACGGGTATAGAAGAAACTGGATATTGTGCTGGTCAAATAACTATGAGCGATAGAGAACTAAGAAACATCCAAAAATTATTTTGGACTGAAAAGATTGCGGAACCAAAGTGTGTAGAATGTTATGATGTTATAGCACTTGGGAAGAATGCATCTAAAGAATTTTGTGATAATGGAAATGATAGAGTTTGGCATATTCAATATTATAAGCAAAATTGGAATCTAGCAATGGATGGCTACTGTGTAAATATCAGAATAAACACAATATATTATTGGTACAAGATGAAGGATTTACTTTTTGCGCAAATTTATCGACTTGATCTATCACTATATCAAAACTGGATGAGTGCAAATCCAACTGAAGTAGAAAAGACAACATGTAAGCCATGTGCTAAGATTATATATGAACATAAAAATACAATTGATGAATGCAAGTCTAATGGACATCCACTTTGGCAAGTTTGGTTCAATACAACTTACGGTGAATCGTTTGGAGGCTATTGCATAGATTTTTTGAAAATTGATTTGGGTTTGATTGCTGATACTTACATTACATACATCTTAGCTAAGAGTGAATCTTCAACTTATGAGTGGTTTAGATCTGGATCAGAATTAAAACAAGTGACCGAAGTGTATCCACCTTGTGTTAACTGTAGCGATCTAGCCAATGAGGAGACATATTTGTCATCTTTTTATTGTGATCCTGGTAACCAAACTAAAGTAAAAGTTGATTTTACAACAACGACAAATGATCGTGTTACAGGATATTGTGCTGGATTATTTTATAATTATACCGTTGGCAAGACTCAATACAAACCTGTTCATATAGAGATGTATGATATATTTAAAACCTATTCATGGAATGAAAGATGTGTAGACTGTTATGACTTTTTTATGTTGGGTTCGAATGCTTCAAGATACGATTGCGATGGGGGAAATGAAACAGTTTGGTACGCATATTATATAAAACAACAGTATTATACTACATATAATTCAAAGTATATAGTTCGAGGTTATTGTATTAACTACCATTTAGGCAGTTTTGATGATTGGATTTTACCTGAGGACATGTACTATGTTCAAGCAGGAAATGAATATAGACAAAATTGTGTATCTTGCTATGATGCTCTTGTAAATGGATTATCATTGCCTCATGAGAGATGCTTAAATGGAGGTGAACAACGCTGGCATGTTTCTTATACATTGGAGAATTCAAACTATAGAATTGATGGGTACTGTAAAGACCTCTATCCAGACAGTTTAAATTCTTGGAACATACTAGAGCAAATACAAAATGTTGATGCTGAAAATGGAACGGAAACCTATTCTTGGCACAGACCAACACCAAGTCCTGTGGAATGTGTATCTTGCTATGATGTTCTTGTATATGGAATGCCTTTGTCCAGTGGAGATTGTTATGGTGGAAGTGAACAACGCTGGCAAGTTCGATTAATGTATACATATTATTACTATAATAATATGAATGGTTACTGTAATGGACTATATCCAGATAGTTTAAATACGTGGAATTTATACTGGAATATAGAATTGATTCAGGCACACAATGGTGTAGAATATTATTCCTTTTACAGATCTGAAATAAGTTCATATTCATCAAGTGAAACATCAAGTGATTCATCAACCAGTCCATTGCATTGTGTAACATGCTACGACATTTTATTATATCGCTCAAGTTTGAATCCAGATTGTGATCCTCAGGGTCAGACGCTATGGGATATTTGGTTTAATTCTACTGATGCTTTTACTGATGGTGGATTTTGTGTTGATTTCTTGGAAACAGATTTTAGTGGAATTGGAGATTCTATTACATACATAAGAGCATCAAATGGTTCCTCAACTGTTGAGTGGCTTAAATCAGATCCTGAAATCAAAGAAATAAATGCAACATTCCCTCTTTGTGTAAGCTGCTATGATGTTGCTTATTCTAACATTACTTTCTCATCATTCGACTGTGATTCTGGCAATGAACGAAAAGTTAGAGCAAGATACACGAATAGCTTGGGTGAAGAAAACATTGGATATTGTATTGGAATAGGTTCATTTAGTTTCTCTTTAGCAAATATTACAGGCGTTACATTATATGACAGATACAGTACTTATTATATGCCTGATAAACATTACGAGACTTAATTACCGTTGTACATAAGGATCATTAACTTACGATGTCCTTCCTTGAAAGGATAGGGGTCTAAGGTTTTGTGAAACTTTAAACATAAAAGAAAATTTAAATTTACAAACTGACAATGGAGGAGGGTCTAAAAATTCTATGTTTTGATGAACGTCATAAGTAAATGATCCCATATCTAAATATTTATTTTCAAATAATTTTATTTTTTATTCTATTGGATGATTGTTTATTTATTGCCTGTTTTATATAAAGCACTATAAGCTATTTTATATTTTTATATCGACAATTTTGAAAAAAG
Source organism: Chironomus tentans (assembly GCA_963573255.1). Taxonomy (NCBI): domain Eukaryota; kingdom Metazoa; phylum Arthropoda; class Insecta; order Diptera; family Chironomidae; genus Chironomus; species Chironomus tentans. Next base: position 10,539,012 of record OY754304.1, read on the forward strand.
TTAAAATCTATTTTAAATAAAATTATTTCAGTATTTTTTCTAAAAATTTTTTGACCGTCAACATTTTTATTATTATTTTTAGTTTTAGCAGAATTGTGTCAGGGTAAGTAGTTTAAATTTACAACTGTAAAAATATTTTTCAGCAAATTAAAGACTGATTTTTAGGACCGTACCTGTCTAAAGATTTAATTTTCAAAAAAGTTTCAAAATCAGATATGATTACTAGTTGTATTAAGTTGTGAAAAAATAAAATAAAGTAAAATTATTTCAGTTTTTTTTCTAAAAACTTTCGACCGTCAGCTTTTTCATTGTTTTTAATTTCAACAAAATTGAGCCATGTAAATTAGTTAAACTTTACGACCGTTTAAATGAAAGAAAACGATAGCAATAATTTTAATAAATTTTTTAAGCCTTTATAGTTTTTAATTAAGTATCTGTTTTTGTACATTGATAAAGATTAATAATAATCCCTATCTCCTTCCCTTTGTCTCGTGTAATATCATTAGAAGTGTAAGCAATTATTTGTGTAGAGGTCGAAACCCCCATTTTTTAAATAACAATACGGACATGATTTGAAAAGATATACAAAAAATTAGGACCACCCCTAACCCCAACTCCTTTGACTATCAGACCAGACCAACAAGTAAAAATTAAGTCAAAAAGTAAAAATTTTAGGTTACGTTATAAATTTTCATGCTTGATGCGCAATAATCCTAGTAACAAATCAATTAGCAACAGGAAAGGTCAACAAAACAACTTCCTTAATTGATAAAGAAGCACATACTTAAGTTTTATGACCGTTAATGTGGCATCATTATGCTATTACATTGTCTTTTAAGTGCTATCAACCTGATAATTGCTTCTCTGATCATCTTAAGAAAAAAAGCCGAGCAATTAAATTCCTGAAATTAATCAAGTCATAAAATATATTTTGCGAGATTTCAGCATAAGATTTGGCTTCTGTAACTGAAAATGATGCAGATTGAAATATAATACTATCGAAATTGAGTTAAAATTTATAGTTTAATACCCAATATTCCTTATATTGATGAATATAATCCAGCTTTTTATTCTCTTAATAAGTTTCAATGACTTCATTCGTAATGGACTTGTGGATATAAAAGAATTCTTCATTTTCGTAATTAAACTTTCCCTTTCATACTTACACACGTAATATCGATACTCAATAAAAGGTGATGATCACAACGATGTTGATGATGATGACATTAAGAAGCAATACAGAAAACCCACCAATTATTGATCTCTCATTATTGATACTTCCAATTTTTATTGCTTTACCACACTCAATGTCAACTGTGTGTTTTCAAAATGAGAGATTGGAAGAAGGCAAAAAGGGTAAAATAATAATAATAATTGTCGTTGGAATAATCGCATCAATTTATCACTGAATATAAAAAAAGAGAAAGAATAAAAATATTCCTAAAATGTCATTGCAATGAACTTGTCGTTGATAGAAATCAACAATTTATTACAATTTATATTTATTTTTGCGACAACGGTGAGCATATATTCAGGGTTGGGATTTTGATTTTGAATTTTGGTTCAATATTACACTAGTTATAGGTGTCTAGCACTCCGGTCCCTGATAACTGTAATACAGACGCTGTGATTATGGGTTCGTGACCTGTTAAAGCAATTCTTCGTTTCAGCAGACTGTAAAGTCATCAAATGCATGGTTTGAATCAATAAAGGTCTGTTCGGTAGGAGAGCAAAGGACGCTTGTGGCCCTTTATGGCCCTTACGACGGAACTGAATCTAAGCACCAAAAGTGTAATTCAAAAATAATATCGTAAGGTCTGAAACTGTGTGACGTTCTATAGAATGAAATAGATTCTTTGTTTCAAAAAATATTCCATTTTATGACGTCAATTGTGAACATCCCCAAACAAAATTTAATAATCTTCAAAATTTCCATAAAATCCCCATTTTCCAACCCTACAAGCATTACATCCACGTTAAAGGGAACAAAATAAATATATTTGTTGTCGCACATACTCACATTGTACATTAGTTTAATCCGAATGGATATAAATTTCATTAAAGCTATTCGTTTCTTGTAATTCTCAATGTTTTTTTTGTACCTTAACAAAAGAGATCAATCTCGAAAACCTCACAGCAAAAAGAACGGAGAGTCAATTAATGAGACCTAAGTTATGGTTCTGCACTGAAAGAATTCATTTGTATGACAATAGATGTAGTGACAAAAGCACAATATTTCTAACCAAATCACGTAGGAATGTAATGGAGATCGAATTTCATGGGAAATGGAAGAGAGGAGCATAAAGAGAGGAAGCTGAATGTTATGATTGAATATTCATAAGTATACGATGCCTAATATAAAGAAAAAAAATACCTACCTGCCTACTTCTTTGACTACACATCGCACAGATGTAAAGGAATTTTTTATTTTGAAATTTACGACTGTCGTATTAAAAAAAATTCTTCATCATTGCAGCAGCGAAAAAAAGTAGTGTTTAGTATTTTTCATGAATTGTAAATGTGCAATGTGAAAAAGGGCATTGCAATGTGTTTCTTTATATTATTCCTTCTACATACTTACGTATGCTTCTCAAGGCGGTGACTACAAATTAACGCAATAGCTATAAAAAGGTCTACTGACTTAAATAATATAAAAAGAACAGTGCTGCTGCATAAATGAATATTTAATTTGCGCCTTCTGTATCAATGGTAATGGTAATTGCAATCGGTTCTGTTGTACATTGGATATATCTTCAGGGCATTGTTTTCCCATTGATTGATGTTCCCAATGTGCAATTCACAATTTGCTTTAGCCATTGTGTCACTTCTCATGCTTTAATTTTAATTTTTACTTTTGTTTCTCATCTCGAGCTTAAGAAGCTGTAAAGATTATTTGTCTCCATCAATCAATCAATCAATTCCGCAGGTTTTTCGAATCTTTTTCTTCTCCTCTTATTTTATTACCTTTGTTTTAATTTTATTTTATGATGCAGCTGCAAAAATCTATGTTATGATTGCGCTCACTCGCATTGCTTATGAAAAGGTTAAATAAATCTAATTTAATTGGAAGAGCCATTAAGCTTTGGAGATGTGTTTTGTCATAACGAGATCATAACGTTGACAGAAGTGGATATGGTTTATTAAAGCTTGGGATAAATGGATAGTACACTGAAATTGCTTATGACTTTCAGAATCCTGGACAAGAAGAGATTGATTCTGGTCTTGACTGAGTATCGGAGCACTCGGAGGAATTTTTTTAGAACTGTATTAGTGACAGATGATCTGACCCAAGACAGCATCTGAGTTAATCGTCTTTTGTTTCTAATGGCGTAGTAAAGGATTTTGGTACCCAATTGTACGTTTTAATTTGAAATTTTGGGTCTAAGCGTCTGGAACCATGACTAGCCTCCACAAAATTGCTACATCCAAAAAAGCTCTTATGTATTTTTAGATCATATCAGAGACAAGCATACCATGGAGATCACTGCAAGACATTACCACACTACATATCTCCATGATTCATGTCCATTTACATTTCTTCTTCATTTTAAACAGCCAAAACAGGTGAATACACTAATTAGTATGTTTTTGGTTAATTAATTCTCATACCTAAAGGGCATCAACACCAAAAAATTACATCTAACGCAACAACATCCACCTGGCATCCCTGTAGCAATTAGTAACCATGTCAAATTCACACTTATTTAAAGAAAAACAAGATGAGAATTATTTTCTATATTACCCTTCAAAGACAGGAATAGCATGAACTAGCTTACATTTCATGCCTCATCATTACATGTGTAAAATGGTAAGCTGCCGAGCAGAAGAATTCCAATTTAGATGCCACTCCAGAGATCTTACAAACGAGAACGTAAATCATGTTACAAGGAATGTATCAATTACCACCTTCCACATTAATATTTTTTCGAATATCCTGTCGTTCTTCTATTCGAGCAATTTTCATCGCAAATACCACAACTAAGTCGTTCATTAGAAGGAAAAAAAAGATCCAGTAATAATTGATGTATGTTTATGAACAGAAATCACTGCGATGATAAATTGAATAGAATTGCTATTAATTAAAATCGAAACCACCGCACACAGTCTGAATGATTTAAAGCTTTTTATTTATTTTTCATATGCGAGCATTCTGTGAAAAAATTTAATTTACTATGGAGATTATTAATTAATCGAAGAATCAATAACATAGTGTGAAAAAATTGCATTTAACGCCAATTAAGCAGTGCTTAAATTGAAACTTTAGACTACTGTCAAATATGATATTTAAATAAATACTCAGATTTACTGAGACACAGGGTTGGAATGTTTTTCAGACAGATTGGACGTTTATAGAAGCATTTTTGGTATGAGACAGATTTAAGGTCAATCACACATCTCAAAATTGCCACAGACATTCCCGTTAAAGTCACGGTCAATCGACAGGCCTTATCACAATTTGCCAAGACAGCGACAGGCAATATCACGTTGTTTTACAAATATTGGCTGACTACCGTTCAACTCTGACTACAAAAAACAGCCTAGAAAACAACAGCAGAACCAGCAGGCCTTCATAATGACACTTGTCATAAACATTTACACACACTTAAAATCCCCATGCTAAATATTTTTTAAGTGATACAGAATATGAAAAAAAAGTATCGAGTGGTGTCAAAAAAAATTTCAACCATTAATTAAATTAACATGAAATCTGTTTTGTTTATGGCCAAACGAGTAGCCAGGAGCAAGTTTAAAGCGATTAGAAATGAAATGTTGTATGTTTGCTAATAAAAAGCCATGTGATTGCATTTTAATGACAAAGAATATGATATATATTGAATATTGAATTACAATTTTTAAGGGAGTCGTTTGGATATTACGTGACTATCAGGTGGGATGGGAGGCGGTCAGCTCCATGAAGATACTTGGAGCATGGGGGTAATATTCCCAATTTTAGTGTTACGTAACAAACGAACGACCCCAATAAGATATCTGTATATGCATAAATACACAAGATCTGTCCCCAGCAGCAATCGCATAGAATTCTCTTACTTATTGCCTTAGACTGTTTCTTTTATTTTTTTCCATTTTTTTAATTAAAAGAATTTTTCTTGTGCTCTTTTTACTGCCGTTGTTAAGCAGAATTGGCGACATAAATCACCTGCATATGCACTTACATGTTGTTATGCTCTCTTACCCATGAATTTATAGTGTATCTATGTAATTCTTTTTGGTATGTTGTTGCCTTTACTTACTTACAAAGATTAATCGGTGGGGATTAATCTACACGTGCAGTTAACATGAGATTTTATATTTTGTTTATAAATAAAAAGAAACCTGTCGAATATGACCTTTACCTATTTCCACATTGTTTCTTATGCTGCTCATTATTCAATGCTCTGTTTATACTGCAAAGTGCTATACTTTTTTGGCTAATAATGTTTGTGTCTTTGTAGGGTCGAATCAAGAATCAAATTGATCATTTGGGGGGAGGGGATCCAATTTTTACCAAAAATTACAGGTTAACAACCTTTCTACCCTCAAAGCCTATGACAACAGGGCCTAGGGAGCTGGTAGGGTAACCCTTGGAACCAATTTCTTGGATATACTCAAGAAACCGACCCTGAGTACGCACCAGCCGTCTATGTGGTTAATGTATCAAATCGTAACTAATAATAGAAAAAAGACGAAGAAATGAATTAATTGACCTTGTTCTTTGAACTAAATTAGCAACAATAATAAAGTCATTACTTGACAAATTTGGTGTGTGAGAAGTCGTTGCGTGCAGACAATTAAGCACAAAATTGCTGTTAATTTAAATGAATTATGAAACTTTTTTTTGTCACAATTGAAGTAGGAAATAATTGCGGTAATGAAGGACTCCTTAATTGGAGTTTAATGCTTTTTTGAATTCCGAAAGCATTTCCTTTTTGGGTAGGAATTTGAAAAAATAAAGTAGCTGTCATGTACTGAGGGATATGGATGGTAATTCCGATGGGAACTTGAAAGGTGTTTAATTTGGATATGATTATTTTATAAATCCACAAAGTATGTAAGTACATAACCCCCAAAAATCCAAAAGAACTACTTTATGCTATACTTTTGCTTATGCTGATCTTCAAACTCACGTAATATTAAAAACAGGTGCCAAAATCACATATCAGATGGTGCAAAACTTTAAGAATAAGGTATAACAAAAGGAACAAAACAACAGCTTTCGTATGTAATTTAGTGCGGTTCTCCAAAACGACACACGCTCACCTGGCTATCATCACATTAAATATCTCAATGATTTTTTTTCGGGTAAGAATTTTGTAATGATTGTCGACTGGAAATTGAGTGAGATAAAATTATGCTTGCAAGATGTTTCAGAAATTTTTTTGTTAATCAATTCATATTCTTATTGGATGTTGGGATCAGCTGTAGTTTGGGTTTTTATATGATGTGATGAAAACATTAGATGACGATGTTTGCAATCTGTTGTGCTGTAGACTAGAAAAAAATGTTTACGTGCTAAAATTGTGTGAATTTTTAGGATGTAGATTTCCTTTGAAAAATCATAAAATTTTGCTGGTTCTGCTCAGTTTTGATTAAAGTTTAAATCCTCACTGATCGCTTGACCTTTGTTTTATTTTATTTTGTGATAGAAGCCCGTCTCCTAAACCAATTTTTTTATAAACATCACTTGCGATTGACCCCTTAACAAGGGAATGCAATTAATTCAGAACATTACCTCTCATTACCTCTTAACAGCAGGAATCTAATACTATAACAAGTTTATAAAAGAATTCTTAATGCAGCTATGAGTTCTTGCGTGCACAGTCGTAGAAATAACAAGAATGTGGGCTGTAAAATATCATAATTAACATTGCTAAACCTCAACATGTCTCATACAGTAAATAGTTGTAAGTTAATAAGTTAATTAAATTGAATGCTCGCAATGAGCTTTATTAAAAATTTTGAAAATAAAACTTCTTACAAATTATGCAATGAGACGAAATATTTCTCAAAACTTATAAATCATAATGTTCAAAACTCACATTTTTTTCTTCAATATAAAGCAATTTTTTATTTTTTTTTCTCTTTAAAATTTAAAGGAATTTTCTTTTGGAAGAGACTTGGCTATAGCGCTTTTAAAAAGCGAAATTGAAATATTTTCTAAAAACTTTTTTTTTGTTAGCAATTTTTTTTATTGTGTCAAGTGAGTAGTTCCTCAATTTGATGCAAAAAAATTTACAGAATTTGATGACGCGATGAGAATTTTTTGATTATTCAAAAATATATCCAATTGTTGGATAATTTTCTCGAAATTACAGGCAACTTAAAAACTTCTGAGCATGAGTCGAGTATAAATATTTGAGCTTTTGTGCCTCATCCACAGAATATAAAGTTGCAGTTGTTGATTGAGCATGAAAATGCTGTTGCTGCTATTTTCTAAAGTTTTTGTATAAAAAATTTTTACAACATTATTTAATGTCATTTTCACACTTCACAGTTGAATGAACTACCACGGCATGCATGAAAACTTCCACGTTAAGCGTAAACACTTCCGTAAAGCACGTGAAAGTTTTTTTTGGTTTTGTAAAATTTTTAATCAAAAAACTCCCATCCCATTTATTTTTTCATCACCACTTTTGTTTTTTTTTGTTGCTTATTGAAATCGAAAAAGGTGAAATGTAAAAATTTGTGCACTAGAATAAGTTTTTTTAAAAATTTAATTAAACATTTTTGTATTTGAAAATTTAGTTTGAATTTAAATGATTTTTTTGTCATCATATAAGTTGTGGTTAGCAACAATTGGACGCAAACAAATTGTAACAAATCACTTACGTTTATTTCTCATATAAAGCATTTATTTCGTCAGTGTTCAATCTCATCATTTTTTTGGGTATCATATTCACACCAATTTTAATTGTGTGTGAATATATTTTTATTTCATTTTTAATTAATTTTAATTAATCTTAATTTTTTTTTCTTCATAAGAACTAGGAAATAATTTTTTCTCATTTTTTAAATATATAATATTTTCAATCACATGCTTCGTTCGAGTTTAATTTTTTTATTTTAATAAAATTCAATTTATTTTCTTTTTTAAGATTTTTTTGTTGATATTTTAATAAATATAAAGATTTTTTTTCTTTAAGCTAATCTCTATGAAAAGAGGCATAATTGATCTAAAAGGATTAAACTAGAGGATAGAAAAATAAATATTTTTTGATAATATTTTGTATTTTTTGAGACTATTTGAGACAATTTTATGTAGTTTAATTTTTAAGGAAGAAGAAATGTCAGATTTATTGTAATAAAATATGATTCTATAAAAACTTTCACTTTTTTCTATAAAATACTAAGAACGTATTCAGGGAGGGGTTTTGGGGGTCAAAACCCCCCATTTTTGGGAATCTTATTCAATTTGTTAGGGGTTTTGAGAATAAAATTCCAACCCCTCCCCCAATTTTTCCGTCCATGCAAAAAAAAATTTTAAACCCCTTCCTCGAAAAATTTCTGGATACGCCCCTGATTTAACGTACTGGTCATTTAAAACCTTCCAGAAATCCCATCAACTTAACACTTCGATCTATCAAACCACATCAATTCATATCAATTTCCTACGTAAATCCCAACTTAAATGAAGAGATTAATATTAAAATTTATTACAATAAATATCTCAATATTTTAATAAATATCAATTTAACAATTCCATTTAAGCCTCATTGATATGTACAACTCGCTTATATGGGACACATTTGTTCAACAAAGCAACACGTTTTCATGGTAAAAATATCATAAACATTCCACGTTTCCATGTAATTTGGTATCAAATTTCATGTCTTTACATTTGTAAAGTTTTCTTAAAGCTCTTCCGTTTTTGTAAATAGTTTTTTTTATTTCGGAAGAGTATTAGATTTCCTAGCTGAGAGTATCACATCATAAATATGCATAACTACATGTGAAAAAATAGTTTTATCAATTTCACAGCATGATGTGAGTTTTTTCTTGTAGTTAAGTTGACATTTGACTCAAATTTCTATTGGAAGCTTGATTGATTTTTTGGGTGATTCTTGATCAGTTGTTCAGACCTTAGAGATCCATTGGTGTTTTTACAATAAAAAGGTCCCACGTAAATTCATTACATGGCTGCTGGTAGTTTAACGAGTAGCTCGATACACCTCAGCACTCAAACATCAGACCAACAATTTGAAGTGGGATCTGAACCACTTCTTTGATGAAATTGTTGCCTGTGACATTTAAAAGGATGTTGTGAGCTTCGGATCTAGTACATATGAAAAAGCGATAGGCCAAAAAATGCCTAGCTGGGTCTCTCATCCATAATAACTATGCCAGTGTCAACAAGGCCATAAGGGGGTTCAAAAACATAATAATTGCAAGACCCTCAGCATAAAATAATTTTTCATGCCATATTTTGACCCAATTTCCCATCACATTCTGCAAACCCAGTGTGAATAAGTTCACACAATTAATCTCTCAAATCAAGCATGTTTCTCAATATCTCTTTACAAGATACTCATGTAGTTCAAAAATCCTACGAGAATATGACACAAAAATGCCGTCATGTATTTGATTTCTATCGTGATATTTCTTCTCTCTTTAAAATAAACTCATTAAAATTGTCTCTCGTTATAAATGAATAGAGAAATAGACATTAAAATAAATCTCACATGATTTAAAATTCAATAAAATATTTTTAAAAAAATATTTGCTTTTTAATGATTATTTTTTGCGTTTCTGCATATTTGTCTCTATTCCTTTTCATTTAATAATATAAACACAAGTGGGTAAGTAAGGAGATATGGATCAGTAAAGTATATATGTATGTATGTAGCTGCGGAAATATTGACTTTCAAATCATGTCAACGACGTATATTTTCATTTCATTTATTTATTTTTAGATTGTGCATTTCAATGAAATTTTTTTTCTCAACATTTTTTTTATCTCATTTTCGTTTCTGCGAAAGACATTCATAATGAACTTTAGCAAACGTGTGCTTTTCTGTTTGACTTTTCAACCTGTGTGCTTGGCTCTTTGCATTTTTTTCGTGTTTTTATCTTTTGGATTTTTTTTTATAAAACTTAAATTGTTGACAGTTCTGAGAAATTTTTCTGAGGTGTTGAGTGGAAAAATTATTGCGAGATTTATTTTTGTAGATTAAGTTGTGGACATTTCAGTTTAATTATTCAGGTTGTAACTGAAATTGAGACGTTTTGGTGCGATGGAGCAAAGCGAGGCTTTTTGATTCCAAAAGTTGAAATTTTCAACAATTTTGTGTAGTTTTTGAATTTTAAGGGGGAGGGGGTCCCAACTGACCCCCTTAACAATTGTTAATTTCAAACTTAGAATGTCTCTCTATTTTTACCTATCTAAAAAAATTCATCACCATTCCATCTAATTTTCACATCCCAAAAAGCGGAAAAAATTCTCTCATTTTTAAAATTCTAATAAGAAGAAAAATAATTGTAAATATTAAGAATAAATAATTTTTTTTCTCATTTTGTTAATATCACCCTATTAAATATTTTAACAATTTCAAACATTTCATGTTCAATAAATAATTTTTTTTATATAATTTAATTTAAAATGCTATGCATGTACGAGCCCAAAAAAGTAGTTTTTTTTTGAAAAAAGCTTTTAGCGAAGGAAAAAGATTTTTTAAATCTAAAAAATTCATATTTTTTTGCTGTTTTTTGGTGGATGTTTTGTTGATTGAACAAGAGTGGCAAGTCTTGAGTTTGATTCATTTTGAGTGTATTATTTGGAGATTTTTTCAGAATTGAACTATTCAGCTTAACTTGAACTAATTCACTTTTTGAAAGAAATGTTAAATTCAGTTAATAATTTAAAATTATGAAATTAGTACATAAAATATTATTTTTCAATAAATTTCAAGTTTCTGTACTCTCCCGGATGCTATACTCTCACCATGATCACCACAAAACCCTTACTACGCCACTAGACTTCACTGCTTTATTGTTAAACTTTCAATCAGCAAAACATTCATCATAAAAACACTTTTATTTATTTTTTTAATTTTCTTTCATTACTTTACCCTTAAAATTTCATAAAAAAATGAAAACAAATTTTATTTTCCTCAATGTAATGACTTAATAATGTAATAAATCATTAATTGCATTTTTTAAGTTTTTAATTTTCTAGCTATAAACTCTGCCATTATTTTTTTGTTTTCATTTTTAATTTTTTAAAACTTCATTTCGACATAATAATTAAATTAATTCTTATATTTATTTAATCACCAGTATTGTGTTGCTGTTATTCTTGTAGTTATTTCGTGATGTAGCTGCATCGCGGGCAACTGCTTTTAATATTTTTTTTATTTATTTTTCGAGTTAATTTTTTGCATCATTATCTCTACTATAATTTTAATCTTTATAGTTTCTTTTATTATTCGTAAGGCTCATTTTTGAATTTTTTCTTATGAAATCCACTTCTTTTTTTGCATCTATTCTATAGCTTCTTTTGCTTAACATTTTTATGTCATCTTTAACTACATCATCAGCTTTTTTCACAATTTTTTAGTTTTTTCATTTATTTTTATTATTAGAAAATGTTTTCATCTTCTTTATCAGATTTCTATCTCAATATGTTTTTTTTTCTTTTTTTTTATTTATTTAGCTGATACTAAAAATAACTCAGGTGTTACACAAAAAATTCATTTTTACAAACAAAGTGATAAGTTTTACATAAATTCATTAAAATTGACTTAGTGTAATATTGTATTAATTGAACTTTACTTTGAAATCAATGTACTTGTGTTAATTATATTAAAATTCTGCCATATACTGATGAGGGGAGTTTTTTTGGTGAGGTTGACTGATCAAACATTAAGGAATTTTTTTGGATGTATGCTGAAACTCTTTGGTGAGTAACAGACGATAGCTTGGGGTCTAAACTTTGATTTGTGAGAGAAAATAGTATTTTTTCTGCTTATTAGGAAATTATATAAGAAAGCCCTCATTGGACTCCTTTCTGGCTATGCTCTTGCCTTTTGACTCCAAGTTAACAATGTATCTTATATTGGTTAAATCAAGACAAAGGATTTTTAAAATTAGAAGATCATCGTATTAGTCCTTACACAGAGTGTCTTCAATGTGGGGTCCAAATTTTTTTTCGATCTTATACAAATTGTTTTTTCAAGGGGGTCTGGACCCCATTGGTTAACTGGTTGGGTGCATCTTTATTTAAATCACAGTTTAGTGATCTTATTGGTGTCTTTAATATTATTTTTTTATGAATTTTGTATTAAAAAATGACTAGAATTTACACAAATTTCAAGTCAACTTCATTCTCGAATGTCAACTCTCATAAATCACATACAATTTGAGTAATTAAGAAAATGATTTGACTTCCAAAGTATATCCCCTCCAGTCAGCATACGCAGATTAATTATCACTAATATAAATATCATCATTAACTTTATATTAATGCAAATATTGCTATAATTTTTCATCATCATTTTCATCTCAATTAATTAATTATTGTATTGTATTAAGTCATATTCATCATCATCATCATTTTCATCTTCATCATTTTTTACGATTAATAATTTAGAATTCTTTAAGAACGCGTAACTAGAGCAAAGCTGCAGGGTTTCAATAAATCTTGTTTTTTTTCTTTCTTTAATTAATATAATAATTTTTATAATATATAATTTTTTTTATTAAAAAGTCTAGAAAAAAGTTTTATTTTCATTAATTTAATTTTATGGCGCTTTTGATAAGAGCATTTTTTTTCATAAATGACGATAAAAAGTTTTCTTTTACTCTCATTATTTCAATAAATAACCGAAAAATTATTCAATAAATTTATCATTATTATTATTTAGTATTTCGTTGCGATATTATTGATATATAAGAAGTAACTTGGTTTTTGCCTTAAAAAAGAGAGAGATTTATCATTTCCATTCACTCAAAAAATGTTTTACGTGTGGAGAATAAGGAGAAAAAGTTACGGATAATTTAATTAAAAAGTGCAATTAATATGCAGTACTGATGCGACGTGGAGCATTTATTCGTTTCGCTGTCTCCAAATTACGTTTTCGTACTTCTTTTAGCACTTCGGCTGTCTTATCATATGACTTTTGAGGCTTGTGATGTTCATTCTTATAATACTCATACTTCTTTGGATGCTCATGCTTTAAATTTGTCGTTGAATGACTTGGTGCATTTCCATGATCCAAATGTACAACTCTGTGACCACCGGCTGCCATATCTGGAATATCAGACATTGAAGAGCGACGTGCATAAATTTTTTGTGACTTGAAGAGCGTGTTTCGTCGTGGCTTAACGTTTTCTTGCATCTGTTGAGTATACTCAGAATATGATTGAAATTCTGGTTCCGTTGACTTGGAAATGAACTTTTTAAGATTCTTTTCAAAAATATCCATTTTAAAAATCGACTTTCGAGGCTCTTCAATAGTTTTCAAATGCTGTGACTCAATATGACCTTCAGACGCACGAGCACGATTGCCTTTAAACATACTAAGGCTCAAACTCAACGATTTGAAACTCAAAATTGAGGTTTTTCTTGGTGGCTCTTCAATTGGTGGCGTCGAACGTGGAACTGACTTGATATTTGCTGACGATAATTGAACTGTGGTTGGCTTTGACGTTGTCACATTTAAATTATTAGAAGGACTCGAAAACTGAGGTTTATCATCTAAATTATATGATGAACGATAACCAAGCGGTGATCTCACTCTCATTGGCGCAGTTAAAGGAATTATTTGAATTTTATCATCATCATGCTCCTCATCAATTCTCGTTATTGATAAATTTAATTTCTTCTTTGTATCATCTAATCGCTTAAAGTTTTTTTTAGAAAATTTTTTACTATCTGTTGGGGATGTTTTTTGTCACTGAATTTCGCAAAACCCCATTTTACCATCGTCCTTTTGCTCTTCAATAATCTCTTCCTCCTCATCGCGTACTGACTCTGGCACGCTTGGATCACCGGCAAGCTCTCCCAGTGCATCTGGTGTGAAGAAAAAATGAAACACAAAGGAAAAGAAAAGAAGAAAAAAAGTCAAAACTTCATTAGGACATTTTCGAGGAGGAGAATCGAAAGAAAAGTTTTGCGGAAGCCAAAAGGAAAATAGAAGCTATTTTAAAGGAGTTGGAATTTTAATAAAATAAATTTGAAAAAATTTTATTAAGACGCTTTTCAGCCGTTTAACAAAAATTTATTTTTAAAATGTTTATTTTTAAGGAATAAAATTTTAAAAGAGCAAGATTTTAAAAAAATTAATAAGAAAGGTAAAAAAATATTGATAGGAAAGAAGAATTACCGAACAAAAGTCTTTTATACGGAATTTGTGGATAATTGTGGAGATAAATAAAGATGATCCACAACACACTACGACCAAAAATAATTTTTCATTCATTTTTCAAATTTTCTTTCATTTTCAGTCTTTTTTTTCATACTTTCATACTGAAAAAATATAACAAAAAAAGTGTTTTTTTTTCGTGTACAATGTGTGTATATGTGTGCAGGACATGTGCTCTGATATTACTTGATTCATGCCTAATGTGTGTCATTTTTATGTTTCATGTGTGGACAGTTATGAATTTTTCATTTCTCCGGGAATTTGGTCTCATAAATTTTTATTATCATAATACGTAGGCTGAAGTTGTAATCAATAATTGGTCACATTGAGATCGAAGAAAGAATTTAATAATCGAAAATTGAAAGTAAATTAATCGGAAAGCAAGATGTTGTGCGCTGGCACTACAACAAAGTCAGTTCTCTACGATTTCAGGTCCGACTTTACATACATAAAGAATATAAAACGATATGGAAGGTAATACAAAAGAAAAGTGGATTTTTAATTAAAACATGAAAAGAAGAATTTGATATTAATAGAAATAAATTGACATTACAAAAATATATATTTTTTTAATTGAGCTCAAATATTCTTTTAAAATCCATTGCTGAAGATAGTAATTTGAATAATCATCTAATTAGCATGATTGAAATGGAAGCTTTGTTCACACCACTGGAATATTTTATTTTCAGGGGGTTTGATGGTAAACATTGCCTTACTTAGGAAGGTTTTGGATCGGTTTTGAGTCATAAGCTCTATTTTTTAAAAATTACTAGGATTTTTGGAGAATAAATTCCAAAAACTAAACCTTAAAATTTTTGGAAACGTCCTTGATGATACACTAACAATAAAACTTAAAATTGTCACTACTGCAGCTATTTCAGAAGAACTTAGCAGGTTCGTATCAAAGAGGGGAATTAAGGGCAGGGGCATATTCAGGGAGGGGTTTTGGGGGTCAAAACCCCTACCCTTTTTGGGAATTTTTTTCAATTTGCTAGGGTTTTTTAAGAAAAAAATCCCAAAACCCCCCTAAATTTTCCCTTCCATACAAAAATATTTCAAAACCCCTCCATTTCAAAAATTTCTGGATACGCCCCTGAATTAAGGGGACAAATTTCTTATCGATGGAATTATTTTTAAATTTTCTAGGATTTTTAAGAAACCCATTTTACTCATTTTTAAAATTTTCAGGCTTCAAATCCACATGTAAGCAAGCTAGCTGCGTAGTCAAGGAGGTGATAAATTTTTTTTATATTGTTGGGGTGTCTAAACCAAAAAATTGCTCATGACTCTCTTCAAAATTCTAGTTACTCAATTGACAATGCTAAATCCTAGTTGCAGAATCCTAATATGAACAAAGCTCCATTCAAGGCTAAATGCTACTCAAATAATTCTCAATATATCAAATTTCTCAACAATACCCTTGCATGTTCTCCATTCTCAATTATTCCCATTCCTATGTGAGATGAGCCACAAGAAATGAAAACAATAGAAAAATCTCAATGACATTGGCATGGGTATCGTCAAGAAGTCTAACTCAACTTGTCCAATTGCTATCAATTTCGCCACAAAAACTTGAAAATCGGTCAGCTGCAATTGCCTCGTTCATTTTCTTATACAAAAACACTAGACATAGTGTCTGCCTTTTGTTCTCAAGATATTATTAAATTTTGACCTAAAATGTGGCGATTCAATGATAAAAAATATTTCTGTTACGCTTCAAGGACGCTAAACTTGGCCCATATATTCCCATTGTGTTGTAGAAGATTTCAGCATCGATTTTTAAATGAAACTTTTCCATATTTTTCATTTATCAAGATTCTAAATTATCGTCTGCAAATTTGTCGAATTTGTTATACAAATTCACCCTAATTTAATTTTATGTAAATTTATATTTTGTGAAAATCATGCAAATTAAATCAGAAAATTTCTATACCAAAAAAATTTGTATGTTGAACTTGTCAAAAAAAAAAATTTTTTCTAATACAAAACTTCATAGACATCAACGTTATCAAGCTACACATGTAGTTAAAATATCAAATATTTGAACTCAAGTAAAAAAAGTTCGAAGCATACATGAATAGCATATTTACCATGTGATACTAATCCCCTCATTTGTAATGTTGAAATCACTGGCGGTCGAACTGGCTTATTATCGAGAATTCTTTCAATTTCTAACATAACTGATACTGATAAGCGTGGTAATAACTAAAATTAAAGACAGGAACAAAATAACAAAAATTCAATTAGGATTACAAGCCAACCATTCACGGCAACAAGGTCAAATCTGTTAAATAATTTTTTTGAATAAATTACTGATCAAGGTATCGAAACTAATGACTAAACAGCAACAGTTTAATTAATGCTTATTCAAATGGAAGAAAATCAATCAGTTTCTAATTCGATTAAATTAGTTGCTAATGGATTTTTAAAATCACTGAGTGTAAACTCAAAAATTACATTACAATTCAAAAAGTTTATTGTTTGGAAAATATTACAGTTGACAGGATTCGTACATGCCAATTAAACACATTAGGTGTCGTGTTTCTAGTTTTTGCGTAATTTATGGTTAAACAGTTTCAAATGAAAATCAAAAAATTTGTGAAAATTATTCAAATTCTGCATTAAAAAAATTATACTGGATTTGGGGTCATTCACAAATGATGTTTTGGTAGGGTGTAAAAATAATTTTTTAATTTTTTAACTATTAATTTTGTACTTCTTGTTCATTTTAAAACTATCTTTAATTTTTTTTAAAAAAAATTTCAGGGTGTCTAAGCCTCTTTGGACCCCCCTGGACCCTTTCGTTGTGCTACTAACGTTCATCAACAATAGATTCTACTCTCTTTAATCAAAAAAAAACAATTCTCATATACCCTCATATGCCCAATAAACCACTAAATGCCAGACATCATAAATAAACGACACCCCTCCAAAAAATCAATTTTAAAAATAAATATCCCACACGTGTTTCAACTCGAAAATCAATTTCTATATTTTTGTCAGACATCATAAATAAACGAACCACAAAAACCAATTTTAAAAATAAATATCCCCCTCAACTCACCTGTAAAGCTTGTAAATTTTGCGTCAATTGTTCAGTTGTCTTGGCTCCGATGAGCAAGCACTGAACAGGCTCATGTTTTAGTGACCATGCAATCGATAATTGTGTAAAGCTACATCCGAGTTTTTCGGCTAATAAATTCAAGTCTCTAATTCTTTCTAAATGCCGTCTTGCTTCCTCAACACGATCCTAGAAATAAACGATAATGTGACAGAAAAAGTATTTATTGAGCTCAATAAAATAAATGGCAAAATGGATTTACTTCTTTGGCTAATTCATCCTCAGTCCATGATGAATTCTGTGTTTTTGAACGTAATGATCCCTTTGAAAAGAATAAACGATCGGTACTTTCAGTTAAGTACATCCCAAGGGGACCCCATGCCATCATTCCAACACCAATTTTATTGTACATTTCGGGTAAATAAAGCTCTGCTCGATCACGACAAAACATGTGATATTCCGATTGTTCCATTATTGGAGTTACGCAGTTGAATTCACGACAATTCGTATAGGCTTCCATTATTTCAGTTGTTGACCATTTGGAGCTTCCTACGAGTATGGATTAAAGTCAATTATTCATTTAATTTATGCTTTAAAATAATCTCTGTATGTCCACAAGTTGATATGAGTGACATTTATATATTACAGCAGCACATGACACAACCTACCCCAATAAAGAACCCATCCTTTATTTATGACATAATTCATTGCTCGTACAACCTCTGTAATAACAAATAATGAATGAATAATTGACAAATTAATTATTAAAAATCATGACAATGCTGATTGAGATTTTTTTTAATTACCTTCCATAGGACACATTGAGTCAGCTTTATGAATTATTACTACGTCGATGTAATCGAGTTGTAAACGCTTTAAACTTGCCTGTACACTCTCGATAATGTGCTTTCGGGATAGACCACGTTCTTCCCCTCTGTAGATTAATAGACACACACACGTAATGTGAGAAAAAAATGAGAACGAGAAAGAAGAATGAAATATAGGGCGGATTGAGATGGTAAGATTGAAAATTTATAAACATATGTACACTAGTGACTGCCTTCGTTAGGTTTATGAATGTGAAAGTTTTGGATTTGTTGATGTGTAATTATTTGGAACTTTGAATTGAACTTTGTAATTTTGAGGGTTTTAGTTTATGAAATATTGATATTTTGGACACAACCTTATAATCTTAGAGAAGTCTCTTTTGGATTTAAAATCAATGATACCACTAGCGCCAGAAAGTGTTTTAGGTACAAAAATCTAATCAATAATTTTCTATCATTTAAATTGGATTTGAACTTCTTTTAACAAGACGCCTATAATGGTGGGGATGTGGCACTGGTCAAGTTCCCTTTGCTACGCAGTTTTGTTTACTAGTATATATTAGAGTTCAAAGCACTTTGGCTGTGATTACACGACAGTCATATAGACAGATAGAATTAAAGACAGATCAAGATCACGTTACCAGCTCATCAATATGGACCTCAATGCAGGTCGAACAATCTTTTAAGCTCATTCTAGGATATAGACATAGAGCTCACCCATTAGCAAAATTTCTAGACCACAAGTCAACTCAATAGCAGTCAAAACAGACAGTGATTACATTTTGTAGTTAAATCTCGAACAATGGCTTCATCAATGATCAAACCCTGATGAATATAGCCCCATAGCATTATTAACTAACAGCCATTCCCTTATGACTGAACAAACAAGCCACAAGAATTATAAATACACCAATCTCATCTTCAACTTCTATTAAATCGATTCCGTACTTAAATATAGATTCACACTTCAATGCGCATATTTCTCGAATGCACGATTATTCCTAATAATAAATCGCATCATCATCGTAAACTTACTTTATGCTCCAATAAATTTTCACTGTCACAACATAAGTCATTCTTTTCCAGTTCGCCTTCTTTAATATCTTTCCCATTTCAATCTCCGCACGAGGTCCTGAATGCAAATCAGACAGATCAAATAAATTTATGCCGCTATCATATGCCAATCTTATGATTGTTTCCGCCTGCTCCTCACTAATACCATTCGAAAATATTGACCATGTACCGAGGGCAACATTTGAGACACGTAAGCCACTTTTGCCGAGATTCTTATATCGTAGACCTGATTTATGAATAAAACTCATTACGTGTAAAAATTAAAAAAAACTGAACGGATCTTCCATACCTGGCGTCGATGAGACTTGCTTTAATGATGTCTTCGATCCTATACTTATCGAACGACCTAAAATATTCACAAACATAATTATCAAATAAATAATTTTGTGAGGAAATCAATTCAAGAAAATTACCCATATTTAAATCGAGCGTATTTCCACTAAATTCCTCCATGCAGTCTAAACTAGCGATTGGTGCGCACAATCTGCGAGAAAAACAATTTTGTAAATAAAAAGTGATACCATAAAATTGTGTTATGAGACTATCTATTTAAAAAATGTGTGAGTTAGGTCAAGAAAAATTCACAGAAACAATTTTTTTGTATTTTTAAACATCCTCAAGAGAAACTTCCAACTTGTTTACGCGCAATTGTGGAAATTGTTTTATTAATTTTCATGTAAATCTTTTGGGAAATTTTCTCACAACAAACACACAATAAGCATAAAAAAGGAATTCACCACACTAGAAAGTCCCTTAATTGAAAGCATATGACACGATAATGCTCATTAATAATTCTAGGCATGAAACTCTTAATTAAATTTTAAATGCTGTGATTAAGAATATGCGAGCGAGAAGCAGAGCGATGTATAATTACGAAAGCTGAGGTTAATGACTTTATATTACAGTCTCAAGTGCCGGAAGTTGTACGCAATGTTATTAGTCATATGCAAGCTACAAATATGGATGGCAAAATTGATTTAAAAGCGGTATTGAGCCTTTTTAATAGAAAAAGTTTATCTAACGAAAGGATGTGAGAGTCGGAAGGTAAAAAAGGTAAGTTTTTGTTTAAAGCCTTAAGACTTTGTGAATAATTTAAAATATTCCGAGGGTTTAAATATGTTCAAGGGTATTTTGGGCTGTTTTAAAGGATTTATACGAAATTTTGTTGATATTTATGAGGCTTTTCTTGTTAGGTGTACACATTTACATAAAAATCTTAAAAAGAAGCTGAGCCAGTGGTGTCCAAATGAATGTTTCTTTCTTGTTCAATGCTGCAATGAAGAAAGTCTAAGGCCTTTTCAGCAATAAATTTTGTACGATGGGTTTATCACCTGCCCACACTTATGCATCTTTAAAATTAAGCCATGTTTTGAGCACAAAACATTTTATGGTTCTTTTGGAGTGTAATGTGAAAAATTTTGCTTTTAATTATAAATCGTCATTTATTGTGGATGAATTTTTGTGGCAGTTGAATTGAATTTGAAGATATTAAACATTTTGTCTACTTAGTCACGAATGTATGTGCAGATATTATCCAATAAAACAGATTAAGAGGAGAATAAATTATTTTATTTATAAAAAACTACAGATCATTTAGTGACGCATACATAGCTACTGATTTCTAATAGCTACTCTTCATACATTATCCAGAGCGCCACAAAGCTCCGTTTAACAGTCACACTGATTCAATCTGTGATTCCATATTACTATTTTTGCCTGATTTGTGTCGCTTGAATATCTTTTCCCATACTAGTATTGTTAATCAACATCTAGTTGTTTGTATCAGCACTTCCGAAACTTTTTTATTAGATTTTTTGATCTCATCATAATCAATGAAGTAGCTAAAGATGTACGGGTATGTACCATCGATTATGAGAGGTTTATTTTGTGGAAATTTTGAGTCACATCTGTGAATCTCTCACAAAATACAGCTTCTGTGTTATCTGCATTCTATAACTCCCAGATATCATTTTTAATCCAGGTTAAAGTATATTAGTAATTAAATTGTCGCGACAATTTTGTGAACCCTTGTGAGAGTGACAGATTGCCCTGTTTTTGGTCTATTCACCTGACCACGAAGGCCTCGCTCTCATCTTTATAGTAGATTATAATTTGTTACGACACAATAATAATAATGCGTGAAGGGCCCAGCCTTATGAGCTGGAGGCACTGCGATTATAGAAATCTGTTACGACACAAACTTTCATCAAAAGTATAAATTTCTATTGACACTCATTAATACGTCACTTGAAATCAATGAAATATAAAATATATTGACCCACTTGTCTAGGATACTTAATACTTTTGTTGTATTGTTTAATAATTCAGATATAAGTCCCTTTATTTTCAACGTTCTCTTTTGAGCTTTTAAAAATACAGATAAAGTCTATTGGGATCAATGAAAAATTATGACTCAATGTTGACTAATTTTGAATAATTTTTCCCCATAACCTCCTTAGACTGATATATTTTGCATAATTTCGAGTATTTTAAATTGTAGTGTCCTAAAAAGTTTCTATAATTTGCTGAAAATCGACACAACTTAATGATTTTATGTAGGTTTCAGCAGTTCTAAGTGAATGCAGATGAAAAATCTACTGCAATGAGCAATGAACTTACCTATAAATTGTAACATCACCGCCGCCCTCTGTTCCTTGCTGCTGCTCATTCATTTGGCCCTGGTTATTGTTATTATTGTTATCGTCTGTATTCTGGCATAAAGCGAGTGACATATTTTATTTTATATGTATTTTTATTCTATTCAAATGCACCTGTGCTATATGTGCTCTCTGTCACTCTTATTATTTTTATTTTTTGAAACACTTTTTATACTGAATTCCTCGTAAAATTTATTTTATATTTATTGATAAGATATTCTCTTAAATTCGACGGCTTTACGAGGCTATTTTATTTTTTTATTCAAATCACTTTTAATTTTTATTTTTCTCAATTTTTTCTTTTCTATTTTCGTGTGCGTTGAAAATGAAAATATCAATAAAAATGGAAACAAGAAGAAGAGGACGAAGAAGTAACGAAGAAAGAAACAGAAAGTTTGGTAGGCAAAAAGGATATATTTTGTACCGTCTTGTTGTTCTTTTATGTAGTCACACACATAAGCAAAAATTTTACATAGAGTAATAGCTATATAGTTCCAAATCGTAGCTATATGTAGCACATTGCAGCACTTAATTACACTTCGCGATGTAAGAGGAAATTAAAATTTTAAGTAATAACATAAAAGTTGTAGAATGGAAAGTAGAGCACACTTCATAGGTTGGTAATCCAGAGAGAAAACAAGGAAGTAACGAAGGAGGAAAGAATATCAAATTTGACTTTCTGCAGCACGTTCTGTCGTATTATTTTTTCTCACATTATTATTAAAGGCATTTCCACTATTATTACTTTCTCATGTAATTCTTTACTTATTGGTGTAAGCACTTTTTTAATTAAAAATTGTTTATTAATTTTTTTTACTTCCTTTTTTGTCTTTTTTAATTTTAATTTGTCCTTTAAAACAAAATTAAAAACTTCAAAACGATTGAAAAATAAACTTTTCTATCTATTTTTCTGCACTATATGCACACAATTATATCATCTACACACACGTACACACAAGTGTATTGACGGGATTTATAGATACATGGAACTTCTTATATATTCTCTCATTAATTATAATTATTTTAATAATTATATTATTATTATTAATTGTATAATTCACATAAGCACATATCTGTGGAATAGAAATAGAAATAAAGAGGAAACGTTACGATTGAGGACTAGGTATGGTCAACTTATGTTTTGAGGGGTTATGTGGTGGAAGGTGATTGTCTGATGCATATTCAGTAGGATAATTTAATGGGTCAGAATAAGGGGTGAACCTAGAAAATTTTTTTCTCAAAAATCACAGCAAATAGAAAAATCATTTGTCTGACCTCAGAAAAATTGGTAGTCACAACTGAATAAAAGTTTATGGAACTGGTTTTTCATAAGATACCTCCTCCCATGCTCTCAGATACACCATGGGCATACCCTAAATTGGATAGCTGCATGGGTTGGGATATGGGTAAGCAGATCCGTAACCAAGAGGTGTTTGGGGGTCAAAACACAACTCTTGATGGAAAATTGACTTAAAATTGCCATTCATACAAAAAAATTTCAAAGTAGTCGAAAAATTTCTGACTGCACCCCTGTGGGTAGGTGAATGACGAGAATCCAACCCCTGGTCAAACTCCTACCTTATCCCTTTAATAATTTCTTAACTTGCTGTGATTTTTAGATAATATATTCAAAGGCTTTAAAAAATTTTTTGTATGCATCTCTGAAATTAATTTCCTCTCAATGTTCGTCGGACCCTCTCAACCAATAATCTACAAAATAATATCGTGAACTGTTTAGAAAATGAAAATTGTCAATGTCCGTTTCCGGAAATAACTGAAAATTGCTTGATGTCATGACTGATAATCATGAGGAAAAGTTTGTAGCTCTTAGTCACTAAATAATCAAGTTTATAGGCATAGCTGGACTTATTATCTCCGATTCTTCTTTCATAATCAAATTTATGTCAACATTCTCGTTACTTTATGATGACGAAAATTGCAACATTCATATGGAAATGATAATTTTGATTGCAGACTCAATTCATCGATTGATGCCGCATAGGAAACATTGTGTACGAAGCAATCATACATAACGCATGTATGAATTTTTTTTGTTCATTTTGAATTGTACATAGACCTTCCGGCAGTCATTTTTGAGTGATGGAGATACGATAGAAGGCCACTTTGGTGTTTGGATTTTTAATATTGAGAAATGAGAATCAATGAAACATGTAGAATAAGGTACTGTAAATTTTTTCGACAGAATATCAGGACATCTGCATTGAGGATTTTCTAGGATATTCATTGATTTTTTGTTTCACTGTAGAAACTAGGCTAGCAATGTTCGAGTTGTGGCTAAAGCCGAGTGAATTATAAACATGTTTACTGATCACGCATTGTTTGGACAATGTTATTATTATTGTTATTTCGCATGTTTAGGTCAAAATAAAGAATAAAGGGTGCAAATTTATGAGCAGACTTCCTTGAACTTAGTGATAACTTAGTTTTAATCTAATGGTAATTTTTTATGCGATAAAAAAATTGTTCTTACTGAAAAAGCCTTCAGAAAACATCCGAATGGAGTGTGTTAATTAAGGTACTATGACTCCTGGAGGATTACATTAGCAAAACATGTTCCTTTTAAGGATCTTAAGAGAGTCATTTATAAATGATGTTCACTAAAAATAGGATATTCAGGACACACTCTCTCACTGTCAGAATTTTATTTTATTTTTTACTTTATGCTGGAGATTTTTGACTTTGGTACTGAAACTAATAAAGGGACAGTTTTCCTAGAGAGTATCCAAAATTTGTACTCATTTGGAAAATTCTTATTTCTCACAGCTCCTAGAGTATCCCACCTATCTTACACTAGGATATGTACCTACCCTACCCTGGGGTACCCTAGGTAGAAGGTGGGGGTAGGGTAGATGGTAGCCCTAAAAACTAGCCCCAGGCTTTTTTATCGAGTCTTGTCCCAGTCTCGGAAATTTAATCCACCGTCTTTAAATGCATGACCTCAAAAGTTACTACTCCCTAACAACCAGATAAATTTTCACTTCAAAAACTCAAAAGATTACCAAAAAAATATTTTTCCTCATCCCAAAAGTTACACAATGCCGAAACAAAAAAAATATTCCTAGCACATTATCAGCACTTCCATCAACTCATGATGCTCAGTTTGAAACTGCAAATACAATTAAAAATGTACAATAACACAGAACTTTTCACAAGTGCTCTACTTGTATCCCTATCTCCTATGAAATAAAAATGACTGTATCACTATTTGACCTATAGTATCAACACATCTATGTACACATACATCAGGACGAGCTCAAAATTAAACAATTTTCATTTATAAAATTTTTCAGTTTCACACATAAAAATAGCAGTTATGAGCATGCAGCTATGAAATAAAGATAAGAAAGAGGAAGAGGAGAATAAAAGGAACAATTTTCCTCTTAAGCCTTCCTTTTGACTCGATTCTTATAGTCTTAAAGAAAAAGAGCAACGAGATGTTACGTTAGTGATAAAAAAAAGAATGTGGAAAAGCACTTCTTATTCTCTAGATTGTAGAATAGAGCCTTCCATGTGCACCAGTAACGATAAACTGTGAGTGAACATGAACAAAAAAATAAATAAAAATTCTGAGTGAGAGAAATGGATAGAGAAAGACACAAAAAAGTGAGAGAGCGAGAACGAGCGTACAGAACATGTACACGGAGCTTGCTGTATGAAAAGTCAGAAAAAATCAATGAATTTTATGAAAAAAATTTTTTTCTTCCTCATTTTTCCAGTGGCGGTGCATGACAC